>JAKOGI010000271.1:0-430000 GCA_029747015.1 Carnegiea gigantea
ACACACACACACACACACATGCATAGATATATGTATGTATATATGTATGTATATATACACACACATGCACACACATATACGCATATGTGTGTGTGTGTGTGTGTGTGTGTGTGTGTGTGTGTACATATGCATACACACACACACACACACATATGCATAGATATATGTATGTATATATGTATGTATATATACACACACATGCACACACATATACGCATATGTGTGTGTGTGTGTGTTTTGGTGTGTGCGTGTGTGTGTGTGTGTGTGTTTGTATATATATGTATGCATGTATGTGTGTGTGTGTGTGTGTATATATATATATATATATACACACACACACACATATATATATACCCATATATATATGTACACATATATATATGTTCATATATATATGTTCATATATATATATATATATATATATATTTATATAGGTATGCCTGTGTGTCTGTGTGTGTGTGACTGTGTGTCTGTGTGTGTACGTATATGTGTGTGTATGTGTGTATTTGTCAACATATATATATATATATATATATATATATATATATATATATATATATATAGACACACACACACACACACACACATACATATGCATAGAGATATGTACGTGTGCAAGTATGTATGTATGGATGTATATACATGCACACACACATGCACACACACACGCACACACACAAAAACACACATACACACACACATATATATATATATATGCGTATATGTGTGTGCATGTGTGTGTGTGTGTGTATATACAAACATTCATACATATGTACATATATCTATCCATATGTGTGTGTGTGTGTATGTATGTATATGTGTGTGTGTGTGTGTGTGTGTGTGTGTGTGGGTGTGTGTGTGTTATATTCCCTCAAGATACGTTAAGCGAATCCAAATTTACGATTGAAATTAAGCTAGGTAGCTTATGTAATCTAATGGTTCAACAATCAAGGAATTATAAAAACTCGCACTCTTGTCCATGTATAAATCATGCACTTCTTCCTCCATTGGTTGTTTTAAAGCTGTCAATCGAGGTATCAAAACCCTCTGTCACGATGAAGCGAAGTGCCTATATGTAGCCAACAAGGGCTCTTGAGTTGTTTCGATTCATTAAGAATGTGATTATCAAATTATTGGCTTCTCAATTGGTGTGGCTTTCTCAAGACTTCACAGAATCAGTTCAGATCCTGGGATTCAAGTTAGTTTCACGTTTCCATTCTTCACCCAATGTCCAAAACATGCAAGCGATCAGATTTCTCACTGGAAAATAAATATCTAGGATTCAATAAAATAAGTCAACAGATTTCAAAATACTGAGGAGAACAACATAAGATCGAGAAAATTAACAAATATTCACATAAATCAAAGGTCAGACAACAAAAGCTAATCCAAATTACAAAAACATAAATCCCAAAATTGAGAAAAGAGAAGCGAAGGGGAAAATTGCTTAGCTAAGAACATGCTTGAATCGTCATTGCAAAACCGGGTTTGAATCATTACAGAATCTCCACTTCAATTCACTCTCTCTTACTTTAATATAAATCTAATCCTAACTAGATGGTAGATTATGATCGAATGGAATGGATGATGAATGAAAACTATAAAACGGGGCTTTTATCGTTGAAATCAAGTCTGTAAAAACGCATAAATGTTTGGAGCACGAACAGCAGCGAACAAATCTAGCAGACTCGGGGGACCAGTGGCTACCACGGACTGCCCATGGTGTCCACCATGGACTGTGGTCCCCACCATGGTCAGGATGGCCAGGCCGTGCTGGCTTCTGGTTGCTCTGCCTTATTGATTCTTTAAAATCTGGTCATCCTGCGTTGACTGTGTATCCTATCCCGGATTAACCATGTTGTATATACTGATAAAGCATGTTCCTTGTGGGTTTTCGGTATGCTTTTGTGGGCTCTTACCTAATTGCATAGTTCTTCATTAATTTTCTAGACGTACTTGGGTTATCTTGCCCAGTTTCTACAAAATACCATAAAAAACACCAGACTCGAGCATAAGACAGAAAAGAAGCATAAAATCACATAATTATGCACAATAGTCCTCTAAAATAACCCTCAAACACTCATAAAACTCTATACAAATATGCCATTCATCACTCCCCTATGCTTAAACTTTTGCTTGTCCTCAAGTAAACATTAGATAAAACCAAGGAGAGATGCATCAAGAATTCGAAAACGCGACAACCTCTGCAAGCTAAGCAACTCATGGCATATCATATGCAAGAATATCAATAAATGGTAATTCCGGGCAGTACGCTAGATATTTTAAAATTAGGAGAAGGGAAATGTTTCAATGTACGAATACATGCTCAACATCAAACTTGATCATCCCCAAAGAACCACAAAGCACATCATGCATGCACATGAGACTGTGTAGAGCTAAATGGACCTGTTGTAACAGCTCTATGCCCTAGGGCTAGGGGCGTTAATGTTTTTTATTAAATTCTGAAGCGAAATGGACAGAATTTTGCCTAAAAATAGACCATAATGTAGGCCCAAAGCCTTAAATTAGGTGCATGCAACAAATAAAAGCATAAAAGACATGTTCACAAGGTCAACGGCTACAGGACGGAGATCACAACTCAATGAACCTCCCCCTGGAGTGCACCAAGTATAAAGTTCAATAATAGGAAAGAAATAAAAAGTACAACTCAGCGGATCACACATCCAGAGTACTAGGGTTTACATCCCAAAAATAAACAACTCCAGCTAAAAAGACGACGGACTAATCAGATGGTTGGCTTACATGGCCATATAGAGAGACTACTATTTAATATGCGATACATAGACTAACATGTTTAATTTATATAAGTTCAACAACTTATGAGTACATTACATTACAACATTTGGCTCATAATCTACGTATATAACTCCTATCCAAGGCATTCAACTCGGCTTACATGAATCTGCTTTTACCAGTCACAACAAAAACCAGGGAAAAGGCGAAATAGAAAGGGCATGAAACACAGTCCATACAAACATACATAGCGCACACATGAATCCAAGGCTAACAAACCACAACTCGATTCATCAGCGTGCTTCAACCATATTTTTGGCAATTAACACGTAATACTATAGCATCAAAACATGGCGTTACACTTTGTAATTTCATGGCTTTTTCACACAACCTGAACTCCCTCCACACAGTACGGTCCACAACAATCCTCAAGATCATTTCAAAATCAACCCAAACAGTCCACCTACTCCCTATAGGTTCTTAATTCATCAAAAATCCATTCTAATTTTCGAATCCAAATCTGACGAATAATTCATAAATATTTATAAGTTACTAGTAGTTTAGGGAATTAAGGACCACCCACCGCGATCCCAAGCTTAAGGACCCGATATAGGTTGCATGGTCAATCTCTAGCCCAAACACAACTGACAGGACGCCTCTGCTCAGATTGGCAGCTCAATTACGCATTTTATTAAACAGTTGTTGGGCACTAAGGAGGATAACCACATCAGCAACGCATGTAAATGGATAAGTGAGAACAATTCAAAAATATTGCTTAATAAAACTTGGAAGAAATTTTGATGGACATGAACTCAACAAACACACCCCAGAAGCAACAACAAAGAAAAACCCACCTCACAAAGATGAGCTGCTCTGTTGTCATGGCTACTGCTGCTGCTCGTCTTCCTTCTTCCTCCTTCTTCCTCTCGACCTCGCCCAGTCTCCAAAACCGAGCCCAACCGCCAATAGTCGCGATCGCGGTGGTGGCGGCGCACAAGATTTCAGACCCTAGCTCTCAGATACTGTCTCACGGGACACCTGGCCCGAGCCCGCCAGTAGTGACACCTCAAACTAGGAATGCCATCAAGCCTTGTCGCTACCGTCGCTGCCTACTCGCCCGCTCTTACACACTCTCTGTCCTTTCCTCCCTCCTCGAGTTGGGTCGCGGGGGGCTGAGAAAGAGAAGTTCCCCCATTCTGCTTCTCCCTTTTGTGAAAGGCAGGAGCTTTCAACCATTTTGTTTACTTTATTATTTTTTTTTCATTTTTTTAGTGTAGCTAATTGAACTTAAGGCGAATTGCAGTCTCGACGGACCAAGACCACTTAGCCAATATTGCGTGGTCCCCCTCAGTCTAATTTTAATAAACTCGCGAATTTTACGAAATTACGGACTAAATTGAGAAGTTCCAAAATTTAATCCACATAATCTAATAAATTTAAAAATTTAGTCTCATACAACTAATATGTATAAAGCGCAACTAATAAGATAAATACTTTTTGATTATTAACAATTTCCAAATTCCTCGGTTGTTACACTTTCACCTTTTAAAAGAATTTCGTCCTCAAAATTCTGAAGTCTATAGTTCAGTTATACGCAAGATGTGCATGCACATAGCGTAATTTACACAAATCGCAGTATAATCCAAAATCTTACTTACTTCACACATAATTATATTTTTTTTTCAAAATTAGAAAAAGAAGTTTATGGTATCGAGTGTCCCCCTTGCCAATCCTTTTCAAGAATCTAATCACTTTATTATGGCGTCAAGGGCAAACCGCATAGAAGAGGGAAAATCAGTTGGCATGGAAAACCATTTTAAACTTATTTTAAAACAAACACAGACTTCAAATCTAATTCTGAGTAACACTGGGAAAACGAACAAATCTACATAAGCAGATCGGTACACTACTAGAAAAGAAGTTTCTAATAACAAAAAATTTGGTCGTTAAAAGCCTACTTTATCGTCGTTAAAAATTTTAACGTCCAAAAAAATGTTGATCGTTGTTCGTCGTTATTGGTCCTGTCGGTATTAGTTTCAACGACGGCTTGAAAATACCCGTCGTAATTCTAATAACGAGAAAAAGAGTCATCATTGTTATTAGCTGACTAATTAATAACAAATGAATTATTAATAACAATCAAATTATTTATCATTAATTTATAAATTATAAATAAAAATTTACAATGGCTATTATTAACGAGGGCTTTGGTTCGTCATTGTTGTTCCAAATAACATTAGGGGCAGAATTTTTAGTCGTGGAGGATCACCATTACGCAATGCAAAAATGAATAATTATTTTTGTCATTAATAATTTATGGACCTAATGTTAATTATAAAATACATGTGAATGGTACTATTGATTAAATAAAATAATTGGAGGAAATACTGGCAATACAAAATATGAATTTCGTACATTCATTTAATTAAAAACCATCTGCTTGCCAATATTCGCTAGAAAGCATAACTAATACCAAAAGCATCCTATCAACTCCGATTCTAGAGCAGTCTAAAACCGGAAATTCAAGTTGTTCCTATAGTCAATGCATAAGTACCGAAATATATATGGTGGATAGGAAAGATGGAAAAAACATTAAGTCAGTCAAAGACTCGCTTCTTCAACGGTTCAACCTACAGATTGGGGAAATGCTGGGAGCCGGGACGAAGATCCTGCATTCAAGCATACACAAAAAGTGGAGAAGTGTTAGAAGTATTAATTCATAGAAAAAATAAGCTTCAACAAAAGCATAACAGCTTTTAACTTTCTGTAGTCAGCACACCAAATAGGAAGAAGCAACTTGAATACTTGATTCATACGGTTTGTTTCCAAAGGCATGCTAACAATATAGATATATATGTGCACTGATATGATCCTAATTGGACTAGAAAACCAAACATATGCATCATAATAATTATTTTGAAATAAAAAGCCTAATAAATTAACAAGTTCTCCTGATTTGAAAACAAAAATGGGAAAGACAAGTAAACTCAATAAAACAATCGTATTTTTAAATCATGAAAGTATGTAAGCATTAAACAACATTCATGGAGTACTAGACTTGTGCACTATGCAACCCCACAAAATGAGGCAGCGACGATCAACAACCTAGAGCTGCCATGAGGAATAGTATTGTAGCTACCAGTAGCAGCAATTTACAGCTAGTAGCAGCATCCTGTAGCCACCAATAGCAACAACCTTCAACCACCAACAACACTCTGCAACACCACTAGTAGTAAACACAACAACAACAACAACTACAGGCTCATGAGGGCAGGGGTAAATCGAGTTCCACGTATCTAAAGACTCTTCCCTTTCTACAAACTTTTCTTAAAGAACAAAATCATCCGTATCTTAACTTAATTTCGTTGGACTTTTGATAAGTAATCAATTATAATGATCATAAATTAAATGTGATCTAAACCCAATGTGAACTTGAGCTGACCCAAACCAAACTCAAACCAATACGTAATATGACACGATTATATGCTGATAAAGATATCACTAGGATTCTTCCAGTCAAAGCACAAAATATGTGTGGAAGATGCTAAATCCAATAAGTAATCAATTATGCTTATAAAGAGAGGTAATTTGCTACATGGATAAGTATCTTCGAGGACAAATAAATTGGTTAAAACTTCTCGAGAAAAGCTTACATAATATGTATGCAATATGCAAAAATGTATGCTTCCTTTTCTTCAATCTTCTGAATCATAATCACTCTTGGACTCCATTTTTCTCTCTTCCCTTTAAAAGCCTATCTGTCTTAACACTTCACAGATAAAGGGGGGACAAAAGACATAACAAGAACAGAGATTAAGTGATAGTAAAGAAAGGTATGAACAAGGGTAATTGAGATCGTAACAAATTGGAACAAAATTGAAGCATTCTCTTCATAGAAAATATCATTTTAAGAAATGTAATAGTAACTCAACTACAAAGGGAAGAGCATTGATTGGAAAATCAACAAAAACAAAGAATTAGTCACTGGGCTCACATCAGAGGGCGTGACATTTGCGGATTGGTAGAGCAATGACTTGGGAGATTCAGTGAGTTCAAAACCTAAGAAAGGTATTTCTAATTGGACAAACAAGCATACTTTAAAGACAAAATAAAACCAACGAATATGATTTACCAATAAATGGAACCTATTGAGTGTTATCAAATAATTTACTAAGTTATGAATTCAGTGTGCCAAATGCTAATCTTAACCAAAACTTTATTTCCAGAATGTTTATATAGAAGGAAAGCATAGACACAGATGTAAAAGCGAGTAGCCATCCTAAAACACATTGAACACAATTTATCCTCTGGTAGAATTCAGGTCCAGAATGAAAATTTGCAAGAACCCCTCATTTCCAGAATGAAAATTTCTAGAATTCATGTCATAACCCCTAATTTCCAGAATGAAAATTTGCAAGAACTACTGTCAATTTTTAGAATTTAGATAGTAAAAGAAGGAAGGAGACAGAGAGAGAGATTAAGACTTACCTGACTGTATTATTACTCAATGAGGTGGTTACCCAAAGCAGAGACGTTAGACAGTGACCACCATGGTCATATTATTATCAATTTTCAACAAAAAACGTGATCAATAGCAAGAAATTTGATCAAGCATGCGTGGGGAAGAAAAAGAAGATTACTCAATGTCATCAGCAAGAATCACAAGTTAAGGAGAAGAAGAAAGTAAACGAGAACAAACCTGATGCAATGAAGAAGAAATTCTTGAAAAAAATCCGCAAATTTAGAAGATGGGAATATTGGATAGCATTTCTTGGTGGGCTAGGTTTCCTGGCGTGAAACTTCAAGCACTATAAGGCAGTTTCGTTTTTCGTGTTGAAGGAGCCAGAACATTCATCAAATTTATTTTACCCGTTAGAGCTCAATTAAAAGTTAAAGGCTGCTGACTTTATTTTTTTGAGTGATTTTCAATTTATACTAATGTGAACCTATTTCTTCTCTCTAATTAACAATGTCAACCTAGGAGGAAAATTGTGCTTAATTTTCTAATTTTCATTTTTATCTTTCATACCTAATTTATATACATTTCCTTCTATTGACAATAACGATGAACATTGTAAGAATAATAACGACCTACTTTTTGGTTCGTTGTTTAATAATGATATTTTGATGAAATTAAACGACAAAAATCACTTTCGCCATTATTAATAACATTTAACAAGGAATTTCATGTTTGGTCATTAAAATGTGGTCGTTAAAAATCCAATTTCTAGTAGTGATATGACTTAGTACCTAAGGCATTCATGTATAGCAACTCAACCAGAACAAATTAAGATAATATCACGGCAGTTAGTTGACTCAAATTCATTCAGAAGCATAAAGTAAACGATTTAATTTAGAATTAAATCAATCAATGAGAGCTTTTATATAACGATAGGCTGGTAAGAACATCACATCACTTAGTCTCATATAGCATCGGATCAACAATGACGAACCTCAAACGGCATTCAACACCATAATGACATCACATATGATTAACAACTCAGTAGCGGAAATCTAAGAACAAGTAACAAGGATCCATTTAGTAGGTATGTGGCAAACAGCTATGAGCAGCTAGAATGTGGAGCTATCAATGATGAGCAAGGGAACAACTCAGGGGAATACGGTAGTAGAAATGCATCCAATGGTAGTAACAGTACGAGGAACTTCAGTATGTTTTGCTTATTAGCTTCCTAGGGAAGATGGGGAGGTGTTTTCTTGTTGATGCTAGATCTAATGCCAAGTTGATGCATCAAATATCGCAATTATGCCCCAGCTAATATAATGTTCTACCTTGGAGTCTTGTTTAGAACTGGTAATTTCTGAAATACGCAAATATGCAAATATGATGCCATGCTCATAAACTTAAATATAGGCCCCTTTGTATCCCAATTAGATTTTCAAAAAGCCCATAGACATGACTCTAGACCCTTTCCAACCCTACTAGATTGTCAGAGGTATACACCCCTAATGCAACTAAGCCACACCACGACATGTATTTCTATGAATCAGATTGGCACACATGTCTCGTAACTCGATTATCATCATAGATTTCGATATGACTATGAGTACACCCAGCATGTTATCATTCCTCTTGCAAGGTTCATAACAAGCACATAGATATACAAATGCAATTCCTTAGATTAAAGGATGATAGTATGATAACACAGCAACCAAAGAGCCTATAATGGGAATGTCCATGTAGGATAGCCTTCATATAATAGGACAACAATGCTAACATACATAACACCCAATGATGGCACAATTCTAAGGTTTTCCCACAAAAGCTACCATGTAATACATGAAACTCATCGCAGAGGGTATAGTACGAGATAACTTAATCATGTCATGTCCTCGGACCTATACCAACCATGTCAGTCATTGTGTAACATAACTTTCTTGACAAGTATAGAGTCAGGAATTCAACTATGCACATGGCACACTAACATGCCATCCGGTCAAGTGTAGAACACGACCACAAGAATATGCGAATGCAACTCATATGGTCGCCATATTATGCACTGCATACGTATATATATAGTCATTGAAACTATGATATGCGATAAAGAATTCATGGAGTGCAAATAATGACTCAGAGATCACAACAAGAACTGGATCACGTAAGTTAAATCATTTGAAAGAAATCCTGCCACTTGCTTAACTAATACTTAAGGAAGTAAACTCCAAGAGCTATGTTTACCATATAATTCATTAAACATATAAATGACCACTCATAACGAATCTAAATAACCATATCAGCCTCCATGGCCCTCACATTGCACATAATGTTATGGTTATGCTTTAAGACACACAGATTTATAGCAGTGTCACATAGGGGGACATATACTCAAGTGCGTACCAGTGCAGCCCTCATTTGCAATCTTTGGGCCAAGGGTATGCCTTGAAGCTTGTTCAAAATTATTAGAAGCTAGGCATCAATCATCTAATAAGAGTTTAAGGGTGAGAACAATGGTGTTGATGGCCTTACGGATATATATCGAGGCCTTATGACACTTTTTTTTTCCCTCATAGGGTAATCATAGGAGTCTCAAGAACTTGTAGTACGGAAGGGAAGGGTCAACCTCTTATACAGAATTTAGCTTCTGCACTTGGTCTTTGTACTTAAGAATTGGAAAGGTATGGATCATTGCCCCAGGAGGTAGCTAGGTGATGCATGTGGTACGATAATTCCAAAGTCCATTAGGTTTGTCTTTTGATTTCCTCTCTAGGTGTGTTGGGGTTTGATATAGCTAGGACACTATCAACCCTATTACAAGAATAGCGTTCTATACTACGACAAGCATAACGCCTAGCTGACTTGTGAGTAACAGTAGTTGCATGTTGGGAAACGAGGAAGAATCTCTAAGTAAATAACAAATATAGATTAAGACCACATAGGAAGGCTCAAAATAACACTTATACAACAATCAAAAGACCCCATCACAACGACCCATATTTACATGCATGTATATAAAGATCTCACTTAGTTCCCTTAACAATTGAGAATTTATGTAAAAGTGGTATCGTCTAAAAGACCTTTTAATCATGAAAAGCAATTTTTTAATTAGTTACTAACAACTCATCATTAATGCATCGAGCAACGTATGCATCTTGACATGTAGGGATCCAAAACATCTAGTTACACATAGAAACATATGCTCATAGAACTAGACTCGAACATTATTATAAAGCGAATGCAAGTCTTTAGACGTAATAGTAAGGCCTAACTAGATAATTGGAAAGGTCTTTTAATGTGAAATATAAACCTTAACTCACTACTTAGGAAAGACTTTAACTCTTAAAATCACATGCTTTTCAAAAGGGATGCAGTTTCACTGCTTCTATCCCCCTCTCTATGAACCATTGAGTTTGTTCGCTCACTCCATTATGGGGGCTAAGGAGCGAATCATACCTTAGAGGCAAAGAATGAGCTTAGAGTTAAGACTTTTCTAATAGTTTGAGTTCAAACCAAGTGTAACGCCCCAAAATACACATGTTTTCCTGTTTGTATTCTTCCTAATAAATCCCTTAATTGGCACTAATAAACTCGATGATAGGAGCGTTATTGTCGTCTAAAAAAGATGAGGATTGAAGCATGTGTACTAGAAATAACCTAGTTAGGCTTGGCTTCAACCATACACATTAACACCTGATCTTACCATATACAATCAACTGCTAACCAACATAAGGTTTATACACCACAACAAAGCAACTCCCCATAAAGTTTACACCGCGATCCACTGAAGATTTCAAAATATAGCTCCAAAAATGTGCATGTACTATGTCACTATTGATCAATCGAGATTTCCTTGCTCAACTTGTCCTCTTCAGCTAGGTTGCTAGCACGAGGGCGATTCACTGAGCATTTGTCTTAAACAAAACATGAAAAACATTTCAAACTGTGAGTCGAAGCTCAGTACATGCATTCCTATATTGTTAAATGGTCTTTTGCATAAATTGATTGGGCGCTCGTTTTGCAATTCATTTTAAGTTAAAACAGTGAATAAGATGAATGTAAAACTGCACTGCTAGTTATTATCTGATACTCTTAATACTGTTACGATCTATGGATAGGTATACACCTGCCAATCCGATCGAGGGACCAGGCCTGAAGCCGTATGGGTAACTGAAGGGTGAATGCCCTATAGACGATAACTGGCAGGGTCACTGATTAAGTGATAAATCACTGAGTAAACTGATTCATTGATATATTTACTAAAACTTGATAACTATGATAAATACACTCTGATTTCTAAAGATACAGATAATGAACGTACCTAAAGTCTTTAAAATGCAATATCACTTGATAATACTCATGCACAATGGAAACGATAGACTAGTCCCCAATTCTACTTAAGAAATGTAATGATAGGTATATGTAGTTAGTAAACAACGCTCACTTTCATGATCTATAACTTTAACAGAAATTGATTAATTAAACGGCATTTATAACTCAACATTTCAATCTAAGATAGATTACACTAAGATGATTTGAAAACTAAATAAATTAAGGTCATTGGACTCGAGGTAAAACAAATTGGAGCAAAATAGACCAGAATAAAATGATTGAGGTGATAATGAAAAGACTTTAATGATATAAATGGGATATGAGATTTGATATTTCTGTAATGGATAATAAAAAGTTTAATGCCAAGACGAGCATTGTGAGGTTCAGAGAAGCTCATATAACCCTAACTTAGCCTGATAGAGATTGATCTTGAGTCATTGCTCTCCCCACTTCTGGAATTTCATTCACATGCCCATTTAACTTAGTTTTCCAACCCAATTAAGTTTTAAATCACAACCAAAATTGTTAAATTGACTGAACTTTGTAATTTCTTTGTAATATTCATGATTATTTAAAAACTCTTGATAATATCTCCAAATCTCATGATTTCTTTCTTCGTTTATTGTCATTTTAAGGTCTAGTTTAGAAGATTCATAGCTTTCACCCAGGAGCTCCAATTGAGTTACAAGACCCCAATGTGAAAAGCTTAAGATGTTCTGCAACACTTTCATTTACTGTGCAAAATATAATTCCCACAATAGGGTTCTTAAAATTTGAGCTGAAACACAATTGTGCACAACTCAGGTTTGTCTTACGCACCCTCAGCAAAACAGTCTTAACTCTCTTGACATGACCCAGAATGATGTGATTCAAAAGATAGTTGAAATATAACTCAATGACCTGTCTACCCACCAAAAATGAAATTTTTTTGATGGGCCAAACAGTGCCAGTTTAATCTCAAGGAGACCCCTGTTTCAGGTTTGTCCACAACCTTACTGTTCTTGTTTTCTCCATTCTCTTCGCATAATTTTCCTCTAAAATCACTCCTTAAAATTAGTAAACAATACTTTGTTCTTCTCATAATCTTACATAACCATATTACTTCAACATACTCTATAATTATCTTTATATATTCTTCGATTTTTCTCTTCAAAAAAACACTCAAAACACATCCATAATCACACTTATTTGCATATATGAGCTAAATCACCTATTTTAATCCATTGGAGAAATTTTACATAGTTTAATAATTTATGCTAACTCACCCTAAATAATTTTCCAAGTCCAACAACATATCCAAGATTCATGTTACATAAAAATATATACAAATAACATGCTTGATGCCAAGAACAATTCAAACCATGTATAATCACCAAAATCCCAGCTTATGACCAATTTAATTCATCTTTATCTCATCCAAAATCACCCAAGAGCACTATCATAATCATTAATAGGATTAAAGACTGCAAAATCAAATACAAAACAATCCAGATCCATCATTTCAAACTTAAGCTTGCATGTTCATATATAAACTAAACCCTAGTGTGCTTTTAAGCTTAACCAACAAATTAGAACATCAAAATAGTTCTTATTCTTATTGAAATAACATGATCAAGAACCAAACCAACACAAACAAAAATCAAAACCAAGAATCGATAAGATAGGGTTAGGGTTTACTCACTTTATGCTTGAAGGAAGATAGGTAAGTGATGCTTGATACTTGTGGGAGTGTGAGTGCTGGCTAGGGTGGCGGTTGGTGGATGTTTGGTGGCTGAAAATGGTGGTGGCAGCAGCGACTTCAGTAGCTAAGGGAACAAAGAAGGGGCTGCCATGTAGGGGAGTGGAGGAGGAGCAGAAAGATTGGGTATGATTTTTTTGTGATGTTTTTACTTGGATGAAAATGATCTAAATGATTTACTTGGTTGAGGTTTTTATCTAGCTAGAAGTACCTGTTTGCTAATGATAATTAAGCATAAATGATGGTAATTAGCTAAGCAAATGGAGTAGTAACTTGTTGGGCCAAAATTGGGCTTGAATGAATATGGGCCCTGAAAGAAAATTAAACTGTATGTGATTAAATTTTTTGTAGCTCGAAATTAAACTTTATGATGCCATGAAGAATAATTTAATCTCTTAAACCATATTTATCAGGGCCTACTATCGGTTCACTCAAAATTTCACCATAATTAAAACCCAAATTGCAAAGTGAGGGCCTATAAGAATTTTTCCCAATTGAAATGATTAAATGCGATAAATAAATACATGAAAATTAATAACGTGGCTTAATTAAATAAATAAACATGATTTAGGGTCGGGTTGTTACAACCTTCACCCCTTAAAGAGTTTCGTCCTCGAAACTTATGAGTTTTGACAAAACGTGCAAGCTTATCTTAAATAGGGGTGGGTACTTAGCTTGCTTCTTCCTTGGTTTCCCCAAATGGCTTCTGAGGAGGTATGATTTGGCCAAAATACTTTAACTACGGGTATCTGCTTGATAAGTAGAGGGTTAATTCTACGATCTAGTATCTGAACTGGGTGCTCTTCATACACCAGATCTCCAGTAACTTCGATGGGTTCAAATACTATAGTATGGTCAAGATCTGGAATGTATTTCCTGAGCTGGGAGATATAAAACACGTGGTTCAATCTTTCAATAAACTTGTATGGTTCAATAAATCGTGGATTACTTTAGCTCATAGTTCAAACCTTGTTATACCCTTAGTTGGTGAAACTTTCTGAAAAACCTTAGCATCTGCCTAAAACTCTAGGAATCTCCTTCTTTTTATCATCATAGCTTTTCCGTCGATTCCAATAGTCTGTTTTCAAGAGTCTTCTAATGTGTGTCACCTCCTTGAGTGTTGAAGAAGATCTTCATGACCCAAAAGATGATTTTGTTATCAATGTCTACCGTCATTTTACCCTGATGTTTCATGTAAATTTATTTGCTAGTACTTTCACAACATCGACCGCTGGGAGTTCCATACTTTCTTCAAATGCAAATGTTAGTTGTAGTCATGAAGTACTGCATCCTCCATCTTAAAAGAGTTGGGTCCATTGATATTTTTAGATGCTTGCCTATGTGACACTAATTGAACACCCAAGTTCTCAACCCCTCTCAAGAGGTTCAACTGAGTAATTACTACAATGTTCAGGGCATGTTGTGCCTTCCTAGTCAAGGCATTTGCCACAATGTTCACCTTTCATGGGTGATATTGGATCTACAAGTCGTGATCTTTAAGCAATTCTAGTCAACGCCTTTATCTCAAAATTGAGCTTCTTCTGAGTGAAAATGTACTTCAAGCTTTGATGATCATTATAGATCCCATAAGGTACTCCATGCAGTTAATGTTTTCAAATTTTTAGTACAAAAACCGCAACTGCTAGTCCTGGGTCATGGGTAGGGTGATTTCTCTCACAAGGCTCGAATTGTTAGGGGACGACTTTATCTTCTTCCTAACTTGGTTGCTTTCTTTAATAAATTAGTCAGGGAAGATGTTATGTGACAAATCCTTCTTGAAACTCGATAATACCCTGCTAAACCCAACAAGTTTCTAGTCTCAGTAACATTGGTGAGCCTTGGGCACTTTGTAACTGCTTTCAACTTTGTAAATAAGCCTTAACCCCTTCATTTGAAACCACATGTCCAGAAACTATCACTTCTTTTAACCAGAACTCATGCTTCTTGTATTTGTTATATAATGGATGTTCCCTCAAGGTCTGTAACACTATCCTCATATGAATAATATGCTCATCTCTGCCTTTGGAGTAAATCAAGATATTGTCTATGAATACCACCTCAAACTTACCCAAATAGGGTTTGAAAACTCTATTTGTAAGATCCATAAAGGCCATGAGGCCATTTGTTAGGTCAAAAAGCATCACGATGAATTCATAGTGACTAAACTTGGTCCTAAGTGCGGTTTTGGAAATGTCTTCAAGTATAATCATAAGTTGATGGTATCCTGATCTCAAATAAATCTTGGAAAAGGCTTCTTCTCCTTATAGTCAATCAAATAGATAGTCCATTCTGGGCTATGGGTATTGGTTTTTAATGGTAATCTTGTTCAGCTCCTTCCAACCAATACACTTCCTCAAGGCTCCATCTTTCTTCTTCATAAATAGAACTAGGGCACCCCATGGTGGCACACTTGGTCTGATAAATCTCTTCTATAATAGCTCATCTAATAGAATTTTCAGTTTTTAAAGCTCTATTGGGGTCATATGATATAGTGCTTTAGAGATACGTGGGGCACTAGGGATTAATTCAATCCAAAATTAATTTTTCTTTGTGTGGTAGTCCCAGTAATTCTTTAGGAAAACATCTCTAAATTCACAAACTATAGGGATATCTTCAGCTCTTTTTTTTTCTTCAGTTAAGTGTCAATAGCATAACTCCAATACTTAATATATCCTTGACATAACAACTTAATTGCTTACATAACAGAACTTAAAAGACAAGGTTTTTCCGCTCTTTGTGTAGAAAACATATTTCTCTTCCTCGTTCATCCCTTGAAATAATCTTAAGGCCTCAACAATCTATCTTTACCTCATAAGTACACAACCAGCTCATTTACAGAATGGTATCAAAGTCTGATGAGTCAAATTAAATCAAATCTCCAGGAAATACTATCCCACCAACAGTAATTGAGACAAATTTATAAGAGATATGACACTCAACTCTGGAGTCATTGGGTAATTTGATTTTATAATTGATTTCTATCTCCTTATTTTCAAGGTTCAATCGCATGGCATGTCGAGTAGATGTAAATGAATGAGTGGCAACTGAATCAATTAATACACAAAATGGCTTTGAAATTAAAAAGAGAGTTCTAGTAACTACCGCACCAAAGGTGACAGCTTCCTTCTTGCTCAACATATATGCCTTTCCTACAGCTGTGGGCCTTGAAGGGGGGAGCACTTGTCTACAGCCTTCAGTCTTCTAGGATAGGTAGCAATGAGGTATTCTGGGCTACTGCACCACATGCATTTATTAGTTCTTACTTGACATTCAGGAGTGGTGTGGTTAGTTCTTTCACATTTCCCGCAGGGTTCCACTGGACCTGTAGGATGACTCTTGGGAGGAACGGGAGCAGGCTTCTTCTGGTTTACATGCTCGCTTAGAGCTCCCTGCTCAGTCCACTTTCTTTTCTGATTAATCGAGTTCAAGGCCTTCAACTCGCTCTTCACTCATTCCACTTTAGCTGCTCGCTCATATAACTCTTGATAGCTAGGGATCGGTTGACCAACTAGCTAGTTATGAATATAGAAAGCTAATCCCTCTTCAAATCTTGTCATCTTCAGTCTTTCAGATGACACATACTCTAGAACAAAGCTCTAGTTCTGTAAATTTGCTAGCATACTGCATCATAATCATACTACCGCTCATCTTTAGTTTTATAAATTGTTTCTCCTTCTACCATTGAACTATAACTGGCTAGAATTTTGATCTCTGTTCTTCCAGAAATATACTCAAAGTGAAGTCAATCCCTAAGAGCCTATCCTTAACAGTGTTCCACCAAATATCGGCTTCGCCAGTTAGGTAAAACATCCTAATATTCACCTTTTTATCCTTTGGAACCTCTACTACAGTGAAACATTTTCTCCATCCTTCGAATCTATTCTTCAAGTTCTACTGGGTCATACTTTCCATCATAGGCTTTAGGGTTGCGCCGGGCTACCCTATCTGCTAGTTTATCATCCTTAGGAGGGATTTTAGTAGGTGCTTGGGGAATTAATTTCATAAGCTTAGACACCAAAGTATGCCAGTAATTAGGGTTCCCAGTGTTATTAGCCAACTCAGGGGGAATAAGGACCATTCCACTAAGGCTGCATGGCACATTATGCGAAGCTTGGTCACCTGAACCTTGACCATGGTCTGAGTTATCTCTTATGTGAGTCTTCGCATTGTTTTGTACAGATTCAGACATTTTAGCTATTAAACAAACAGAGTAATTCAATCACTTCACCACAACCATCATATAAGATAAGCATACACAATAGCCTACGTGTACGAACTATAATGCTATGAAACTCAAGAAATAGATTCCACATGTGGACTACCATATGAGCATGTAGTTAAGAGATGTGAATAGCCATAAAAGTAACTGACAAAATGCTCACTCCATATAGATCCATCTAAAAAATTAGAATATAAAAGAAGAACATGTGAGAGATAAGCACACATTACTACTATCACAAATCTCCAACGATATCATAATAACCCTCACTAGCCAAATTTCTCACTTGCCTAATTCTACTCTCCATACTCCATATCCCATCAAGGAAGATCAAACCTGGCCCTAATAGCAAAATTGCAATGCCCCAAAATGCACATGTTTTACTGTTTGTATTCTCCCTAATAAATCTATAAATTAGCACTAATAAACTCAATGATAGGGCCATTACTGTTGTCCAAAAAAGAGGAGGCTTAAATCACATGCACTAGAAATAACATAGTTCGGCATGACTTCAACCATACACATTAACACATGATCTTGCCATATGCAATCAACTGTTAACCAACATAAGGTTTATACACCATAGTAAAGCAATTCCCTATAAAGTTTACAGCTCGATCCAGTGAAGATTTTAAAATACAACTCCAAAAATATGCATGTACTATGTTACTATTGATCAATCCAGATTTCGTTGCTCAACTTATTTTCTTCAGCTAGTTTGTAAGCATGAGGGCGATTCACTGAGCATTTGCCTAAAACAAAACATGAAAAACATTTCAAACTGTGAGTCGAAACTCAATACATGCATTCTTGTATTGTTAAATGATCTTTGCATAAATTGGTTGGGCCCTTGATTTGCAATTCATTGTAAGTTAAACCAGCGGTTAAGGTGAAAGTAAAACTGCATTGCTAGTTATTATTTGATAGTGGTGAACCCCTTGATACTATTACGATCTATGAATAGGTGTACACCTGCCAAGCAATTGGGAGACCTGGCCTGAAGCCGCACGGGTAACTAAAGGGTGAATGCCCTATAGACGATAACTAGCAGGGTCACTGATTAAGTGATAAATCACTGAGTAAACAGATTCATTGATGTACTTACAAAAACTTGATAACTGTAATAAATACACTCTGATTTCTAAAGATACAGGCAACAAAATGTGCCTGAAGTTTTTAAAATGCAATATCACTTGATAATACTTATACACCATGGAAACAATGGACTAGGTCTTGATTCTGCATGAGAAATGTAATGATAGGTACATGTAGTTAGTAAATGATGCTCACTTTCATAATCTGTAACTTTAATAGAAATTGATTAATTGAGTGCCATTCATAACTCAGCATTTCAATATAAGATAGATTATACAAAGATGATTTGGAAACTAAATAAATTAAGGTCATTGAACTCGAGGTAAAACAAATTGGAGCAATATAGACCAAAATGAAATGATTGAGATGATAATGAAAAGACTTTAATGACATCAGTGGGATTTGAGTTTTGATATTTTTGAAATGGATAATGAATGTTTTAATGCCAAGAGGGTTGGTGTGAGGTTCAGAAAAGCTCATATAACCCTAGCTTGGCCTGATAGACACCAATCTTGAGTTATTGCTCTCCCCACTTTTGAAATTTCATTAACATGCCCATTTGACTCAGTTTTCCAACCCAATTGAGTTTTTAATCACAATCAAAAATTGTTAAACCCACTGAACTTTGTAATTTCATTTTAATACTCATGATTATCTGGAAACTCCTGATAATATCTTCAAATCTCACGATTTCTTTTTTCCTTAATCACCATTTTAAGGTCTACATTAGAAACTTCATAGCTTTTTCACTTCACTTCCAATTGAGTTATAACACCCCAATGTAAAAGTTTAAGACATCCAGCAACACTTTTATTCATAGTGCAAAATATAATTCCCATAACAAGGTTCTTAAAAGTGTATTGAAACAAAACTGTGTACAGCTCGGGTCTGCCCTACACAGCCTTAGCAAAACAGTCATAACTCTCTCAACACAACTTAGAGTGAAGTGATTCAAACGGCATCTAAAAGATAACTCAATATCCTATCTACCCACCAAAAATCAAAATTTTTTGATGGGTCAAACAGAACCAGTTTAATCTCAAAGAGACCCCTGTTTCGGGTCTATCCACAACCTTACTATTCTTGTATTCTCCCTTCTCTCCACATAATTCCCCTCTAAAATTACTCCTTCAAAATAGTAAACAATACTTTGTTGTTCTCATCATCTAATGTAACCATATTATTTCAACATACTCTATAATTATCTTTATATATTCTTCAATTTTTCTCTTTACAAAAACACTCAAAATACATCCATAATCGCACTTATTTGCATATTTGAGCTAAATAACCTATTTTAATCCATTGGATAAATTTTCTGTAATTCAGTACTTTATGCTAACTCACCCCAAGTCATTTTCCAAGTCCAACAATATATCCAAGATTCATTTTACATCAAAGTATATACAAATAACATGCTCGATGCCGAGAGCAATCCGAACCATGTGTCATCACCAAAATCCTAGCTTATGAGCAATTTAGTTCATCTTTATCTCATCCAAATCACCCAAAAACACCACCTAATCATCAATAGGATTAAAGACTACAAAATCAAATACAAAACAATCCAAATCCATCATTTCAAACTTAAGCTTACATGTTCATGTATAAACTCAACCCTAGTATGCTTTTAAGCTTAACCATCAAATTAAAACATCAAAATAGTTCTTATTCCCATCAAAATAACATGATCAAGAGCCAAACCAACACAAACAAAAATCAAAACAAAGAATCGACAAGATAGGGTTAGGGTTTCCTCACTTTATACTTGAAAGAAGAGGTGTAACTGATGCTAGATGCTTGTGGTAGTGTGAGTGGTGGCTGAGGTGGCGGTTGGTGGTAATTTGGTGGCTGAAAATGGTGGTGGCAGCAGTAAGTTCAGTAGCTATGGGAAGAAAGAGGGGGCTGCTAGGTAGGGGGATGGAGGAGGAGGATAGAGAGTGGCTTGATTTTTTTTGTGATGTTTTTACTTGGATGAAAATGATCCAAATAATTTACTTGGCTGAGTTTTTATCTAGGTAAAAGTACCTTTTTGCAAATAATAATCAAGAATAAATGATGGTAATTAGCTAAGCAAATGGAGTAGTAACTTGTTGGGCCAAAATTAGGCTTGAATGAATATGGGCCCGGAAAAAAAATTAAACCGTATGCGATTAAATTTTTTGTAGCTCAAAATTAAATTTTGTGATGCTATGAAGAATAATTTAATCTTTTAAACCATATTTATCAGGGCCTGCTATTGGTTCACTCGAAATTTTATGATAATTAAAACCTAAATTGCAAAGAGAGGACCTATATGAATTTGTCCCAATAGGAATGATTAAATGCAATAAATAGATGCGAGAAGGTTAATAATGTGGTTTAATTAACTAAATAAACATGATCTAGGGTCAGGCTATTGTACCAAGCGCACTTTAAACTTTTGATTTAAATCACCATCGTGCATATGCAAAATATTTATTGATTAAGCTAACTCTTAGCTTATTTATGAGAATACAAGTCATTCACCCTATACTCTAGCAAATGGCTCACTTATTCAATCAATCAGCTCACTCAAGTCATACATACTTAATCAATCGCCCCAACAATCAGAACAAAACCACATTTATGCACAAAAGCATTACATATGCCACATCATCACAAAGAGAGGTGGCTATATGAAATGCAAGAGCCAGGTCACAGCCTGCAGTTGCAGGACCTTGCTTTGATACCATCTGTGACACCTCTATCCCCTAGGTTAGGACGTTAATGTTTTTCTTAAATTATGGGGCGAAACGGATAAAGTTCTGCCTAAAAGTAGACCATAACCCAGGCTTAAAGCCTTATTCAATCAATCAGCTCACTCAAGTCATACATAGTTAATCAATCGCACCAACAATCATAACATAACCACATTTACGCACAAAAACATTACATATGGCACATCATCACAAAGACATTCCTAGGTAGCTACGTGAAATGCAAGCGTCAGGTAGTGATCTACGATTGCAGGACCTTGCTCTGATACCATTGATAACACCCCTATCCCCTAGGGTTAGGGACATTAATGTTTTTCTTAAATTCTGGGGCGAAATAGACAGAGTTTCTCCTAAAAATATACCATAACCTTGCTTAAAACCTTACATTTACGTCCCTGCAATAAATAAAAGCATAAAAGACATGTTCACAAGCTCAAAAGCTACACGCCAAAGATCACAACTCTATGGGTCACCCGCCTAGAGTGCACCACGTATAAAGTTCAATAACAGGAAAGAAATAAAAAGTACAACTCAACGGATCACACATCCGGAGTATTGGGGCATACATTCAAAAAACAAATAACTCCAACTAAAAAGACGACTGACAAATCAGATGGTTGGCTCACATGGCCATACAGAGCGAATGCTATTTAATATGCGATACATGGACTAACACGTTCAATTTACATGAAGTTATGACTACATTACATTATGAAATTTGGCTCATGATCTATGTACATAAGTCCTATCCAAGCCATTCAACTCTACTTGTATGAATCAACCGCTACCTGTCACATTAAAAACCTAGAAAAAGGAGAAATAGAAAGGGGATGAGCTACCACACGCCCAGTGAATGATCCTTAACCCTAAGAAAAACAAAACCATTGCACGTAATACTTTTAAGTAGTAGTCACACACATTTTGGTATTTAATATCAAATAATAATCACATAAGGTCTCCCATATTTATCATTACCTCAAAAACCTTCAAGATTCAAAAGATATTCCTAACCTCATTCTTTGCCATGCATAAGAGTTGTCAACTTACCTAAACTATGCCTCTTGTAACTTAGGAGTGACAACCACTTGTTACACACGCTTAACATCACCTAGCAAGCATACCAGACTTATTAGCGACTTGACTCATACAAAATTTCAGGTATTGAGAACAGTGGAGCATTCAGTTCATACATAAATACTTAACATCAAGGAGTTAAGTTAAAGTTACCCACTGGGATTAATGTGAAAAGGCAAGGATCATTGCTTCAATCAAGTAGGCATTTATAAAACAGTCGTTGTTTACTTGAAAAATCATTTGGAATTCAATAAAAGCTCATTTCAAGAATGCATGCATTTTTCCAAATGCTTTCACTAGTGTAATCCTCGAATAAAGAGTTTTCGTGACATAACAAGTACGAAATCATTTCATGGGACATCAGATTCTCATATTTATGCTCGTTTATGTGAGATTGTCCCACACATTTCGTAGTAATGCCCGAGGCCTTTCATATTCAGTGGACATTTATCCTCGTCAGGATTTTCTAGGGTTCTCACTTTTGAATCTTTCCTAGGAATTAGGGTACCCGCATACTGGGTCTGGTCCTTAAACTTGTGTTCTACTCTTGTCGGGGTCCTCTAGGATTCCCACTTCTAGGTTTGCTCCTGTAGGAATTAGGGTTCCCATTTACTAGGTCTACTCCCTAAACTTTGTATTCTACACTCGTCAGGGTTGTCTATGGTTCCCACTTATGGGCCTACTCCCTAGGATTTCATTAGCATTATCTTCGTAGCCCAAAATGTTTCAGATATATCTCATTTTACGGACATTTTGCATAGAAGTTCCCATTGTATCAGACCAATGCCATTTCCATTTTCAAGAAGGCCAAATGCCTTAATAAACTCAAATCGACTTATAACAAACATATAACCACTCATTTCGATAAAGTATGCTTGTAAATGAGTTAATGACCAAATAAGCATTCACTTTTCAAGGAAAATAATATTAAAAATCATTTTCAAAGTCACTAATTTACAACCTACGCATAACTAAATTCGCTTAAAAACACTCTTATCAAACGAATGGCCTAACATTCATCATTAACCACAAGATTCAAGAAGCATGCCATATCATAGTAGTTCACATACATACTTATCAATGCACACCATCAAGCACAATGCAAACATATTCATTCGTAATTCACGTTGTTTCTAACTCGATAGCCCATTTAAACAACTTCAGAAAACATTTAAGGGATTTATTAACATTCAAATTACTTATTTAAATAATCACGACGTTGCTTTAGTCATTGGAACAAACCAATGACTCTTAAGCCAATTACTTGGGAATTTAATTATTGGAAAGCCTCAATGGAAGAACGGTAGGGCATGGTTAATGCGAGTCAAGCGAGATTCAGTCGAAATGATTCTTAATTCACAAATCATTCAGTTTGAGACCTTATAACAAAACAAGCGATTTGGAACGGCAACGAAGGCATCAGTTTGGTGTAATACTCAGTCCATACATTCACATATAGTGCACATATGAATCCAAGGCTAACAAACCACAACTCGATCCGTTAACATGCTTCAACTTAGAATCCTTAGAATTAAGTCAAAATCAACCCAAATAGTCCACCCACTTTCTATGGGTTCTTAATTCATCAAAATTCCATTCTAATTACCAAATACAAATCTTACAAATAATTCATAAATATTTCCAAATTACTAGTAGTTTAGGGTATCAATGACCATCAACCACAATCCCAAGCTTAACGACCTGATTTATGGGTTACACGGTCGATCTCTAGCCCAAACGTAACTGACAGGATGCCTCTGCCTAGATTCTCAACTGAGTCACGCATCTCATCGAATAGCTATTGGGCACCGAGAAGGATAACCATGGTAGTAAGGCAAGCAAATGGGTAAGCGAGAACAATTCAAAAATTGCTTAATAAAACTTGGCAGAATTTTTGATGTACATCAACTCAACGAACACAACCTGAAAGCAACGACAAAGAAAAACCCACCTCATGAAGATAAACTACTCTGCTGCTGTGGCTACTGCTGCTGCCCATCTTCCTTCTTCATCCCTGTTTCTCTCAACCTCACCAGCCACCGGAACCTAGTGCAACAACCAACAGTGGCACCTGGCCTGAGCCCGCCAACAGTGACACCTCGGACTAGGGCCGTTGTTAAGCCTTGTCGCTGCCATTGCCACCTGATCATCCGCTCTTTCACTCTCTCTCTCTCTTCTTCTGTCCTCGGGTTGGGTTATTGTGGGTTGAGAAGGAGAATCTGCCATAATTCTGCTTCTCCGTTTCGTGAAAGGCAGGAGCCTTCAGCTGTTTTGTTTATTTTTTGGATTTTTTTTTGGGTTTTTGGGTGTGGCTAAGTAAACTTAAGGCGAATTGGGGTCTAGATAAACCAAGACCAGTTAGCCAATATCACGCGATCCCTCCAGGTCAAATTTTAATAAACTCACGAATTTATCGAAATTACGAACTAATTTGAGAAGTTCTAAAGTTTAGTCTATATGATTTAATAAATTCAACTAATGTAAAAATTTAGTCTGATACAGCTAATACATATAAACCGCAACGAATAAGATTAGTACTTTTGATTATTAACTATTTCCTAAATTCCCCAGCTATTACACCGGTAGAACCTCACTTTGGAGAAACGTATATCACTCCCGCTCATGTGTTTAAAATATAGCATGGGTTTAATCGAGATCATTCAAAAATTCAAACTATCATAAGCTTTCCTAGGCTTTCACATTCTTCGCCACTAAGTTGCAAATGTGCACATGGCAAACAAGAGGATTTTACTTGGGTTGTAATGTAGGCTAAAAGGGTTTAAGGGAAAGGAGTGAGCTAACTAATTTAAGCAATGTGTGGCTATTTGGCTAAGGAACTAGAGAGCAACTAACAAAGCACCAAGTAACCAAGAAGTTCACCAACACTCCAAACATGAAAAACATAATGACCATCCTTCATGAACTAAGTAGGAAATGAGTTGATAAAGAAGGAACACAAAGCTATTTACATATCCAATGCCAATCACTTATTCTCATGTCTCTTGTTTTCTATATTTTTGTGGTTTTTTATTCGCCATCATTTTGTCCAACTTGATTTTTCTCCTTTTTTTTGCTTTTTTCTCCTTAGGAAATGAAATTAAAATTTCAATTAGTGAAAGGCATAGGATCACTAACTATCAGCTGATGACCTAATTCATATGTACATATGCAATCCGAATAAGAGCGGAACAAATCCAAATTCTCAATATCACCAACCCCTCAACAAACCAACACACCAAAGGCACCTTAAAGTAATTTACCCCTAAAACTATCCACTACATACCTGAAATGATGCTCCACATACTTGGCTTAAAGGTGATGAATATGTATATATGGCCAAGGCTGTTTTTGAAGGATTCACATGAAATATGAATATAAGTTCAAAGGGGCTAGCAAAGGGGATAAACACGTAACATAAGGCTAGGCTATTTGGCTATGTAACTAAAATGTCCAGAGAAAGAATACCTCTATCACAACATCAAATATGCACATGCAAATGTTATTTTGAACAAGAGTCTTAGTAAGTTCTAGACATACATCACTGAAAAGTCATGCACATGAAGGAGCATGAGACTAAGTATAATGATTAGTGCATCTCATCGAATATCTACAAAAGTCTCATGTAGCTCATAAAATGACTTTGATATACCAACATTAGTGTTAAGGACTCGAAGGGGTAATGAAGTTCTCACTCAAGATAGGGGCTAAAACATGAAATATTTACAAAACCTTCATAAAAATTTGCTCACACTAAAGGGGCTAGCAATGAAAAATCACTCAAGCTTATGAAAGCTATTTTACCTAGAGAAAGCATCATTGGAGGGCATCTCAAACCAATCTACGTAATTCTCTGTAAAATCATACATGCAAACCTAAATGCAACACACTAGTGCAAATGAAAGAAAACCTAAAACTATATGCTCTAACTAGTATGCTACTTAAAAGCCAAAATGAAAAACATGAAAAATACACATCCCCAATACTGAGATAAAGCATTATTTAAAGGAAAGAAAGTGAGATAAGGGAAAGGGAACAAAACATAACTATCTCACTAGGTTAGGTGCTGAGTCCACATAAGGTAAGCCCTCCCTATAATAACTGGGGAACATGGAGCATCAACCACTTCATTATATCTTCAAAACTTTACTCTCCGCATTAGATGTCGTCAATGGATGTAGAAGGTTGTCGAATGCCACAGGATGGTATTCATTAGCATGGTAGTAAGAGAGCACCAAGATGCTCATAGCAAAGAAAGTCATTGCTCTCTTTAACAAACCAAATGCCATAGAAAAATTAAGAGAGAAATCTAAGAAAGTATTCCACATGATTTTTTTCTAGGCTCAGCCACTAGGTTTATACAATAGAGGACAAGGTAGGCATTATATCCACCAAAGTAACATAGGGACACAAAATTATCAAAATTCATACATTGGCAGCATAAATCATTAGATTATCAATAGGAACATCAAGATAATAGTCAAGGGAAGGAGAGGGTATTGAACCATAAGGGGAAGCATGTGAGTGATCAAGGGGATTAGAGAGGACACTATCATCAAAACCAAGGCTAGGAGACTCCTCATGCACAAACTCATCACATAACCCCTCCAAAGGAGTCTTAACTATATCATGCACCTCATCTAAAGTATCTGTTCACTCAAAACATGCATCAACAACGTCAAACCTAGTGACATAGAATAAGGCATAACATGAGGGAAATTGAATAAGTAATCAAGCCACTTTAGCAAACTAGACTGAGCTGAATGAAAACTGGGCTGCAAATTCACTTAATCAAGGACAAACTAACTCGTTCTTGGATGCAATCACACAATCAAGACAAATTTAAGGATTTTAGGGATACTCTAGATACAGACACACCACCAGAATGCCACTAAGACTTACTAGAACACCACATAAATTGGCCAAATGTAGGATAACTAGAGAGAATTTTAGAGGAAGGGAGCTATGCTCGACTTCATATATTTAACAACTGCCTATTACAATACAATATCAGGTCTTATATATTCAGACTTCCTCCCCCTATGGCTAAATTTAAAAACCTAAAATAGTGAAAATAGTTTAAACAAAATAGCCTAAAACAGCAGCTATAATATAATCCTTAACACCTAGTTATATTGCTAATCTCTATTACTAAGGTGTCAAGTAAATGTAGCATCCAAGGACTACTACTGATGGTCTTGGGGAGCACAATATAGCTAATGATCTTGATAAATGCCCGGCAGTCGGCAACGTAAGATACCCTTAAATCATTGGATCAAAGGGAATTTCCTCTGACATTGTGGTTGATAAAAGCTAAATGCTAGCTAATCTACTTATGCTACTTTAGGGTCATTCTTGATCATAGTTTAGACATGTTTTCAAGCCCTTAAACGTGTCAAAGTTTGCTGTGAAAAGGAAGCCAAAATTGACGCTCAAAACAGTGCTTTGCTGGACTGAAAACAAGGCAGTGCTGACTATTCTTGCTGAGCTAGCTGAATAAGCCATAGTAATGGCAGCAAAGGGTAGGAAAACCTGTATTATTTATTAGATGATGAATGTGCTAGCAAATAAGCTAAGTTACTCCCTAAAAGGATCTGCTATGTTTTGAACCAAGAGCATAGCTTGGACGGGCTAGGCATACTTGGCAGAACACTGAAATCTGGACTTTACTTACTGATTTGAGAACTCAGGCTTAAACATTCTGACTTGGATTGGCATCAGAGGAGGGATCTCCGTCATCCTCCTCTTATTAAGGACCTTGCTCTAATACCATCTGTGACACCCCTATCCCCTAGGGTTAGGGACGTTAATGTTTTTCTTAAATTATGGGGTGAAATGGATAAAGTTCTGCCTAAAAATAGACCATAACCGAGGCTTAAATCCTTATTCAATCAATCAGCTCACTCAAGTCATACATAGTCAATCAATTGTACCAACAATCATAACAGAGCCACATCACAAAAAAACATTACATACGGCACATCATCAGAAAGATGTTCCTAGGTAGCTACATGAAATGTAATAGTCAGGTAGTGGCCTACGATTGCAGAACCCTGCTCTGATACCATTTGTAACATCCCTATCCCCTGGGGTTAGGGACAATAATATTTTTCTTAAATTCTGGGGTGAAATAGACAGAGTTCTGCCTAAACATATACCATAACCCTAATTTAAAGCCTTACATTAGATCCCTGCAATAAATAAAAGCATAAAAGACATGTTCACAAGCTCAACAGCTACGCGCCAGAGATCACAACTCTGTGGGCCACCCGCCCAGAGTGCACAAAGTATAAAGTTTAATAATAGAAAAGAAATAAAAATTACAACTTAACGGATCACACATCCAGAGTACTGGGGTTTATATCCAAAAAATAAACAACTCCAACTAAAAAGACAATTGACAAATTAGATGATTGGCTCGCATGACCATACAAAGCGACTGCTATTTAATATGCGATACATGGACTAACACGTTCAATTTACATAAAGTTATGACTACATTACTTTACGACATTTAGCTCATGATCTTCGTATATAGCTCCTATCCAAGCCATTCAACTCTGCTTGCATGAATTAACATCTGCCTATCACATTACAAACCTAGAAAAAGGAAAAATAGAAAGGGGATGAGCTATCACGAGCTCAGTGAATGATGCTCAACCCTAAGAAAAATAAAACCGCTGCACATAATACTTTTAAGTAGTAGTCACAAACGTTTTGAAATTTAATATCAAGTAATAATCACATAAGGTCTCCCATATTTATTATTACCTTAATAACCTTCAAGATTCAAAAGACCTCATTCTATGACATGCACGAGAGTTCTTAACTTACCTAAACTATGCCTCTTGTAACTTAGGAGCGACAACCACTTGTTGCACATGCTTAACATCACCTAGCAAGCATACCAGACTCAATAGCGACTTGAATCATACAAAATTTCAGGTATTGAGAACAGTGGAACATTCAATTCATATATAAACACTTAACATCAACGAGTGAAGTTAAAGTTACCCACTGGGATTAACGCAAAAAGGCAAGGATCGTCACTTCATTTAAGTAAGCATTTATAAAACAGTCGTTGTTTACTAGAAAAATCATTTGGAATTCAATAAACACTCATTTCAAGAATACATGCACTCTTCCAAATGCTTTCACTGGTGTAATCCCTGAATGAGGAGTTTTCGTCACATAACAAGTACAAAATCATTTCATGGGGCATTAGATTCTCGCATTTATGCTCGTTTATGTGAGATTGTCCCTCATATTTCATAGTAATGCCCGAGGCCATTCATATTCAGTTGACATTTATCCTCGTCAGGATTTTCTAGGGTTCCCACTTTTGTAGCTACTCCCTAGGAATTAGGGTGCCCGCATACCGGGTCTAGTCCCGAAACTTGTGTTCCACTCTTGTCGAGGTCCTCTAGGGTTCTCATTTCTAGGTCTACTCTATAGGAATTAGGATTCCCATTTGCTGGGTCTACTCCCTAAACTTTGTATTCTACCCTCGTCAGGGTTGTTTATGGTTCCCCTTTGTGGGTCTACTCCCTAGGATTTCATTAGCATTATCTTTGTAGCCCAAAACATTTTAGATGCATCTCATTTTGAGCACATTTTGCATAGAAGTTCAAATTGTATCAGACTAATGCCGTTTCCATTTTCAAGAAGGCTAAAATGCCTTAATAAACTCAAATTGACTTATAACAAGCATATGACCACTTATTTTGATAAAGTATGCTTATAAAAGAGTTAATGACCAAGTAAGCCTTCACTTTTCAAGGAAAGTGATATCAAAAATCGTTTTTGAAGTCAGTAATTTGCAAGCCACACATAACTAAATTCGCTTAAAAACACTCTTATCAAACGAATGGCCTAACATTCATCATTAACCACAAGATTCAGGAAGCTTGCCGCATCGTAGTAGTTCACATACATACTTATCAATGCATGCCATAAAGCACAATGCAAACATATTCTTCTGTAATTCATATTGTTTCCAACTTGATAGCCCATTTAAACAACTTCTGAAAACATTTAAGGGATTATTACCGTTCAAATTACTTATTTAAGTAATCACGACGTTGCTTTAGCCATTATAACAAACCAACGACCCTTAAGCCAATTACTTAGGAATTTAATTATTAGAAAGCCTCAATGTAAGAACGGTAGGGCAGGTTAATGCGAGTCAAGCGACATTCAGCCAAAATGATTCCTACTTCACAAATCATTCAGTTTGAAACCTTCAAACAAAACAAGTGATCTGGAATGGCCAGGAATGCATCAGTTTGGCATAAAACTCAGTCCATTCATTCACATATAGTGCACATATAAATCCAAGGCTAACAAACCACAACTCGATTCGTGAACATTCTTCAACTTAGAATCCTTAGAATCAATTCCAAATCAGCCCAAATAGTCCACCTACTTTCTATAGGTTCTTAATTCATCAAAATTCTATTCTAATTACCAAATCCAAATCTCACGAATAATTCATAAATATTTGTAAATTACTAGTAGTTTAGGGAATCAAGGACCATCCACCATGATCCTATTCTTAATGACCCGATTTATGGGTTGCATGGTCAATCCCTAGCCCAAACATAACTGACAGGATGCCTCTACCCAGATTCTCAACTGAGTCATGCATTTCATCGAGCAGTTGTTGGGCACCGAGGAGGATAACTGGCAGCAAGGCATGCAAATGGGTAAGTGAGAACAATTCAAAAATTGCTTAATAAAACATAACAGAATTTTTGATGTACATCAACTTAACGAACACAACCCCAAAGGAACAACAAAGAAAAACCCACCTCATGAAGATGAGTTACCCTGCTGTCATGGCTACTGCTGCTGCCCATATTCCTTCTTCACCCTTCTTTCTCTCAACCTCACCAGCCACTGAAACCGAGCGCAACCACTGACAGTGACACCTGGCCTGAGCCGGCCAATAGTGACACCTCGAACTAGGGCCGCTGTCAAGCCTTGTCGCTGCTATAGCCGCCTGATCATCTGCTCTTTCGCTCTCTCCCTCTTCTTCTGTCCTCGAGTTGGGTTGTTGGGGGCTGGGAAGGAGACTCTGCCCTAATTCTGCGTTTTCTTTTTGTAAGAGGCAGGGGCCTTCAGCTTACTTTTTTATTTTTTTTTATTTTTGGGTGTGGCTAATTAAACTTAAGGCGAATTGGGGTCTAGATAGACCAAGACCAATTAGCTAATATCGCGTAAACCTCCTCGGTCTAATTTTAATAAACTCACGAATTTACCGAAATTACGAACTAATTTGAGAAGTTCCAAAATTTAGTCCATATGATTCAATAAATTCAACTAATGCATAAAACTTTAGTCTGATACAGCTAATACATATAAACCGCAACGAATAAGATTAATACTTTTGATTATTAACTATTTCCTAAATTCCTCGGCTATTACACTGGTAGAACCTCACTTTGGAGAAATGTATATCACTCCCGCTCATGTGTTTAAAATATAGCATGGGTTTACTCGAGATCATTCAAAAATTCAAACTACCATAAGCTTTCCTAGGCTTTCACATTCTTCACCACTAAGTTGCAAATGTGCACATGGCAAATAAGAGGATTTTACTTGGCTTGTAATGTAGGCTAAAAGGGATTTAAGGGAAAGGAGTGAGCTAACTAATTTAAGCAATGTGTAGCTATTTGGCTAAGGGACTATGGGGCAACTAACAAAGCACCAAGTAACCATGAAGTTCACTAACACTCCAAACCTCAAAAACATAATGACCATCCTTCATGAACTAAGTAGGAAATGAGTTGATAAAGAAGGAACACAAAGCTATTTACATATCCAATACCAATCACTTATTCTCATGTCTCTTGTTTTCTATATTTTTGTGGTTTTTTATTCGCCATCATTTTGTCCAACTTGATTTTTCTCCTTTTTTTTGCTTTTTTCTCCTTAGGAAATGAAATGAAAATTTCAATTAGTGAAAGGCATAGGATCACTAACTATCAGCTAATGACCTAATTCATATGTACGTATGCAACCCGAATAAGAGCGGAACAAATTCAAATTCTCAATATCACCAACCCCTCAACAAACCAACACGCCAAAGGCACCTTAAAGTAATTTACCCCTAAAACTATCCACTATATACCTGAAATGATGCTCCACATACTTGGCTTAAAGGTGACGAATATGTATATATGGCCAAGGCTGTTTTTGAAGGATTCACGCGAAATATGAATATAAGTTCAAAGGAGCTAGCAAAGGGGATAAACACGTAACATAAGGCTAGGCTACTTGGCTATGTAACTAAAATGTCCAGAGAAAGAATACCTCTATCACAACATCAAATATGCACATGCAAATGTTATGTTGAACAAGAGTCTTAGTAAGTTCTAGACATACAGCACTGAAAAGTCACGCACATGAAGGAGCATGAGACTAAGTATAATGATTAGTACCAAGAAGGCTGACGATCTCACCAAATCTCTACCAAAGTCTCATGTAGCTCATAAAATGACTTTCATATACGAACATTAGTGTTAAGGAGTCGAAGGGGTAACAAAGTTCTCACTGAAGACAGGGGCTAAAACATGAAATATTTACAAAACCTTCATAAAAATTTGTTCACACTAAAAGGGCTAGTTATCAAAAGTCACTGAAGCTCATCAAAGCCATTTTGCCTCAAGAAAGCATCATTAGAGGGCATCTCAAACCAATCTACACAATTCTCTGTAAAATCATACATGCAAACCTAAATATAACACACCAGTGCAAATGAAAGAAAACCTAAAACTATATGTTGTAACTGGTATGCTACTTAAAAACCAAAATGAAAAACATGAAAATTACACATCCCCAATACTGAGATAAAGCCTTATTTAAAGGAAAGAAAGTAAGAGAAGGGAAAGGGAATAAAACATAACTATCTCACTAGGTTAGGTGCTGAGTCCACATAAGGTAAGCCCTCCCTATAATAACTGGGGAACATGGAGCATCAACCACTTCATTATATCTTCAAAACTTTACTCTCTGCATCAAGTGTCATCAATGGATGTAGAAGGTTGTCGAATGCCACAGGGTGGTATTCATTAGCATAGTAGTAAGAGAGCACCAAGATGCTCATAGCAAAGAAAGTCATTGCTCTCTTCAAGAAACCAAATGCCATAGAAAAATTAAGAGAGAAATCTGAGAAAGTATTCCACATGATTTTTTTTAGGCTCAGCCACTAGGTTTATACAATAGAGGACAAGGTAGGCATTATATCAACTAAAGTAACATAGGGACTCAAATTATCAAAATTCACACCAAGCACATCAAACATGTTATCCTCATAGCCCAAATTAACATTGGCAGTACAAATCATTAGATTATCAATAGGAACATCAACATAATAATCAAGGGAAGGAAAGGGTATTAAACCATAAGGGGAAGTATGTGAATGATCAAGGGCATTAGGGAGGACACTATCATTAAAACCAAGGCTAGGAGACTCGTCATGCACAAACACATCTTACAACCCCTCCAAAGGAGTGTTAACTATATAATGTACCTTATCTAAAGTATCCTTTAATTCAAAACATGCATCAACAAAATCAAACCTAGTGACATAGAATAAGGCAAGACATGAGGGAAATAGAACAAGCAATCAAGCTGCTTTGGTGAACTAGACTGAGCTGAATGAAAACTAGGTTGCAAATTCGCTGAATCAAGGATAAACTAACTTGTTCTTAGATATAATCACACAACCAAGACAAATCCAGGGATTTTGAAGACATTCTAGATACAGACACACCACCAGAATGTAACTAAGACTCACTAGAACACCACATGAATTGGCCAAATGCAGGATAACTAGAGAGAATTTTAGAGGAAGGGAGCTATGCTCGACTTCATATATTTAACAACTGCCTATTGCAATACAATATCAGGCCTTATATATTCAGACTTCCTCTCCCTATGGCTAAATTGAAATACCTAAAATAGCAAAAATAGTTCAAACAAAACAGCCTAAAACAGCAGCTATAATATAATCCTTGACACCTAGTTACATTGCTAATCTCCATTACTAAGGTGTTAAGCAAATGCAGCATCCAAGTACTACTACTGATGGTCTTGGGGAGCAAAATACAACTGATGATCTTGATAAACACCCGGGCAGTCGGCAATGTAAGCAACCCTTAAATCATGGGATTAAAGGGAATTTTCTTTGACATTGTGGTTGATAAAAGCTAATCCTAGCTGATTTGCTTATGCTACTTCAGGGTCATTCTTGATAATAGTTTAGACACCTTTTCAAGCCCTTAAACATATCAAAGTTTGCTGCAAAAAGGGAGCCAAAATTGACTCTCTAAAACACTGCTTTGCTAGACTAAAAACTGGGCAATGCTGACTGTTCTTGCTATGCTAGCTAAATGAGCCAATGTAATAGCAGCAAAAGGTGGGAAAACTTGAATTATTTATTAGCTGATGAATGTGCTAGCAAATGAGCTAAGTCACTCCCCAAAAGGATATGCTATTTATTGAACCAAGAGCATAGTTTGGATGGACTGGGCATACTTGCCAGAACAATGGAATTTAGACTTTGCTTACTTATTTGAGAACTAATGCTTGAACATTCTGACTTAGATTGGCTTTTAAGGAGGGATCTCTGTCATCCTCCCCTTATTACGAATGATTTGACCTCAAATGCTTAAAGGGTACATCATCCAGATATGGACTTAACTCTACCACATTAAAGGTGGCAGAAACTTCATAATCTCCTGGGAGTTTAATTTTGTAGGGATTATCATTAATCTTTTAAAGGACATCAAAAGGAGCATTTGCTCTTAGACTTAATTTTGATTTTCTCTTTTGAGGAAACCTCTCCTTCCTCAAGTGAAGCTAAACAAGGTCCTTAGGTTGGAAACAACATTTCTTCTACGCTTGTTGGCTTGAGTCTGGTAGCTAGTACGGATCTTCTCAATCATTTTCCTTACCTTATCATGTAATACCTGAATTTCGTGTACTCTCTGCTCAGCCTCAGTAATTGGTTTGCCTTTAATGGCTCTTAGAACCAAGTCTCTTGGAGTTAGTGAGTCAACACCATAAACTATCTCAAAAGAAGGCAGGCCAATGGTCTTGTAAGGGCCTCTATTGTATGCAAACTCCATATGAGGTAGCAATAAATCCCAGGTCTTAGATTGTGTCATGATCAAAGCTCTCAGAAGGACTCCTAAAGTCCTATTGGTGACTTCAGTCTGGCCATCAATCTAAGGATGATAAGTGGTGCTGAACTTAAGCTTAGTGCCCAGCTTCTTCCAAAGGGTGATCTAGAAATGGCTCAAAAAGTTGGCGTCCCTATTAAAAATAATGGACCATGGGCAACCATGAAGCCTCATGAATTCTCTAAAGTAAAACTCAGCCACCTGAATAACATCATTTATCTTGGTGTAAGCAATGAAGTGAGTCAATTTTGAGAACCTGTCTACAACTACAAAGACTGAATCTTTACCTCTTTATGTCCTTGGCAGCACTAATACAAAGCCCATGGTCACATCCGTCCACAGGCGAAGAGGTACTGCCAGTAGGGTATATAATCCTTGAGGCAAGGAATGGCTCTTAGCTCACTGGCATGTAGCACATCTCCTAAGGATGTCCTGGACATGCTTGGTTATACCTGGCCAGTAGTAATGCTCCCTGAGCTTAGATGTCGTCTTGTTTTTCCTATAACGTCCAACTAAGACTATTCTATGGACCTCCCTAATTGACAGCTCCCTTGTTTCACACTTTTAGAACACAGAAACTAATGCGCTTAAGCAAGTACCCATTCTACAGTAGGTAATCTCTCTTTGATCTTTGCTTGTAATCCTCATATAACGCCCTGAAGTCCTCATCATGATCATACAAAGTCTTGAGATGCTTAAACCCTAATACAGGTTTCAAGATGCAACGATAGATGCCTCCTGGACTATGCATCTGCCCTTTAATTAAATCTGCCTGACTCATACTTGATAAAAAGATGAAATGACTGAAGATAGTCCACCCATTTGGCATGCCTAACATTAAGCTTGTGCTGCCTCTGAATGTATTTAAAAGATTCATGGTTAGAATGGAGAATGAATTCAGCAGCTATGAGATATTCACTCTAATGTTTTAAGCACATGATGATAGCATAGAACTCTTTGTCATCTGTTGAGTATCTCCTTTTTAAAGCACAGTGTTTCTCAATAAAGAAGGCCAGAGATCTGCCTTTTTGAGTTAAAACTCCTCTTATGCCTACTCCTGAGGCATCACACTCAACCTCAAAGATCTTCTAAAAGCAGGGTAGTGCTAAAACTGGTGCTTGAGTTAGCTTCATCTTAATCTCTTCAAAAGCTTCTTGTGCCTTGGCATTCTACTGAAATGAGCTTCCTTTGATCATCTCTTCCATGGGGGCCATAATGGTGCTGAAGTTCTTAATGAACCTCCTGTAAAATGATGTCAGCCCATGAAAACTCCTCATATTATGGAAGCTTTCAGAAACTAGCAAATGCTAATAGCTTCCACCTTGCTTTCAACCACTTAGATTCCATTTACAGTGACTATATATCCTAAGAAATTGACCTTATGAGAGAAAAAGGTGCACTTCTTAAGATTGCCATATAGCTTTTCTCTTTCCAGAACCTGGATGACCTACCTGAGGTGGTTTAGGTGCTCCTCTTCAGTATTACTATAGACTAGGATGTCATCAAAGTAAACAACCATAAATATACCAATAAAGGGCTTAAAGACATGACTCGTCAATCTCATGAATATGCTGGGTGTATTAGACAAGCTAAAAGACATGACTAACCACTCATAAAGATCTCCTTTGGTCTTGAATGTAGTCTTTCACTAATCACCCACTACAAAAAAGGTATGTTTTACCAATAGATGTCTAGTGACATAAAATAACTTCTATTAGCAAAAATAAGTATTAGCAACAGATTCCAGTTTTTGTTGGTGTAAAAATTTTGTGTTTGGGCACTAAATAATAGCCTCATATTCGCAACAGATAATGATTAATCTGTTGGTCATATTAATATATTACTAACAGTTTAATATATAACTGGTATTTTGATTATAATACCAATATTATGAAACTAAAAGAAACCCTTTGTTGGTAAAAAAAAAAAAACTTGACGAATATTGAAAATTTAATTTTTATGCTGGCAATAACCTTTTGGAATAAGCAACAGCACCCCGGCCCCTTGCCCTGCACCCCACCCCCCATCAAACCCCAAACAATAACCAGAGCACGAAACGTCGAGAAGCAAGAAATGCCCCCTTCTCCAACCCCCTCAACCCCAGAGCACGAAATGCCATTCGAGTTGAATTTGTCAATTTTGCAAGCATTCCCATCTTCGTGTTACTCTCTTTAATTTGCTTCTTCTGATTGATAATATTGATGGGTGTGTGAGTTTGGGGTTCTGACACAGTGCATAAATCATTAGCACTTGTTTCTTTCGTCACAATTGCACTGTTAATTCATGTTTTGGTTTTTCAGTTCTGTCTTGGTTCATGGTTTTGGTGACCGGTTATGCCGAGCAACTCACAGAACATCTTGCTAACATAATTTTTAGGGCTAAGGAGATTCTTGTGGATTGTGGTATGCTAAGTGATAAATATTTACAATTTAGTCTCCTTTGTTTGCTCTGAGTATCAAGGGTTGTTGTTGTTATGGAAAACATGGGAGCAGAAGTTGTACTTCTGAATCTAAAGATGATGTTTACAATTTGGTCTAGATATATGGCTAATGTCTATATTCTTCTGGAAAATACTTTTAGAGCTAAGGAAATTATTGTGCTCTGAGTATCACAGATTGTGGTTTGCTAAGTGATAAATATTTACAATTTGGCCCATCATGGGTTGTTGTTGTTTGTTTCTGGAAAACAAGAGAACAAAAGGTGTACATCTAAATGTAAATATGAACATAAAAATACATAGGATATATAGCTAATGTATGTATTGTCTATCTCTTTGATTCCAGTTGAGTACAAAGGTTTATTGTTTAGCTTATAGTGCTCTGAGACTTATTGGTTTTAGGACAACATGACTGCATTTACAAACTTGTTTAATATGAGAATTAGCATAATAATTACTTACCATATCGATCTTTTTAGTAAAATATGAATTGATTGTAGCACAAGAAAAGTAAGACCAACAAAGATAGAATCCATTACAAATGGTCTTGTATAAACCTATAACAGTAAGTTACCAACACCAAAAATGTCAATAGTTTCTTGACACTAGAAATGAAACAGAGCAATTAGTAAAAGGTCTAGGGTTTTCCTTGCTCTTTATCTGTTTGTTAGTTACACCTACAATTTCAATGTTCAAGCACATAACAAACAAACCTTAATTTTAATTTATTTGATGACTTTGTGTGCCGGAGTTTTGCATTTTTAAAATTTCTTTTTCCGATTGAGAAAATGGTTTAAGCTTGTAATTTCTTTGAATATGAAGCATGAAATTGTCAAATTGATGGTGGGCATATATACAGAATGTTGTCTGGGAATCTTGTGCTATCTACTCGACTATCAAAAAGTCCACTACCTACTCGATTATATCAAGTTGATTCTGATTGACATATTAGATCAGTATATAGCTGATGAATTTCTCTTGAAGATTTCATTTTATTTGGCATTTGGACTGAACTTCTTGGTTTACTCGATTGAATGTTACTAGCGAGATAGACACCAAATAAACGCTTTGTATTGAATTTTAAGAATCTAAAAAATATTTTTAAAAATCTATAGTAATATTCATACCAAAAAATTGATCAAATGAAATGCACAATGGCCATATGGTGGAGTCATTAGTCTTTTGATTAGCAACTGATATATGTGGAGTGACAAGTTTAGTATGAAATGCTCCTCTTGGAAGCATGAGTAATTCAAGAAAGATGTTAAAGACCATGACCATGGTGTCCTTACTGGCATGTTTTTCATTAGGATATCGCTGTGATGTAGTTGTTCTTCTAGAAAACATCCATTGTTGTTTGGAACTAGGTATATTTTAGTTGATTTTAAGATAAAGAGATGCCATTGTTGGAGTGATATATTTTTTCTACCACATTTCATAGTAATGGGAGTTCGATGAAGTCATGTTGATTCTTGTCTACATGTCCTAACATTACCTTGTTTTAAATGCTAACAGTGTTTCACATTGGTGTAGCATATATTGAGTTATGAAAGAAACTTGGGATCAAATCAAGCATTATGGCGTGGTCTGCAATCCAATCAAGTTTTTACACTTAGTTTACCTAATGGTGCATCTGCTTAGAGCTCTCTATTCTCACACAAAACTTCCTTCATGCCTAATAGAGTTGCTCAATCTAATTTTGCTGGTGGGTTTAACTTATGACATTTTTAATCATGAATTTACCATATATATTGCTTTTTATTTCCTTCCTTTAATTTTCCTTTTAATTAAAAGAAATGACTATTGTTATGTGATGGAAATAAAGATGGGTCTAATAGCTACACAATGGTTGGAAATGCTACTAAAATAATATCTTTCATAGGTGTATTGAATACAAATGTTTACATTAATTATTCATGCATTATTTTTTGATTAATAAATAAGATTCGCTATTTTTGCTAGTACCTCGATGTAGTTCATTAAAGGAGCCCATTGAATAAGGTAATTTACATCTCAAACAATGAAGTTAGAAACTCAGAAACTAGAGTTCGTCAATCAGTTTTTAGCGGCAAGTTATGAACTTTGTTAACTATGGTGTCGTGTCTATTTTTTAAGTAATTATTTACGTTGTTTTTGTTTTGTATGTTAATATTTGATTGCTAAGTTCTTTAATTTACACAACAAGATGGGAGCAATTCGAACTTGGTGAATCATGAGCAAAATGATATGCATCAAGAAAGCCTTAAAGCAATACCAGGTGGTTACAGTACCACAAACAGGAGGTGAATGCGAGCAACCAAACCTAAGAACAATAAAGGTCGTGGCCCTAACAAGTTGAAGGTTGGCAAGAACCCTGTGTTGGTCAATGTTAATGAAAATGTTCAACCTATTAGTGCTTCTTTGAGGCAAATGTCTACTTTGATTGGTGTACTTGCATGAGATCCTCGAAAATTGCCACTTGATTGTTTTGTTTAGAGAAAATGGAACAATAAAAAAAGGATTCATTATGCTAAGAGGTGAAGGTATGTGTGCACATGGCATTAATTTTGCATTGATATAAAAAATGAAGATATGTGTTTGACTTATCTTTATTTTTCAGTGTTCATTTTGCTTTCCCGAAGAAAAAGAACCTTATGAATGGGGGATAGAGAAAATGCATGCTTGTTAGAGGCGATAAAATTCGAGTTGAAAATGGAACATTTTGATGGCAAGAGTCATGATGAAGCGAGACAATCTAGCCCTAGTCACATACCTCTTGACACGTGGGACAATGTAGTAGCATTCTAGGAATCTGATAAGGTGAAGGTAATTGCCACCAAGATCATTAATTAAAATTTTTCTTATTGTTAATGTAATGCTAATCTCATTTCACTATGGCTATCACTCAGCAAAGAAGTAAGAGAGGTATTGAAAATCATGATAATAACAAAATGTGTCATTATGCGGGGACAAAGAGCTTTGCACATGTGCATGCTGAGGAGGAGGTATTATATATGCTTTGTTGATATGTACCTTGATGTGAATTTAAGCAACTCATCTAGAATCATATATGCTATTTACGAAAAAGGTAACATGACAAACAAACTTTCAATATGGATGAAGACCCATGAACCGATGAAAGGCTCCCAATTGGATGATGCTTCAAGTATGGCAAAGGTACCCTCAACAAACAAATTGCGATTGCTACTGTTTTTTTATTAGAATGCCCCGACAGTGATGTTTATTTAATTTTTTTCTTCTCCACTTTTACAATTTGAATCAATCAGTATTCTTGTGTTTGTGTGTGTTTTCAGCAAATAGTTGAGACTAAGTTAGCCCAAGTTGAAGAAGGTTTATGCAATAATAGTATTCGAGATGAAATTTTCAAATAGGTTATAGGAGATGATAAATATGGCTATGCGAAGACTTATAGTATAGGTGTCAAAGTTCCTCACTCAAGCTCTAAGAGATGTGCTCTATAGGAAGAGCATGCTAAAAGTGTTAAATTTGATGAACAATGTAACTGAAGTTAAGAGAAAGTTTAGAAATTAGAGAAGAAAGTTGGTGATGTCACCCTTTGGTAAAATTACTTATGAAATATTAGGTAATTCTTTATGCCTCATATTGATCTTTGCTTGACTTGAGCTGGACTTTGATAAATTATGTGTAAATCTAGCTTCTGCCTTCCACTTAGGCCTATGCTTTATATATGGCATAGCAAGTGAGATAACACCTATATTTTACATCTTAGTGTTGTTTAGAAATGAAACAAAAGCAGCTTCGGTTCATAGCATTAGACATAGAAAGCTATAACCTCACTCAATGTGTATGTATGTAGTGAACAATTAACCTGTGGGAATATGTAAAACTAATGTTGGAATGGTCGAGCTCAAACAAATGTTTGCTTCCCCAAGTAGTTCCAATACCTGCATTAGACGATTAAATAAGTCCAAAGCATTGAAACGTGTTCTTCAGTAATACATTTTGATAATAACCAAACAAGATTATAGCCTTTAGAAACTAAGAGAGGATGAACGAAAACAGCAACATGAGGAGATATGATGAGTTTCTTATGAGCTCCTGAAAAATATGACATGAACTATTTACTACAAGTATAAGATATGCAGTATGGTTCAAGAATACGATAGATTGTTTGCACGCGATTCCTTAAATAATCTGAACTAGATCATGGCACTGCAATTTCACCTTCACCTCAAAAGGCACACGAGGGCATAGGACTTATGAAAATCTACTTTTTGAGGGGGGGGGTGGAGGGGAAGATCACGTGTGATTAAATTCTTGGAGGGAACAACATCAACAAAGTAAGTCAATAAAATACAACTTGCATTTTGTGCGTTATCAAACGTAAGCTTCGATGACTCCTTTAAGCCAATAAATAAGAAATACTATAGGAAAGACTGCTAACCTCAAACATAAACCCATTCTTTTAGCCAATATTGCTAAATTGCATTTTGTGTTTGATTTCCTCTTGCTACTTGCCAGAGTTACATGATTAGGTTATTTGGTAGTTTTATGCCTTTGTCATGGAGAGGCTTAGACTGATATATTTCGAAAGAAATAGCAAGTTTGAAATAGTGAACCTCTTTGCCTTTTCCATTCGTTTTTTTTTGGTTGAGTGAGAGGTATGATAATTTTTGTTGAATTTTTCTATATTTTTACCATTACATGGATGATGAATAATTATTGAAATGATCTGAGTTAGATTCCTTATTTAAGTTTTAAATTTTATCAATTTCATAGGGGATATCGGTTAATGTTCTTGCTTTAATGGAAGGCGATGATAACAATAATGTTGATGGTGAGAATACAAATGCTAATAATCATGAGTATGAATATGAAGCTACTGAAGAAAATGAAGGTGGGGAAGAACATTATGAATGATTATAGATTGAGTCTCGATTTCGTGGTTGACTTTGTTTTTTTATGACTTTTACCAAATATTTTATCAAGGATTAAATACATGTTCCTACTTTGGTGTTTTGAACATTATGGAAACAAATAAATGTTTAGGTGTCACGTGTATATTTTTAATGATAAACATCTAATGAATTTAGAGCTCAATCAAAGTTGTTTATTTTATTATAGCAGGTGTATCATGTTGTTATATTATTTTATAGACATGTTTACCTACATGTTTACTTTGTTACAACAGTTAAATTTGTTATCCAACCAAAAAAATATATTGGGCACATATACAGCTTGATTTTTACCAACAAGTACATTTATTTATTATAAAAATGATAGGAATACCATTACCAACATATTATTCTGCTGAATAATATTCATTGAAGGAGGCGGGAAGACCATTTCCAATCAAAAATTTATGTGGGTGATACTTATTTCGCGGGAAAAAAAAAAATACTGACAACATTTTATGCTGGTAAAAGCAGGTTATTAGCATCAGATTATTGGCTATTGTTATAAGTAGAACAATATCAACATACCGTTGTTTATTAGTGTTAGTGCTCAATTGTAATAGATTGTATTATCTGTTGGTAACACTTTTACCATCAGATTTTTCACCAACAATTTAGTGACAGATGTTTATCTATTGGTATTGTGTTTTAGCAACAGAAAAAGCACTTATACCAACATATGTGCCCTGTTGGTGAAAACTACTTCTTTTTTTTTCTGAGGTGACCCTCTCTGATTTTGATTTGGTAATAGCCACTCCTTAGATTAATCTTTGAAAAGACCCTTGAGCCATAAAGCTGATCCAGCATATCTCCCAGCGTGGGAATTGGATGCATGTACTTGATGGTGATTTATTGATAACCCTATTATCCACACTCATCCTTATCCTCCCATCTTTCTTTGGCACTAGCAAAGCTGGTGCATCACATGGACTTAAACTCTCACTCACCATTCCCTTAGCCAGTAGCTATTCAACCTTTTGATCTCCTAGCTATCCTTAGGGTTCATTCTATAGGCTAGTTTATTGGGTAGGACAACTCATGGGATTAAATCAATATGGTGTTCGATTAATCTTTTTGGTGGTCGGTCAGGTGGGATCTCTTCTAGGAAGACATGGGGGTACTGATGTACAGTGGATTTAGCTTGTGGTGGGATACTTGGGGTTTGAGTTTGCTTTGAGTTGGCTTGAAGAATCCATCCCTTGAAAGGTTTGAACTCATGTTGAGAGGCTTTAAGGTTAGACTTCACTAAAGTGAGTAGGTTTTTAGTGGGTTCAGTGGGGTTCGAGGGCTTGATGTGGTGCTAAAGGGGTTAGGGTTATTTTCTTTCAATCATTGACAAAAATGTAAGTGTTCAAGTAACCATCATGGGTTACTCTTCTGCCATACAACCATGGTCTCCCCAACTTCATCATACTTCATTGATAAAAACGGGACATAACACACATCCATGGGGGTTATGCCACACCATACTTCATCAAAATAATTCTTCCCAATAAAAAATGCAATTAGACATCTGGAATTGGCTTGTAAACCCTTGCCTTGACTTAGGCATTCAATGCAATGAGGGTCAGTTTGCAATCCCAGCTTCTTAATCAGAGTTGTAGAAGCCATACTTGAACAACTCTCACTATCTATGATCAAAGAGCAAGCCTTTCCTTGGATGGAGCATCTACTATGGAAGTTGTTTTCCCTTTACTCATCCTTGGTACTCCTCTGGGCATTAGCAGCTTTTCTGATCACCGACAACTCTCCTCCTTTTAGTTCAGCAATCACCTCTTCTCCCCCTTACTTTTCCATCAAACAAATCTTGCTTTCATCCTCCACTTCCTCCTCGTAAGAAACCTGGTATTCTACTAGAGTAATGACTCTCCTATTGGATATTTAGGAGACTAAAAACAACAAAACAAATTTGAACTAAATAGCCTAAAAATAGCAGCAATGTCCTGGTCTTTGACACCTAATACAGTTGCTAATCTCTACTGTTTTGGTGTCGAGCTAATGCAATATTAAAGGTCTACTAATTATGGCTTTTTAAAGCAATTTGTAGCAGCTAAGCTTGATGATTACCCGGCTGACAGCAAGTACAACAGCTAATAACCCATCGGATCAAGGAGAATTTCTTTTGAGTCTGTGGTGGTTAAACACTTATGCTTTTTGATTTGATTCTATAACTTTAGGACCTTCGTTGGTAATGTTTTTAACATCCTTTCAATTCCTTAAATGTCTCAAAATATTGCCATGATGCAGTAAAAGGAGACTTCTCAAAACTGCTGCTGAACCAAAGCTGACTGTAATGACTTCCCAAAGATGCTAAAGCAACCTTTATCATTTAGTAGCTTATTTGGGGGCTCTCAAATGAGCTAGGTTACTTTCCAATAGGGACATATGCTCTTTGATTCAACACAACAGAACAGTGACTGGTTGTGCAACCTGGTGCTTCACTTAAATTAAAACCTTATTGATTCGGATTAACCTAAGGCTATTTATGATGGCCTCAAAAGTGGTTGCTGGATGATTTTTTGGAACCTCAACGGTATCCAGCATAGCAAGGATCTTTTTAGACAAGCCTCAAGATTGAACTGCTTGCCTTCACTGAATTGATTTTCTAAGTATTTAGTATGCAAGGCCTTACCATTCTCTGACTATGGGTCTTGAAGTATGTCTTGGCATGCATTAGGAGGATACCTCCTAATGTTCTTACCCCTTATTTTAGCTTGTTTATGTTCAAATAAAATAAGTTGTAGCAATTTATGTGCTCAACAGGTTGTCTAAACAAGCCCAGACTTTCGACAACGTATCCTGGGCTATAATCCGGCACAACATCATTTTTAAAGGGATTTTGGATGATGTTGTCCATGCATTTGTCACATGATGTGAGGGATGGAGAGAGTTCCAAAATAATTATCAAATAAACATGCAACATTGGCCAGTAAGCACTGCCATGAGCTACTTTTTTCCAGTAAAAGAATGAAGAAAGCAAACTCTTGGGTCACTCCAACACAGTTTGCAAGAACTGCCTATTTTGAGGAGTGTAAGAACTAGGAACTCGTATTTTATTTATCAAATCTATATCATAGAGATGAATTAAGGGTCTGACACCTCATTTGTTTTATTGCTAAGCCAATAGAGGTGTCAAATGCTCATTTGATCTCAGTTTGAACTCTTATCTCTTTGTACTGCTTAGCCTTTGATGTGTGAGCTTAATGAAAACTCAAGCAAGGATCTTTTTAAATCTTATTAGGCTAGGATTCTTGTTCAGCAATAGAGTCTGTTTAAGAACAGACGATATGAATGACATAATGGTAGTGCTGTCACCCAAGCTAAACAAGGATTCTAACATCTAAACTGTGAAGCCTAAGGCACCAAGTTCATATTAAAGGAAACCACTCAGTTTTAGCAATCAAGTAGATTGTTTAAAAGTGTGATTTAGAGACAATGATGAAGAATATGATTTTAGCATAATAAAAGTAGGATGAGTATGTTATGTAATTAGCCTCTAAGGTTGATGTGCTTAGTGCTCATAATAAGATGTTGGAAGTTCAAATTGCCCAACAAGATACCTCTTCATTTTCACCCCTAGGTAGACTTCCTAATAAGCCTGAGCCTAATTCTTGTGAGCAGTGCAATTGTGTTTTTTGAGAGGAGGATCAAAGGGCTCTAAGGGTGGAGAGGTGCAAGAAGCTATGAGTGAGGAGCAAAGTGATAAGCTTGAGACTACAACTTTTGGAGAGGGGAGCAGTCCTGAGGTTCCCAAAAGGTTCCCCTCTATGCTCAAAGATCCAGGTAGCTTTTCTATTCCCTGCATGGCTGAAAATATGAGCATTACTGGGGTATGGTGTGATCTTAGTTCAAGTGTTAGTTTGATGCCCTATTCCATTTTCCAAAAGCTTGACCTAGGCCAGTTACAACGTACACCTTTTTCACTCCAATTGGAGGATGGTTCCATGAAGTGCGTTTTGGGTATTTCGGGGGATATCACCATAAAAGTGGGTGATTTTTGTGTGCTTGATAACTTTATCATCCTAGATATGGCCAAGGACACATATGTCCAGATTACTCTAGGGTGACCCTTCTTGGGCACTTTCGATTGTAAGGTAGATGTGAAAAGTGGGCAGTTAACATTTAATGTTGAGAAGTATCATGTTGTGTTTACTTTGCTTGAAGACCGAGATTTTCCTCCTCTTCATTTACTTATGAAGAAGAGACAAATTTTCATAAGCAAAAGTCATATGATGATTTGTGTTGTACTTACCCCTTGTGTTTGATTGTGTTGATCCTAAAGGCTCGAACCTTGACTATGCTAAGGTGGAATTTGATGCACTTACGCCACCTACCGTAACCAAGGACGAGCCCATACTACTAATGAAGGTTCTATGAGCCATTATTGCAGGTTTGCTCAAGTGTTATTGTCTTTGCCTCCTATGGAGGATATTGCCGTACTTGATTTGGCTCCATATGAGCAAAGGTATGTTCCCACTGCAGCCTATTCAATCCATATATCTATTCATTAGACCTTGCTTGTTTAAGGAATTTATTTATCCCTTATACCTTGTTTATCTAATCTATTTCTCTATTTATTGTATTTTGTTTGGCCACTCCCTCGATTGCATTTATCCTGTCAGTGGTATCAAGAAAGTCACCCTGTTGGAACTCCGTTGCTGGCCATCTTATTTTTAAATCATCAGCTAAACTCTAAGGTAACCGGGTCATCTGTCTTCTTGGATAACTATGTATTGGATCCTTTATAATCAATATTTATAAACCATGATTCCTGTGGTATTATGGTTCAGAATTCTAGATACACTTATGGTTATCTTTATTCTAACCACCCCATGCTCCTTTATTACCCTTTTCTAGTCTCAGTGTTCATTTCTTTTGTATACAATGATTCGCTTGGCTAACAATCCCATCGCTGTCAACCTTAATCACGGTCATTTCATCGCCTATTATCAACTGAGAGTAGATCCTTGAGTAGTCTGATGAGGGGAGATCATGTGATACATTAAGAATATTAGATGATAACTTTTTGATAAGGGCATAGTCTTAAGCACTATCTATTTATATTGGAGTAAGCTAGAAGAAACATCGAATATACGGTCAGAGCTAACCTAAGGAAGCATTAAGAGGGAAAAATTCAAGTACATGTGAAGGTGATACAAGGTCGACAACAGAGTTGTGCTCGTAAAACAAGGAAACAACAAAAGCCTCAAATGGGTTATAGAGTATTTCAAAAGGCTTTTCTAGTAAAAAGTAGTAAAAGACCAACTATCCAAGGACAATTAGGGGCTAGTTACATTGGGCCTTATGATTCATTAAAAGGTTAGATCTTGTAACTTGTTGACTGCACCTACCTGTTGAACTTGAACACGTACTTAAAGTGTTTTATAACTCGTAATAGTACGAGAGTAATTATTAGGGTATACAACAGTTTCCATTAGTGGATAAGGTGATGAACTAGTAGTGAGCACCTTCTCACTAGTAAGAAGGCTCTTTTCTTTCGAAGAGAATATCAATTTTGAACCCAAGTAATTACGTTCATTGAAGCTAGTGTGTGAGAAGTATCTAGATCTGGTGCTAAAACATGGGATTAAGCAGTTATACAATACGCAGTCACCTTTAATCCAAGAGCTTGTTGACTAGGTTTGCCTATATAACTCAAACACGTGCATAACATGTTTCTTACCTTATAACTCGAGTAGTACATTTCAGATCCTGACCATGCTCTCTTAACTAGACCCATTGCGGTCACTGAGGGTCTCGTATTTGAAGAGCACCCAATTCAGATAGTAGACCATAGGAATAAGTACCTATGCATCAAGTAGATACCTTTAATCAAAGTACATTGGCAAATCATACCTCCTTAGAATCCACTTGGGGAAACTGAGGATGAGATGCAAGCCCAGTACGCACATCTATTTAAGATAAACTTGCATGTTTTGGCAAAGTTCATAAGTTTCGAGGGCAAAACTCTTTAAAGGGGGAAGGCTGTAATAGCCCGACCCTAAATCATGTTTATTTATTTAATTAAGCCATATTATCAATTTTTCACATTGATTTATCTCATTTAATTCATCCCCATTGGGCGAATTCATTTTGAGCCCCACTTTACAATTCGAGTTCATTTACGTGACAATTTCGGGTGAATCGATATTAGTCCCCGGTAAATATGATTATGCGTTAAATTATTTTCATGATGTCGTAAAAATTTAATTTTTAAGCATGCAAAAACATTTGGGCCCAATTTCATTAAATTTGGCCCAATTCATTTGGGCCAAAATTGCGGCCGGATTCATTTTGGACTGTAGTAGCCCAACCTTAAATTATTTTTATTTATTTAATTACCTCATGTTAATGATTTTCTCAAATTTGTTTATCACATTTAATCATCAAGGCGAGGAAAATTTTATTTAAGCCCTCACTTGGCAATTCGGGGTTTATTTATTTATTTAGTTATTAACGAAAATATTGGAAGAATTGATAGTAGGTGCTAACAAGTTTAATCTAAGTAATTTATTTTGTTTTCTATAACATTACAAAAGTTTAAATTTGAGTGCGCAAAAATATTATCGTTACGAAGCGTTTTATTCTCAAATCTAATTTTCTTCGGCCCAATTTGAAGCCTAACATATTTGCTTTCTTAACCTAACTAATTACCATGATTAAGCTTAACCATGGTTAACTAAAAATCACCTTTTAAGATAAAAACTCAGCCAAGTTGTTAGACAAGTCAAAAAAATACAACCAAAACTCAAACCCATCTTCTCTCTCCTTTCTCTCTCTAACCAGGCCAGCCCTATCCATCAGCTGATTCTGGTGTTTTCCAGCCAATTTTCGGCCAGGTTTGGGCTGCCTTTGACTCGTCCCGATACCGTAGTATCACTAGCTACCATCCTCCATCATCAAAACCACTAAACATCAAATCCATCTCAACTTTTATGAAGCTTGAAGTGAGTAACCTTAATCTTAATCTTGTCGGTTTTGATTTTTACCTTAGTTTTGATTCTTGTTTTGATGTTTTTCATTGTTGATCATGACGTTTTGATAATAAATAAGAGTTATTTTGATGTTGATCATGGTGGAATTGAGTTGGGAGCATGTTAGGGTTAGGGTTATTCATAATCATGCAAGCGTTAAGTAGGAAGTTTGTGTTTCTTGGATTCTTGTATTTGTTTTAGTGGTTTTAATCTCTAATAATGTTATGAGAATGTTCTTGGTGATCTTGGATGAAATGGAAGTTGGCCAAAAGTTAGGATTTTATTGATTATGCAAGGGTTTAACCTTCTTTTGATAGCAAGCATGTTATTAGTGTATATTTGATTGAAAAATGGTCTTTGATGTACATGAATTTGAAGTGAAATTGAGTGTAATGGTTTTGTATGGTGATGGGAAGGACCAAAGCCTTGTTACATGACTTTAAAGTGTGATTTTGGATGGGGAATTGTGTGAAAAGAAAGGAGAAAGCCTTGATAGTGAAGGCTGAAAAATTTCAAAAAAAAGGGCAAGCTTTGTGATTAAACTAGTAATTATTAGCCCATGGAAAATTTATGATTTTTGGTGGGTAGATAGTTCGATGTGTTAGCTTTCAGTTGCCTTTTGAATTGCCTTAATTCAAGGTTTATGGAAACGTTTATGGCCGTTTTACCAGAGCTGTGCAAGTCATATAAAAACTAACATACTTGTGTTCTAGTCCCATTTTGAGAACCCTATAGTGGGAATTGTGTTTGGTGTTCTAAATACAAGTGTTGCAGAACTTCTTGGCCTTTTCATATTAGGGTCGCATAGCTTAATTGTTGGTCGGGGGTGAAACTTATGAATTTTCTAATGTGGACCTTGAATCGATAACAATTTTGATTGCACTTAGAAGCTTATTTGGGTTGGAAAACTAAGCTATGCGGTATGTGCTACAAAATTGAAGAAGTGGGGAGATGGATAACTTAAGATCAGTGTTTATTGGTCCAAACCAGTGTGTTTGAAGTTATTCTAAACCTACCGCCAGTCCAATTGCATTTAAACCTTTGCTATCCATCTCAGAAATATCAAAAACCCGTGATCAATTATACCCATCAAAGTCTTTCTTTTATGATCTCAATTATTCTACCTTGATCAGTTTTTCGCCAACATTATTTCACTTTGAGTAAAATTACCCTAATTCATTTAGCCTTCAAATCATGTTGGCAGAACTTATCTTCTATTGAATAATTTGAGCTATGGGTGTCTTTTAATGAATTTCTATTACAATCACAAATTATTTAAGTCAACGTTGTTTACTAATTACATGTACCCATAATTATATTTCTTAAACAGAAATCGGGGCCTAATCTATCGTTTCCCATTATGTATAAGTATTATCAAGTGAGATTGTATTTTAAAGACTTCAGGTACATTCATTGTCTGTATCTTTAGAAATTAACACGCATTTATCAAAATTATAATGCTTTGGTAAGTACATCAATAAATCAGTTTAATCAGTAATTTATCACGTAATTAGTAACCCCATCAGTTATCAGTTACAGGGCATAGCCCCTCAGTTGCCCACGCAGCTTCTGGCCAGGTCCCGATCAGGTTGACAGGTGTACACTTATCTATAGATTATGACAGTTACAAGGGGTTTACTATCAAATAATAACTAGCAATGCAATTTTACATTCATCTTATTTACTGTTTTAGCTTAAAATGAATTGCAAAGCAGGCGCCCAACTAATTTATGCAGTGATCATTTAACAATATAGGAATGCATGTACTGAGCTTCAGCTTACAGTTCAAAATATTTTCATGTTTTATTTTAGGAAAACGCTTAGTGAATCGCCTTCATGCTAGCAAGTTAGCCGAAAAGCATGCTAGCAAGTCAGCCAAAGAGAATAGTAAGCAAGAGAAACTTAGATGAATCAACAGTGATATAGACCATGCATACTTTAGAGCTGTATTTTGTAATCTTCAGTGTATGAAAGTGTAAGCTTTGTGGTGAATTGCTTTACTACAGTGTATATACCTTATGTTGGTTAATGATTATGGCTGAAGTTATGCCTGACTATGTTATTTGTAGTACACTTTTTTGGGATGGCGATAACACCCCGATTATTGGGTTCATCGGTTGTAATTGAGGGAATTAGAATAATGATTGCAAACAGTGAAACATGCTTAATTAGGGAGCGTTATATAGATTATGACTTAAATCACATAATTCTCCTTAAAATCTGGCAAATTAGCCATAAATTAATGCATACATTAAGCACATATCAGAGGTAGTCCCAGAGGCAAATTAGTAGGAAAGACATCCTCAAACTCTGGTATAAGAGGTTAAGCTAAGGGATGTAAGGGTGTATTACTTTTGGTTAGGGGGTATTACTTTCTTCCACCCCAGATAAGGAATGGAAATCAATAGAGGCTATTTGAGGTGTTTTCAGTTCTTTTGTAGCTTGGTTTATGCTTGGGTTGTTTAAGGTTCTTTGTAGCTTTAGGAAACATGGAACAAGAGTAAGGGCATATTGCAAACCAAAAAAATGGTAAGAAAACACTTACCAGGTTATGCCCTGATACCACTTTGATGTGTGAGCTTAATAAAAACTCAAGCAGGGATATTTTTGCAATGTGCTTAGGCATGGATTCTAGTTCAGCAATGGAGTCCGATCAAGAACAGAGGATATGAATGCGATAAAGGCAATGCCATCACCCAAGCTAAATGAGGATTCCACTTCTAAACTCTAAAGGCTGAGCCACCATGCTTAAATTAGAGAGAACCACTCACTTTTTGAAATCAAACTGATTGTTCAAAAGTGAGATTTAGAGAGTTTGTGTCTAAATATGAAAGCAGAGCTTTAAATTCAGGGATTCTAGTTAAGATAAGCAACAAGAAAGCTTATATATGTGTCTAATAAGCAACCAAGCAAGTAGGCAGGTTCCGAAATGATTAGGAAACCTTAAACAAGCTTAGCTAAACTGAAACACAAAATAGGCTTAACTTCAACTAATTAATAAGTGTGAGTCTAGTAAATACATGTTGTATAGACTAAAATCAAGCTTAAACATGCTTAATTAACTCTTAAATAAGCAAGTTGCACATGGGAGAGAGAGAAAATGGCTATTAAAGTGACCTCCTTTTGTGCTGGCCAATCCAGTTGCAAGCGAATGTCAATCTCTTCTGCAATTGGCCAACTTTTCTTCTAAAGCTACAAAATAAGCTATGATGATGTCTACAAACTCCCAGGGTGCCAAGGGATCAACCAAGTAGGTCACTATATGCCCTCCATTATAGAAGATCATAGCAAAGTTAAAACAAGTTGTTCATACTTAATTAACCTGGATTAGCATCGGAAAAGATCAAGCTGGTTCAGTAACCTATACTTGACTTAGAACTGATTTTAATGCGTGGATGGGTTTCTTAGGATGTTGATAAGCATCCTAAGTAGAAAAATAAGCTCTAAATCAATTTAGGGGACAGAACTAACCAAAAACTCAAACCAGGTTAGAAAAAAGCCCAAACTATAACAGTTAGTAAGATGTAGCTAAATCACCATAAGAAACTTGTCGTGATTTTAATTTCTCTTCATGTCTTGATACCTTATGATGTGGATACCATCCTAACTAAAAACACTATTCCCAAATCAAGTTTTAGGTGGTGATCCCACCTAATCTTTTAGTGTGGGCAGAATGAGACTTTCGTAGCATGCCTTCACTGTTTGGACAAATGCAGAAAAATGCCTAATACTTAAGACAAAATTGAGTTTCCTCAGAAAATCCAGACATCTTAGGGAGTCCAACAAAGTAAGACTTCCCCATAGGACTTCTTGGAAACTCTAAGGATCATGCCATCTAAAATCGTGCTCAGCTCTAGATTTGAATAGAGGAACAAGGAGTGAATCTGCTGTATCAATGGTTGCTTACCTTAGTCTTCCTTAGCTTGATCATTACCTTGAGCTTGATTTAGATCAAGGGGACTCTCTTGGATACCTTGCTCTACATCACGCTTACAAGTTATTAACATTGTGACTGCTTTGAGAACTTGTATGCGACTTATTCTAAATGTAATTGCTAGAGCGGAAAACATCTATAACCTCTCACAATTTTGTAAGATGGAAACTTATGACTTTAAATAAGAAAGCCTAATTTGAACTTAGTCTTCTCTCCAAACTCCCAATGGCTGCATCTTCAGTTGGTAGCCCAAGTGATGATACACTAGGCTAGTCTAGCTCATCTACATGGTGATTTTGTATTCTAGAAGATCTAAGGTGACAACCTAAGTGATTGTAAGTGTGGTGTTGTTGTATCATTTGCTTGACCACTTGATTTACCAACTCTGTCTCTGCTGTTTTAGTGGCAATGTGTTGCGTGTGCTCCTGTGAGTGAGAGTTGAGTAAGGTTAGCTACATTAAATTCTAATTGGAAATTAAGGACAACCCAAGAGTAGAAAACTTATTAGCTGATCTTCTAAGTAGGCTAGAAAATGGGAAGACTAGCTATCCATTTGGTGATTATTTTCCTAATGAGACTTTATATGCTATCACTGATAGGTTGTCTTGGTATCCTGATATAGTCAATTACATTTTCACCAAAAATTTTCCGAAAGAGTTGTTTAGAGGCTAAGAAGAGAAATTAAGAGCCCAGTCTAAGTCTATGTTTAGGATGGGTTATATTTATAGAAATTGTGTGTAGATCACATCATAAGGAATTGTGTAGATGACAGTAAATTTCAGTCTATTTTAATTTTCTACCACTCTTCTAAAAGTGGGGGGAGGCTCATTTTAGACCCGAAAGAGTAGACGCAAAGTTCTTGAATGTAGATTGTATTCACCTACTATTTTTAAGATGCCTATGAAATTTACAAAAGATATGAAGCATGCCAAAAGACAAGTAATTTATCTGGAAGGAATCAAATTCCTCTTGATAATGTGCATGTTTGTAAACTTTTAATGTATGGGTTGTTGATTTGATGGGACCCTTTTCACCTTCTTTTGGTTTTACTTACATTCTTAAGGTTGTTAACTATGTATTTAAGTGGGTTAAATGTGGCTATTGGGCCTAATAATGCTAAAACTATGGTGAGTCATGTTAAATTTCATATTATGCATAGATATGAAGTGCCGAGAACAATCAGTAGTGATAGTGGAACACATTTTTATGACAAAACCTTAGGTGCCTTATTAGTTAAATATGATATAGAACGTAAGGTGTCCGTTAATTATCATGCACTCTAATATCCAGAATGTGGCTTAATACGATTAAAGTGAATACTTTTATCACCAATTTAAAGGTGCACCTTCTTTTTGAGGAGCCCAATCTTAAGAACTCCATAATTAAGCATGCTTACTGTGGAGAATTCTTAGGAAGGGTGTGATGCAAAGAAAGGATATTGAAAGACCTACTTAATCCAAATCAAGGTTAAGGCGTTGCACTTGCTAAGAAAGGACAAGTTAATCAAGCCTTAACAACTCAAATCCAAGCCTTGTTCTCTTTGGAAAGGCCAGAGTTTAGTACTGTTTACGATAGTGCTTTTCTTGGTAAATCTACGTCGAGATATTTTGATTAATTAGCTATAAATCACAGCATTTGTAGTTTTGGTCCAATTCTGCCCTGTTTTAGGGTTTGGGTAAGTCCACCACCTAAACCTAACTTGGGGCCACTATTTTTGTTTATGAACTTATCCAACATCCTAAGGTACCATACTACGCACACAAATTGATGTAAAGATAATTTTTAATGGTGATTTAGTTAGCTAAAGTCAGCCTATATAGGAATGGCTCTAGTCTACCTAGTGTTAGAGATTAGGTTCGCCCACCCAAGAAGGCCTTATTTAGAGCAAATATTTTTGCATGGAGTTTTAGTAAACATTATAAAGCTTCTTTCCATGTGGATATATTAAGGCTAAATTAAGTTTTTCATGGTGACGCACCTATCATAAGTTGACATGTGATGATTTGGCCCCATTTTCCCCGGTTTTGGAAACTTAGTTGGTTCTTATGCCAAAACCTAATTTTGAGAAATCTTTATTATTTAGAATGTCTTTTGACATCCTAAGCTTTTTAGCCATGCAAAAACTTTAGCTCAATGTAGTTTAAAGTGGGGAACTTCTTTGCTTAAGATTAATGACTAGTCGGATCAATTAGGCTCTAATCTGCTCGTTTTGTCCTTGTGGTGGGCTTTCCTACTCAGGAGAGTTTGGAAGCTTCTTTTCTTATTTTATCAAGTCACTGGATGTCCAACAACGTGCGTATGTGAGGCTTGCAGCCTTGGAAGTTGGCTAATAATCGAGACAGAGGATGCTTGCTAGTTTCTCATTGGTTAGTTGTCACGTAGAGTGCAACAAGAGTAATTGTTCTCTCTTCTATGTGCAAGTGTATTCCTAACTATGTTTATACATGTTTAGGATTGAGTTTAATGTGATTTCAACATGTATTAGGTATACTCATTGATGCTATGAGTTTAGCTAAATTTTTATTTCATAATTTGCTTTCTTTAAGCTTGATTAGAGGTTTCTAATCATAAAGAAACCTCCCTCGCTTCATTAGTGTTAGAATGTATAAGGTTTTGATGATAACAAATCCAAGTGTTGTAGTTGTAGTTGTTGTTCCAAACAGGCTTTACCAACAGGGTCTTACTGCTGTTTTTCAATATATTAAAACTGCTTGACTAATGGTTTATCAAGAACAGGTACTCAAGTCAGCGATGTAAGAACAACCATGAGGAACAGGCTCTGTAAGGTGTTTGAAACATGTCCTGTGAAGTGTTTGAAGCATAGGATATAAGTGCAGCCGTGAGGAACAGGTTCTGTGAAGTGTTTGCAGCAGATTCGTCTCTCTACAAGATGACTAGTGGTTACAACAAGATGTCTTGATTTAATTTGGTTTTATATTTTTAGACTCTTGTTAATATGCCAATCAGAAACTCTTAACTTACCACTTACTTGAAACGGTTTTGTTTTCTTTTGGTAAATATTTCGGATCACCCTTCAGAACAATCCTGGAAACAGGGTGATCAGGGTGTTTCCAGAATAAGCTGTGAAAAAAACTATTTTGCACGATTTTTATCTTTTGAATTTTGAGCAGCTTCTTCAAGGATTTGCAAGAAAGATTTTTTATGGAGTATCTTACCCCTTATCCTAAAAACGGTTATTAAAATCTAAGGGGATTTGCAAAATCTTTTTTGAATAAAAAGAATATCCAATTTTTGGCAAGTGGATAAGGTTGTTGAGAAAAACATGGGCTAGTTGCTGAGAATCACCGCCTTATGCACACGGTTTAGGAAGTGGTTCCAGCTTATGTTTCCTCATCCCTTGTGGCTAAAGAATTCTATATTCTTTAGGGATTTTGGTTTCCAAAAATTTGAGGAATTGTTTTTTTCGAGCACTATATAAAGTCGCTTCTTAGAACGTTAGAAGCATCGGTTTTTAAAGAGAAAAATTTAGTGTTCATGAGCTTAAAAGTTTGAAAAGAAAACCGTTTCCAGTGAGTGAGTCATTTAAGCTTTCAAAGTTGGCATACTAGGACTTCATTGTACCCTATATTAGCTTAGTTAAGAAGCATTGTAATAGGGTATTTTTCTTTATACTCTTCTTTCACAAAAGTGAGTAGAGTGTGTGCCCAAATCAAGGGGATTTTGGACGTGAGGTAACCTGTCCTAGGGAAGACGGTTACGTGTGTTGCAATTTATAACAAGGTGTGTTACTATTGTAACGTGATTAGCCCGTTTAGTGAAGTGTTTAAATCCTACACGAGGTAGGTCGTGGTTTTTCACCTCAGTTGGGCTGGAGGTGTTTCCACGTAAAAATTCCTATGTCCATTATTTCCGCACTTAATTTTGTTGAATTTTCGCTTCTGTACAACTCAGAAACAGTCTGTGCGAACAGGGCCTCAAGACTGTTTGCCAGCATATTGCGAAAATCGGGCACCACAATTCACCCCCCTCTTGTGGTTGTATACTCTCTAAATCAACAAGTGATATCAGAGCAGGTTCTCCTTTGAAAGGCTAACACCTTGAGAGATCCTTGAAGATGGGTACCCCACAAGGCATGCTTGAAGGTCAATCCATAACTTGACCACCATACTTCAATGGCCAGCAATATGGTTGGTGGAAGAATAGGATGGAAAACTACATCCAAGCCGAGGACTATAAGTTGTGGATGCTCATCAAGAATGGACCACTCATCCCAAAGAAAATAACTGAAGATGGAAAGTTAATCCCCAAGGAGCCTAAAGAATTCAATACTGAAGATTACAAAATGATGGAAAAGAATGCAAAGGCCAAAAAACTCTTGTATTTTGGCCTTGGTCCTGATCAATATACTCACATATATGAATGTAAGTCGGCCAAGGAGATCTGGGATGCTTTGCAAATAGCTTACGAAGGGACCAATCAAGTAAAGCAATCCCGGATTGAATTGCTTATGAGAAAATATGAGCTGTTTGAGATGGGTGATCGTGAAAGTGTGATGGACATGTACACTGCTTCACTCACATAACGAATGAGCTAAAATCCTTGGGAAAATCCTTCACCACCGAAGAATTGGTGAGGAAGATCCTAAGAATTTTACCTCATTCTTGGGAAGCGAAAGTAACGGCCATCCAAGAAGCTAAAGACATGAACAAGATCACCCTAGATGAGCTGATTGGCAACCTCCAAACGTATGAACTTAGGAAAAATTCTCAACAGAAAGATGAGACAAAGAGAGATCGAGGTCTTGCACTAAAAGCCTTAGAAGATGATTCTGATTCTGATGAGGAGGAGATTGCCATGATCACTCAAAAGTTCAAGAAGTTCTTCAAGAAAGTCAAAGAAAATAGCAAAAGGAAGGACTTCAGTAAGGCCAGGAACACCTCTCGGGAACAATTCTCCGGGTGTTTCAAGTGTGGCAAACTGGACCACATTGTGAGAAACTGCCCACTGCTCAAGGAGGAACAAGAACCCGAACATCCTAGAAAACAGGGGAGGAAACAGGGTGTAAGCAGCTCAGCGAAAAGGTTCTCAAAAGCTATGCTCGCAGCCTGAGGAGACTCAGGCGAGGATGAGGAAGGGTCTGAAGCTGGGGAAGCTGATGTAGCACTCATGGCAAGAAGTGACACTGATTCAGATGATGGATCAACAGACAGTCTGACTCAACTCAAGAACAAGGTACGGGGTCTAAATAAATCAACTCTTGAGGAATTAGTGTACACTATAATGGATATATGTGCTGAATTAAAAAGGGATGTTCGAGATCTAGAACTTGAAAATGAAACCCTTAAATTAGAAAAACTTGAAGTTGACAAAGAAACTCTTGCCTTGCATGAAAACATCAATGTGCTTAAAGAAACTCTACTCATGAAAGAAGAGACTTGTTCCACTAAATTGACTGAGCTGGAAAAAGAATCTCTTGGCTTAAAAGGTAAGGTCGAGTCCTTGCTTGTAGAAAATAAAAACTTGCTTGAGAAAATGAAACAAATGGAATCAGACCTTGCCACAAACAAGCTCTGGAACAGGTCCTCACAAACACTTGAATGGTTAAACACCCATCATAGTCGAAATAGAAGAGGACTAGGTTTTGTGCCTAAGATGACCTACCCAGTGAATAGAAAATATGTAGGATTATCTGAGAATATTGTATGTTATCACTGTGGTAAAACGGGTCATTACTGTTATACTTGTCCCTTAAGAAAGTATGCCATTAAAAGGAACTCAGTGTATGTAAAACAAATATGGGTTAGGAAAGATGAGATTTGCACCTCTAAAGGAATGGGACCTAAGTGGATCTGGGTTCCCAAAACTAACCCTTGATTTGTTTTGCAGGCTGAAGTGAGAGAGAACGACCCAGCAAACAACCCAGCAAACAGTGCAGGGAATAGTCTAGGGAACAAGCAGCTGTGGTATGTTGACAGTGGGTGTTCGAGGCATATGACTGGTGAAAGATCCAATTTTCTCTCACTTACAGCTTCAGAAGGTGGGAGTGTGGCATTTAGAAACGGCAAATCCGGGACAATTGTCGGCATAGGTAAGATAGGTGAGTCACTCTCCCATTCAATTGACAATGTTTATTTTGTGGATGGATTAAAACACAACTTGCTAAGTGTGTCTCAACTGTGCGACAAAGACAACCTAGTAGTGTTCTCTCCAACACGTTGCTTGGTTGTAAATATGAACACAGGAGATGTTGTGTTGAGGGGGAAGCGACACAAAAATGTTTATAAAGTGTGTATTTTTACTCTTCCCCAAAATAATTTGACTTGTTTGAGTGCTTTAAATGATGATGTTATGCTTTGGCACAAAAGATTAGGTCATGCAAGTTACTCACTATTGAACAAACTTGTAACCAAAGACTTAGTGATAGGCTTACCTTCCATCAAATTCAATGGTGACAAGGTATGTGATGCATGTGCCAAAGGCAAACAAGTCAAAAATTCATTTAAATCTAAAAAATATGTAAGCACTACTCGACCTCTTGAATTGATACATATGGATCTATGTGGTCCAATGAGAATCATGAGCCGAGGTGGCAAGAGGTATGTGCTTGTGATAGTGGATGACTACTCTCGTTTCACTTGGACTTTGTTTTTGGCTTCTAAAAATGAAACCTTTGAAAAATTTCTTGCTTTCATTAAAAAGATTGAAAAGAGAGTAGGACATTCCTTGGTATGCCTAAGGTCTGACCATGGTACAGAATTTGAAAATTCGAGCTTTATTGATTATTGTAATGAGCATGGTGTTGATCATAATTTTTCAGCTCCAAGAACACCCCAACAGAACGGGGCGGTAGAATGCAAAAATCGCACTCTAGAGGACATGACTAGAACAATGCTTGTTGCTAGTGGTCTTCCTAGAAACTTTTGGGCTGAAGCTTTGAATACATCATGTTACATTATAAATAGATGTATGATTAGACCTATTCTTAACAAAACTCCTTATGAACTTTTCAAGGGAAGAAAACCTAATATTATGCATTTGAGAGTTTTTGGTTGTAAATGTTTTGTGCATAATAATGGAAAGGATGCCTTAGGGAAATTTGATCCAAGGAGTGATGAAGCAATATTCCTTGGTTACTTCTCGCATAGTAAGGCATACAAAGTGTTTAATAAGAGAACCTTGTGTGTTGAGGAAAGTGTGCATGTGCTTTTTGATGAAACTAACTCTCTAAGCGAGAATGATGCACAGGAAGAAGACTTCGAACTAGGTCTTGTTAGAAAAGACGTGCTGCTTCAAGGTGAACAAGGTAAGGATCAATCGAAGGGAGCAAGGTCTGAGGCTGTTCTTCAGGAAGGTAAGCAAGGTGTGAACCAAACAGGGGGAAACAGGGTGGAACCCTGTTCGGGACAACACCAGCCGAATCCTTCAGGGATAAATCCAGGAACAAGCTCCCAAACAGGCTCGAGAACAGGTTCTGAACCTGTTTCATCGAGTATTCCAACTAGGATGGAGAGCGAGTATGTGAATCCACTTTCACCACGATCATGGAAATACCAAAGTTCACATCCTCTTGATCAAATTTTGTCTGATATTAATGTAGGAGTTCAAACTAGTTCTAGACTCAAAAATTTCTGTGCTTTCTATGCTTTTCCCTTAAAAATTGAGCCTAAGAATATTAATGAAGCCCTTGCAGATTCAGATTGGGTCACAGTCATGCAAGAAGAACTCCATCAGTTCGAAAGGAACAAGGTATGGCACCTTGTGCCACGGCCAGAGGATAGAACAATCATTGGAACCAAGTGGGTGTTTCGTAACAAGCTGGATGAGTGTGGAACAGTCACTAGGAACAAGGTACGGCTGGTGGATCAAGGCTACAACCAAGAAGAGGGAATTGATTATGAAGAAACCTTTGCACCTGTTGCAAGGATGGATGCTATTCGAATCTTGATAGCATTTGCAGCCCATATGGAGATCAAGTTGTATCAAATGGATGTCAAAAGTGCATTTTTAAATGGGTACCTCAAAGAAGAAGTGTATGTCAAACAACCCCCCGGTTTTGAAAGTGATGAATTTCCTAACCATGTTTTCAAACTTGACAAAGCACTTTATGGTTTGAAACAAGCCCCTAGAGCTTGGTATGAGCGGTTGTCAAGTTTTTTATTGAAAAATGACTTTACAAGAGGCAAGGTAGACAATACCTTGTTTCTAAAATCTAAGGGGGAACATTTGTTGATTGTCCAAGTATATGTCGATGACATCATATTTGGTGCAACTCATCATGATTTGTGCAATGAATTTTCAAAAATGATGAGGAGTGAGTTTGAAATGAGCATGATGGGTGAGCTTAATTTCTTTCTAGGCTTGCAAATCAAGCAAACTTCAAACGGCACCATGATCCATCAACAAAAGTATATCAAAGAGTTACTTAAGTGTTTTAAGATGGAGTCGGCCAAGCCCATTGATACTCCCATCTCTCCCTCAACCAGGTTGGTAATGGATGATGGTAGTCCCTCAGTTGAGGAGAAATCCTATAGGGGCATGATAGGGTCACTCCTATACCTGACGGCTAGTAGACCTGACATTGTTTTCAGTGTTGGTCTATGTGCACGTTTTCAGTCTAACCCTAAAGAAACTCATCTTAAGGCTGTAAAAAGGATTTTAAGATACTTAAAACATACACCTGATCTAGCCTTATGGTATCCTAGAGGTTGCAACTTTGATCTTGTTGGGTATGCTGATGCTGATTATGCAGGTTTCTTGGTTGATAGAAAAAGCACCTCAGGTATGGCTCACTTTCTTGGACCTTGTTTGGTATCTTGGGTAACCAAGAAACAACTCTCTGTTGCCTTGTCTACAGCAGAAGCTGAATATGTGGCAGCTACATCTTGCTGTGCTCAGTTATTATGGATAAGACAACAACTCAAGGACTTTTGTGTTGACATAGGATGCATTCCTATTTAATGTGACAATAGAAGTGCAATTAACATTGCCAAAAATCCATGTCAACACAAAAGAACAAAACATATTGACATTCGTCATCATTTCTTAAGAGACAATGTTGAAAAAGGAGTGATCTCAATGAATTTCTGTGCCACTGAAAATCAAATTGCTGACATATTCACCAAGGCATTGAGTAGAGAACAATTTGAAAGGAATAGACTCGAACTAGGCTTAATTAGAACAACCTGACCAACCTGTTCTCTCACCCTGTTTACAACATTTAAAAGTTACAGGTAACACATGTTAAAATTTTTTGTTTGCAATCAAATTCTGTGCTATGTTTAGCATATCTGAGGTTTGCAACCTGCTGACACTTGTTGAGGTCTAATGAGATTGCCCTTATTGTCCCATGTTACCGAGCAAATAACTTCAAGAACAAGCTCCAGGAACAGGTACGCCTCTTGTTTGTCAAATGTGTGCAACAAATTAAGAATTGCTAATCTCTTCCCGAGGCGTGCGTGGCCTAAATAAATGCAAAAGCCCGTTGCAAAACGGGCAAAATCTTTTAAAGATTTCGCTTGTCTCTCTCTCTCTTTAAAGCTCTCTTGCTCAATCTCTCACCTCCATCGAAACTCTCTTGCTCTGAAACTCTGTTCAAGAAACCCTAATCTCTCTCCTTCCTCTGAAAAATGGCGTCTCCCATTAGCTCCGAGAGCTCCTCGACCTCGACTCAGGGCAACTAGACACAGAGTACAGCCTTACAAACAGCCACAGCCCTGCTTGTGCCTACACAATTTCTGACGGCCCTCATGGAAGGTAAAACTACTGAACCTTCTCGACCCATTGTCTATAAACCTTTTGGGTTTTTGAAAAGCATCGACCTTAGAATAGTGAATCTGAAATTGAAAGACATCCTTTACAAATTTGGGTGGGAATTGATTTTGTTTGGAGAAATAGGGGCATGTAAACCCCAAGAACCTGTTGGGGCATCTGAAAGAGAAATTGGGCCTTTAGATGAAATCTTTCTGTTCGAACATGGACTAGATAACATTAATTCGTTCGGGCTATTTCCAGAGCAGGAAACAGGGGCCGAAACAGGGTCTGAGGTTTTTAGGGATGACCTAGGGGAGGATTTGTCAAAAGAAGAAGGGGGAAGTAGTGGTCAAATGGAGGAGTCTCCTGTGAAGCCTGAACAAGCCACACCGGTACCACCAACCGGTGAGAAACGTAAACGATACAAAATTGTGGCTCGGCGTACTAGAATGCCAAGAACACGACCACCATCAAGGCCTAAAAGCGGCCAGACTGAAGAACCCTCAAAAAGTGAAACCCCCGTCAAACCAAAACCACAAATCTCCCTCTTCGGCCAAACCCACAACCAGGCCAACTCGAAAATCAGCCCGAATTGCTTTCCACTCCACACCTCGTCCTGTCAAACAGTCATCCCCTGTTGTTGAGGAAATAGATTCCTCCTCTGAGCCTTCATCAGATAGCGACCCTGAGAACACCACCTTCAAACATGGCACTCCCGTGTTCTCAGAGTCCTCAGAGGATAAGCCTCTGCCTGCACCAAGATCGACCTCCACTTTACCCTCCAAACTATCACCCCTCAAAACTCCCAAGAGAAAAGCCTCTCTCAAACACGCCTCCACCCAAGACCCTCCTACTGAGCCTCAACCTAAAAGAGCCAAGAAGTCCGCAATCTCAGCCAAACTGACCCAACTGCTTCAGAGACGGGTAGTCAGGGGCAAAATTATCAAAGTAAAATATTTTGAGGAACAGGGTCTGGGGGTGTTTCTGCACAAGCTGCATGCACAGGGGTGGTATGAGCTGTTTACAAACACCCAACTGGGGTGTTCTGTACATGAGTTGGCAGAGTTCTATGCCAACTGCACGGTCACCGAAGGAGTGGTGACAAGTATTGTTAATGGGCAACAGCTTCGCCTTGATGCGAAGATATTAAGGGAAATTCTGGGGATTCCCTCCACGGGCTTTGATATATATGTGAGAGAAGACAAGACTATTCTAGGGACAGCCAGGCTGCTGGAGCTCGCCCAAAAATTTAGCCAGCAATCAAGCCTCCAAACACCCAAGTCTGTGAAGAAAGTGGACATGACATCGCTCCATCAATTGATATTCTGGTTTATCATCAAGAATGTCATCCCCAGGGGCCAGGGTCGCAATCTTGCTGATGCCATGGATCAATGTTTGATGGATCTGATGGACAAGGAAGAGCAAATCAACCTTCCTGCCATCATGATTCGCCACATAGCAAGAATTGCAAACACCTCCAGGGTACATGACCTGGGATATGGCTTCTTCCTGACTAGTGTGTTTAAGCACTTTGGGGTGACTCTGCAGAAGAAGGTGGGTGCTCAGTTCATTGATGAGATTGGGAGTAACACCCTTATGGGGTGTGAATACACTTTGGTTGAAGGGTCTGCCTCAGAACAGGGGACCAGAACACCCCGTCCTCCTGTTCCTGGCAATTCCTCAGTCAAGCTTGAGGCTGCTTTGGAAGAAAACTCTCGACTCAGTGCTGAGCTTACTGCTGCAAAGGCTGCCCTGGACGAGGAAAAAGCTCTAAACGCTAAACGCCATGAAGATCTCCTCACCTTTCTCTCTTCCCTCTCAGCAAAATTTTCCCCTCCTGCTCTCTGATCACCCCCCATCTCTTGTTCTCATAGCCTGTTCTCACTTCTCTTGGTTATCCTCTCTTGCCAGTTTGTACTTTCTGTTGCACTTGTTTGGTGAATGACAGGTTATCTTGTTTTTTGATTGGCTTTGCCTTGCTTGCTTTTATTGCGAATTGCTTGTGTGTGACTAGGATGGCCAATCTCATTACCATACCAACACACTTGAGTGTATTGCCTGTTGACTTTCCTCCATTACCCAAGTGGTGGTGATAGCAAACACCATATGTTTGACTGTTCGCCCCTACTTTTTAATGATGCCAAAAGGGGGAAGATAGGATGACCAATATTGTTTTAGTTTTGCCATGGACGAGTAAAATTTCTTACACTTTTTCGATACTGACTCCTTCATGTGAATTGTCGGTCCTATAAATAATTGGCACTAATCACTTCAATCGTCCTTGGAAGTCAATATGGTCACTTGGTTTGTCATCATCAAAAAGGGGGAATTTGTTAGAATGTATAAGGTTTTGATGATAACAAATCCAAGTTTTGCAGTAGTTGTTGTTGTTCCAAACAGGCTTTACCAACAGGGCCTTACTGCTGTTTTTCAATATATTAAAACTGCTTGACTAATGGTTTATCAAGAACAGGTACTCAAGTCAGCGATGTAAGAACAACCATGAGGAACAGGCTCTGTAAGGTGTTTGAAACATGTCCTGTGAAGTGTTTGAAGCATAGGATATAAGTGCAGCCGTGAGGAACAGGTTCAGTAAAGTGTTTACAGCAAATTCATCTCTCTACAAGATGACTAGTGGTTACAAGAAGATGTCTTGATTTAATTTGGTTTTATATTTTTAGACTCTTGTTAATATGCTAATCAGAAACTCTTAACTTACCACTTACTTGAAACGGTTTTGTTTTCTTTTGGTAAATATTTCAGATCACCCTTCAGAACAATCCTGGAAACAGGGTGATCAGGGTGTTTCCAGAATAAGCTGCGAAAAAAACTGTTTTGCACGATTTTTATCTTTTGAATTTTGAGCAGCTTCTTCAAGGATTTGCAAGAAAGATTTTTTATGGAGTATCTTACCCCTTATCCTAAAAACGGTTATTAAAATCTAAGGGGATTTGCAAAATCTTTTTTGAATAAAAAGAATATCCAATTTTTGGCAAGTGGATAAGGTTGTTGAGAAAAACATGGGCTAGTTGCTGAGAATCACCACCTTATGCACACGGTTTAGGAAGTGGTTCCAGCTTATGTTTCCTCATCCCTTGTGGCTAAAGAATTCTATATTCTTTAGGGATTTTAGTTTCCAAAAATTTGAGGAATTGTTTTTTCCAAGCACTATATAAAGTCGCTTCTTAGAACGTTAGAAGCATCGGTTTTCAAAGAGAAAAATTTAGTGTTCATGAGCTTAAAAGTTTGAAAAGAAAACCGTGTCTAGTGAGTGAGTTATTTGAGCTTTCAAAGTTGGCATACTAGGATTTCATTGTACCCTATATTAGCTTAGTTGAGAAGCATTGTAATAGGGTGTTTTTCTTTATACTCTTCTTTCACAAAAGTGAGTAGAGTGTGTGTCCAAATCAAGGGAATTTTGGACGTGGGGTAACCTGTCTTAGGGAAGACGGTTATGTGTGTTACAATTTGTAATAAGGTGTGTTGCTATTGTAACGTGATTAGCCCGTTTAGTGAAGTGTTTAAATCCTACACGAGGTAGGTCGTGGTTTTTCACCTCAATTGGGCTAGAGGTGTTTTCATGTAAAAATTCCTGTGTCCATTATTTCCGCACTTAATTTTATTGAATTTTCGCTTCTGTACAACTCAGAAACAGTCTGTACGAACAGGGCCCCAAGACTGTTTGCCAGCATATTGCGAAAATCGGACACCACAATTCACCCCCCTCTTGTGGTTGTGTACTCTCTAAATCAACAATTGGACAAGCTTGGATGACTTATATGTCCTCTTTTCTATGTTTTGTAACTCACTATTCCATGAGTGAAGGTGTAACAAACTTGCTGCAAAGTCCCTTCATCAAAATCTCACTTAACTAATCCGATTTAGCTAGTTAATTTGAGTGATTGCCTTTCGTGTAAACTTAGTGGCCTACCCGTTATTGTTTAGAGGGTGGATTCCTTACTAGGTTGGGTGGTAGTTGCACCTTTATCCCTTACATATCCATTGTTCTTGCTTGCTTAATTTACTTATCGTTCCTGTTTTAATGGCGAACTGAACTTAAGGAAGGCTTGGCATGAGTTTCTAAAGGCTTATGCGTCAGAGCTCAAACCTATTGAGTTGACATTTTCCATCCCCTTTCTTTAAGCTTACTTTCTGGTTTGCACCCAAACACATTCTTTTAAATTATAAAGAATCGCCAAACCATGTCTAGAAAGGATTAAGGTGATTCATCCCAACCAAGAATCCCTCGTCGGCTACATCTTGAACAAGCTCATGAACTTGGGATGAGAAATGGTATACATTAGCTATAATAAGACTGTCACACCCTATCTACCGAAGTTATTAATAAGTCAACTGGATTGGATGAATTTTTGGCTAGGCTTGGAGATAACCTGGGAGGAAGAAAAAGAAGTTATAGGTCTCAAAAGGGAAACTCTACATCGAGTAACTCATCTTCTTCCCGTAACGATGTGTTACCTAGAAAGAGAAGGAGATTGATGGATTCAAGCTTCACTAAGGCAAGTATTTGCTAGAGTGAATCAAGAATGCATTTGGGTAGAAAACATGAAAAGAAAATCAAGAACCAAGATAGATCAAGTGGACTAGCAAGGGTGATGATAACCCACCTTGGTTTGCACACTTGGGCAAATCTTCTTCCTTCAACTAAGTTACAGAATTTAATCACCTTCTTAGTTGAATCAAGAAGACCTAGAGACCCACTTGAGTTGCCAAGCTCAAGATATAACACTAGGAATTTTGAGGGTGGATAGAGCAAGCACCTTCAAGAGATAATCCAAGAGGAGCCACTCTTGTTGGATACTTGGGCAATCCCCTTAGATCAATTAGGAATCATCACCTAATTGAGATAAAGGGACCTAGACACCACTTAAGTTGCCACACTTAAGATATAGACTAGGAATTTTGAGGGGAGAGTTTCTTTGAGAACTCACAAGCTTATGCATTCAAGTTGGTTGCAAAATGAAGGAACCAAGCTGCCTTTTAACAAGCAATGGCCGAGCTCCCTCTCTTCCTAGGCAGCAAATACAAAGCTAAGTACATATGGGGAAGAGAAACACATCTAATCAGCCACTACTAGTTAGACACCTCACTACCTAGCTTAATCTACCTCATTAGGGGTTATTATGCCTCCCAAATGAGGTGTCAAGCTTACAAAAGTCCTAGGTTGCAGCAAGATGAGTCATTCAGCAAGTGGGGATGCGAGTTGACAAGCAAAAAGTCCAAGAAAAACAGCCCTTGTACCGGCTAGCAACAAACCGGGTAAAGGGATGTTTTGCTTGTCCTTTTGGCTGGATAAAACGTCCACAAGGGGGTGCTTTGGATGGGATTTGAACCCTTGACTTGATAAATATTTATGTCCCCTTCCATGCTGCAAAATTTCAGAAACAATGGAGCTGAGTTAGTGGGCCAAACATTCCCTTAATTCGGACTGTGCTGATTGGCGCCCTGCAGTGCACTGTCTTCAGTTTTGGGCTTGGTTGGCTGACCAAATGGACTCCAAATGCCTTGCAAAAGGTCTTGTTGGAAAGCTAAGATCCTAAGCTTTAAGGGGGTGGTGCGTGCAGGAAATTTCCCCCTCTATATTTTGCTCCAACAGCGACACAAAACCGGGCCAGAAACTGGACGAACTGGGCAGTGCATCTTCTGCTGTGTTTATGAGTTTTCTGACCAAGGCATGAACTTCTTTGGCCTCCTTGGGGGTTGAATGGGTGTGAGGGTTTGCTGAATGTGTGGATGAAGTTTGGGCGCGATGGTCCTCATCATCTTTGAAAAGGAGGGTACTTGTGATCCCCATTTGGAAAACCCCTTCGGATAAGGCACTTTGAAGTTCAAATAAAACTCCATAAAGTGTCTTTTGTCATGAAACTCAAATTGTGGGACCAAAGAAAAGCCTTGCCATGCTTGAATTTGTATGGAGCTTACCTCCCATGAAGTTGAGTTGAAAGAATGAAAATGATACCCTTGAAAATATACATCAGAGATGACCTATGCCGCTTAAAGATGATTTGAAGGACATTAATTTTGACCCCCCTAAATTTAAAGAGAGCTTAAGCTCTTACATATAGTTAGAGGGGATCCAATCTTTAGAGAGGCTTTTTGACATTAAGAAGTATTCTAACGAGAAGGATTTTGAGTTTGTTGTCCTAAAGCTTAAAAACTATGCTTCATTTTGGTGTGAAAACGCCAAGAGACAAAGGGCCAAGGTTGGGAATTTAAAGATCAAAACTTGGTCTAAACTCAAGAAACTAATGCACAAATTGTTTTTGGCCGCTAACTATAACCGTGGTCTATACCTAAAAGTGTCATCTTTAAGACAAAGGCCACTTGAGTGTGGAGGAATAGATTTGAGAATTTCAATAACTCTAGATCTAAAATGGTCTAGATGAGGAACCAGGAAAATCATGGTGAGGTTCTAAGGAGATCTTGATCCAAGCATACCTGAGAAGGTTGATTTATGACCTTATTAGACCCTTGAGGATGTGTGTAAGCTATTTATCAGAATAGAGAAGCATTCAAAGATCAAGAGGTTATTTTTTAGCCCATACTCACAGCCTAGCGCTCAACCTAAGTTCTATTTTGCTTCTAAGGTTGAGACACCTTCTAAGGAAGACATGAGCAAGGACAAAGGCAAGGGGATCATAACAGAGTTCCCTAAGGAGCTAGATGGCAAGAGGTGCTCCAAATGCCAAGGTTATGATTGTTTCTAACTGGACTGTCCAAACCAAAAAGCACATATCACAAAAAAATTGAAGAGATTGATTAAATAGCCCCTGATACAAGTGAGGAGGAAGAAGAAATAGATGACGAAACTACTTTCCTAATTTCAGATGTGATGGAATCCCTTGTTCTCTAAAGGATCCTTTATGCCATGCAAAGCTCTAAGCCAAAGGGAGCACATTTTTCATGGTGACCGTCTATGCTAAGGTACATAAGGTTGATTATTGGTGAGGAAGTTGAATTAATCATTCTTATGCCCATTTGATTGATAAGTTAAAGTTAGCTATTGTCCACTCGCTCCAATGGCTCAAAAGGGGTAACATAATTTATGCAACTAAGCAACCTTTAATTGCTTAATCCATTGGTAACTTTAAGGATGAGGTCCTTTGTGATGTTTTATTAGGGCTGGCAAAAATTCGAGTCCGGGTCAATTCGGGTCCGGACTAGCCTTTCTCTGTAACCCCTTCTATGGGCCCCCATGCCCTTTAGTTGTACACGTATATCTGCCAAAAGTGCAAAGTAACTTATGTGCATTTTTTTCGGACATTCGGATAAAAACTTCATTCCCGGATCCTGTTCGGATTATAAATCGGGCACTTTGACCAGACCCGGGCCCACATCAGAATGTCCGATGTCCGAACCCAATTGTCCGAATGTCCGAATTTGTGATATGATTTTAGGACATTCCGACCGAGATTTTGTGTGACCGAATCTGAACTCCAACCCGATTTTTTAATGTCCGAACCCGGTCATCCGAATTTATTTTTATAAAAATTTCTAAAGAATTTGGACTGAAATTACATATGAACATAGTTGTCTGATGTCCGAACCTAGTTGTTCGATTGTCCGAATTTGTCCGAACCCGAAATGGTTCAAAAATCCGAACAACCTGAGCCCGAATATCCAAACCCGAACCCGACTCGGATTTAAATTCAGACATGACCTGTTGCCTGAATTTTAAATTCGGACATAAATTTGGCGACCGTACCCAATTTTTGCCGGGTCGGACAAATTCGGGTAATCAGGTCGGATAAATTTTTGCCAGCCCTATGTTTTACCTATGGATGTTTGTCATTTGTTGTTTGGTAGGCCATGGTAATTTGATAAGAGTGCTACCCACCATGGGATATCAAATACTTACTATTTCAAGGTTAATTGCCGAAGCCATACATTAACCCCTTTGCATGCAAGTCAAGTCCAACCTGCTATGCAAACAAATGGGTAGGGAAACATAAGTGAGAAGACCTTATTTTTGAGTGAAATATAGGTTAAGAGGTGTAAAAGTAATGGCCATATAATTTATGTCGTACACCTGTACTTGTGTTGGAAAAAGGAGAAGAAGAAATACTTGTGCATCGTTTAGCTCAACCTCTTGTACAAGAGTTTTAGGATGTTTTTCCTATTGATGTACCCTTAGGATTACCGTCCACTAAGGGCATTGAGCACTAAATAGATGTACTATCTGAAGCTTTTCTTCCTAACAAATTAACTTATCGGTGTAATCCCATTGAAAATAAGGAGCTCCGACATAAAGTACAAGAGCTAATTGATAGGGTTACATTCGAAAGAATATGAGCCCATGTTCTATTGCGGCCTTACTTGCACAAAAGAAGGATGAGAAACCATAAGAATTTGTTCAGACAATCGTGCTATGAACAATATCACAATTAAGTATAGGTGCCCCATTCCTAAACTTGATGAGATGCTTGATCAATTGTATGGTTCCTAGCTATTTTCTAGCATTGATTTAAAGCACAAATGCTACCAAATCAGATGAGAGAGAGAGAGAGAGATGAATGGAAGGTAGCGTTTAAAACCAAGGGTCGTATGAATGGCTTATAATGCCATTGGGCTTGTGTAATAGCCCGACCCTAAATCATGGTGACTTATTTCATTAAGTCATGTAATTCACTTTTCACATTTATTTATCTCATTTAATTATCCCGGTTGGGAGAATTCATTTTGGGCCACACTTTGCAATTCGAGTTTCATTTAACAGACAATTTTAGAAAAAATTCATAGCAGGCCTCGATAATTATGTTTTAAGAGATTAAATCATTTTTCATAACATTTCAAAACTTTAAGTTCGAGTAACGAAAAATTTATCGCACTCGGTTTAATTTTCTTTTCGAGCTTGAACTCATTTAGGGCCAATTTTGGCCCAACAAGCTCCTAATCCATTTGTTTAACTGATTACCATCATTAACCCCTAATTATAATTAGCAAAGGTAGTATTTTGGGAGGGTTAAATTTCAGCCAAGTGTTTTACTTCATTTTGAACCAAGTAAAGTTTTAAGGCTTCTTCTTCTCTACCTCTTCTTTCTCTCTCGAGCCATGCCCCTCTCCTTGGTTGCTCTTTCCCCATCCTACCGCCATTGTTCTGGTGGTTTTCGGCCATCAGCCACCACCAGGACAGCCACCATGTACCACCACCAGATCAGCCCCAACCATCATCCACATCCCCTCAAGCATTCAAGCACCACTTGGACTCTTTTCTTTGAAGCATCAAGTGAGTAAGTTTGTGTTGGTTTTGATTATTGATTATGTTGCATTTATTTATGAATCATGTTATTTTGATAAAAACAAGAGTTATTTTGAGGTTTTAATGGTTGGATCATCTTGAGAGCAAGTAAAGATTGAAATTGTACATGAACAAGTAAGCTTAAGTTAAAGTGATGGATTTGGATTATTTTGTATTTGATTTGGTAATCTTTATCATCATAAATGATTAGGGTAATGTTGATGTGGTTTTGGATGAGTAGAGAGTGATCTTATTGGGGGTTTATATGAAGAAAAGCTTGCAAATATGTGCTGATTGAACTGTAAATAGACCTGAAACAGGGACCCATTCGGGATTAAACTGGTACTGTATTGCACATTGAAAAATTATGATTTTTGGTGGATTGATATTTAAATGAGTTAGCTTTCAATTGGCTTTGTAATTACTTAATTTCAAGCTGTGTGGACAAAGTTATGACCAATTTACTGAAGACTACATAGAATACATTGAAACTGGGAGCATATTTGCATAGGGGACTTTACAGACACACTGCTATTGATTGGGTCATTGAAAATGGTGATTTTTGGTGTGTAGATATATAAATGAATTATCTTTGAAATGCCTTTTGAATTGCCCTAATCTGAGGTCTATGGAAAAAGTTATGGTCGTTTTGCTAAGACTGCGCAGACAGAACTAAAATTGTGCACGTCTATGTTTTACCCTAATTTTAGGGACCTTACTATGTGGATCATGTTTTGTGTCCTGAATAAAAGTTTTAGTGGACATTATGGGCTTTTCATATTGGGATTTTATATCTCAATTGGAGGTCGGGAGTGAAAGATATGGATTTTCTAAAGTAGACCATCAAACGGTAATATGGCAGAAGAAAGATGTCTTGACATTTGGAAACATTATCAGAAGTTTCTATATAATTATGAGTATTGCAAGGAAATTACAAGGTTTAGTAAGTTCAACAAGTTTTTTTAGTGTATGGAAGCTTATTTGGGTTGGAAAACTGAGTTAAATGAGTATGAAAATGAAATTTGAGAAGTGGGCAGAGTAATGGCTTAAATCAGTGTCTATTGGACTCAGTTGGGGTTATTTGAGCTTTTATGAACCTCACAATACCTCTCCTGATAGTAAGCCTTCTGTTATCTATTTCAAAAGCATTACACTTTCTATTATCCATTTCGGAAATATCAAAAATCCATATTTTATTTACGTCAATTAAAATCTTTTCATTATCATCTCAATCATTCCAATTTGGTCTATTTCGTTTCAGTTTGTTGTATTTCAAGTTTAATAACCCTAATTGATTTATTTTTCAAATCATTTTGTTGTAACTTATCTTATATTGAATTATTGGAATTGTGGATGCTCTTTAATAAATTAATTTCCATCAAAGTTACAAATTTCGGGAGTAAATATTGTTTACGAACTGCATTTACCTATAGTTACATTTCTTTAGCAGAGTCGGGGCCTAGTCTATCGTTTCCATTGTGCGTTAGTATTATCAAGTGAAATATCATTTTAGAGACTTCAGGTATGTCCATTTCCTGTATCTTTAGAAAGCAGAGTGTATGTATCAACGTTATCATGTTCTGATAAGTACATCAATGAATCACTTTGCACAGTGATTTATCAGTTAATTAGTCACCCCGGTAGTTATCATCTATATGGCATTCGCCCTTCAGTTACCCGTGTGGTTTCAGGCCAGGTCCCCGATCGGCTTGGCAGGGGTGCACCTATCGATAGATCGTAACAGTATCATGGGATTCACTATCAGATAATGACTAGCAATACAGTTTTACATCATCTCATTCACTGTTTTAACTTAAAATGAATTGCAAATTGGGCTCAATAAATGTTTCAATGATCATTTAACAATTCAGGAATGCATGTACTGAGATTCGGCTTACAGTTCTAAATGTTTTTCATGTTTTGTTTTAGGCAAATGCTCAGAGAATTGTCTTCATGATAGTAAACCAGCGGAAGAGAATAAGTTGAGCAAGGGAATTTGGATGGATCAACACTGACACAGTGCATGCATATTTTTAGAGCTGTATATTGAAATCTTCAGTGGATGGAGATGTAGATTATATGGTGAATTGTTTTCACTATAGTGTAAAAAACTTATATTGGTTAACAGTTGATTATATATGGATTGATCAGGTGTGTATGTGTATGATTGAAGCTATGCTTAACTGTGTTATTTATGGCACTCATGTTTCAAGTCTTATCTTTTCGGACGGCAGTAGTACTCCTATCATTGGGTTGTCTAGATTATAATTAAGGGATTTATTAAGAAAAATACAAGCAGTGAAACATTTTTAATTTGGGGGCATTATAGATTTGGTATCAGAGCTAGATTAAGATTTTCTTAATGGGATATGAAGTGTGGAGAGTGGAGGTAGGAGACCGAGAAAATTGATTATCGGGGGATTATTATGATATCATTGGAGATTTATGACAATAGTAATGTCTGCTTATCTCTCATATATTCTACTCGTATATTCTTCTTTGTCGGATGGATCCATATAATATGTATGTAGTTTGATCTCAAGCATCAGATTCGAGGGTAATTTTGAACAACAAGTTAAAGGTGCCTCCAATGCATTTAGGTATGTATAGCCATATTGTCCAGAAGTCATTCGGTATGGCCATATGAGCCACCCATCTGAATGGTATGTTGTCCTTTTAGCTGAAATTGTTTATTTTTGGGATGTAAACTCTTGTACTCCAAGCGTGTGGCCCGTAGAGTTGTGGTCTCCAGTGTGTAGCCGTTGAGCTTGATTTGATATACTTTTGTACTTCTAGTCAATGCAGGGGATTTGATGTAAGGCTTTAAGTCTGAAAACTGGCCAGTTTATAGGCGAAACTCTATCTGTTTCGCCCTTGGAATTTAAGAATCACTAACACTCCTAGCCCTAGGGTTGGGGGCTATTACAGATGTGTCCTATGAAGGGCCCTTGACTCATTTTTTTTAAGGTTAAATGCGTAGGGAAAACTAAGTATGGGCAGCATACACAAGTTCAATCAACTTGATAGTTTTGATCAATGCACAAGGACCGACCTTGAAGTAACTTCTATCCATGATCAATATGATTTACGCAAGGGTTTTCCATCCTAATTTTAAGGTTAAGGAGATGTCTTTCATATGAAACAAGTTTTAAGTGGATTGGAGGTCATTTGTTTAAAATCTACAAACTAGGCAGAATCCTAATGCACAAGGTTTGAGTTTAGCTTACTTACAGCTTATGTATTCTATCAGATAGGGATGTTTTGGTTAGTTTATGTCAAAGTACAAAAAGTAAGCTTTCTAATGACCCATGTTGCAGCATATTTGGAGACCATTCATCAATGAAATTTAACCTAGAAGCCTGATGGTACAAAGTGTCCGAGTCAGTAGGTACCTACAACTTTGAGCTTATACTTCCTTATCATATGGGTGTCATTTTGTGCGTTTCTTAGATCCAAGTGGCAATTACTTCAATATGCTTCATTGATTTCAGATATTTTCTTCTGTAACCTAAGAATTTCATCTAAGTGAGCTATATGGGGGTTCTTGATGTAGTATCCCCTAAATTGTAGGATTTTGGAGAGGCTTGTTCTATGGTACGTAGGTTTGAAACCATTGACTACCGACTATTCCATAGAGGAGAAACCGAGGATACTTTAGAGAGACTTTCTGCTTCAATCCATTGTAATTCAAGACTTGCTTAAATTGCCCAAACTCTTGTACGCAGTCCATCGACTCCACCTCCATCTGTGAAGTAGGCATTACTCTTGAAAATATTTCACTGCACCTTCTGGTAACATACCATCTACCATTGTCTTGTTGGATTATCAACTGTTGGATGCTCCTCACTTTGACCAGGGGCTTTACCTTTTTGCCTTCATGGCATCTCCCCATCCAGTTGCATTATCATTCACTCTCATGTTACATCTTCATCAGTTCTGGTCACCTTTTTCAAGCCCAATTGCTGCTAGTAGCTGGTTTGTGATTGGGTTGCACCCATGTCAATAGACGATAATTTTGTAGCACGCCTGAACAAAAGGTAGATCTTAACTACACTTTGTATGGCGGTTGATTGTTATCCAACTTGTGGAATCCATTGTTAAGGGGAACGCAATGTGTTTACCTTTTTGGTTGATTCGATCTAAGTTACCTTTGGAAGATCACTTGCATAAAGCTTAAGTTTGACAATTAAAATTTTTGCCATGCATTTGGATTACACCAGTGAGAAATTTTGATGGGTTACTGTCCCTTGGAAAAACACCTTCAGTTGATTCAGACTAAAGAACTCCAGAGTGGAAAGTATGACCCAGTGGAACCTGAAAAATGGATTCGAGGAATGGAGAAAAGCGTCCTGTAGTGGAAGTTCTAAGGGATAAAAAGGTGAGCATTGAAACATTTTATCTAACTGGTGAAACTGATATTTGGTGGAACATTGTTAAGAATAGGCTTTTAGGGCCTAACTTCACTTAGAGTGATTTGTAGAAGAACTAACTACACTGCTCCGAATTGCCAAGTGGGAACTAACAAATGCATGTGGTATGATAGCCCAGAGCACTTCATTGCTGCCTATTCCCGAAGACCCACAGCTGTAGGAAGGGCTTATATGTTGAGTAAGAAAGAAGCTGCCACCTTTGGTATAGTAGTTACAGGAACTCTCTTTCAATTTCAAAGCCATTTTGTGCATTGATTGATTCAGTTGCCACTTATTCATTTATATTCACACGATCTGCCATGCAAGTGAACCTTAAGAAGAAGGAGGCAGAAACCAATTATGGAATTAAGTTACCCAAAAACTCTAGAGTTTAGTGTGCTATCTCTCATAAATTTATCCCAATTATTGGTGGGATAGTATGCCCTATAGTTCTGATTCAATTTGACTCATCAGACTTTGATATCATTTTGGAAATGAGCTAGTTGTGCACTTATGAGGTCAAGATAGATTGTGGGGGCCCTAAGGTTATTTTAAGAGATGAGCAAGGGAGAGAAATATGTTTCATGGTCACAAAAAGGAAAAACCTTATCCTTTAAATTCTGTTATGGAAACAAGTGAGTTCTTATGTCAAGGATATGTTGTGTATTGGTGTTACGCTATTAAAATTCATCCTAAAGAAGGAAAAAGCAGAAGATATCCCTATAGTTTGTGAATTTAGAGATGTTTTCTACAAAAGTTACCAGGACCGCCCCATAATGAAAAAAAACAATTTTGAGATTGAATTAATCCCTGGTGCTTAACCTATCTCCAAAACCCCATATCGTATGGCCCTAATTGAGCTTAAAGAACTGAAGATTTAGTTAGAGGAGTTATCACAGAAGGGATTTATCAGACCATCCAAGTGTGCCATCATGGGGTGCCCAGTTCTATTTGCAAAGCAGAAGAATGGAACCTTGTGGTCATGTACTGATTATAGAGTATTGAACAAGATCACCATCAAAAACAAATACCCATCGCCCAAGTGAATGACTTGTTAATCAACTGCAAGGACCAAGAGAGTCTTCTCCAAGATTGCTTTGCAGTTAGGGTACCGTCAACTTAGGATTAAACTTCAAAACAACCCCAAGACTGCACTAAGGACCATGTTTAGGTTACTATGAATTCATTGTGATGCCTTTTGGCCTAATCAATGGCCCCGCGGCCTTTATGGATCTTATAAATACGGTTTCAGACCATATCTAGACAAGTTGTGGTGGTGTATATAAAAGATGTCTTGAAATACTCCAAGGACAGAGATGAGTATACTATTTATTTGGGGACAGTGTTGCAGACCTTGAAAGAACATCAATTACATATCAAATACAAGAAGTGTGAGCATTGGCCAGAAGCATTGGTATTTTTGGAACATACGGTTTCAAAAGAAGAGATGAAAATTGTTTTGCATAAGGCGAAAGCCGTTACAAAGTGTCCAAAACCCACCAATGCACTAAGACTACAAACTTTTTGGGTTTTAGCAGGGCATTATCAAGTTTTAGGGAGGATTTCTCAAATATTATCTTTCCTAACCAATTTGTTGAAGCAAGTCACAAAGTTAGCAAAAAGATTTGGTGGTACCTTATCCCTTCGGACAGTTCAAGTCTTATGAGGGGGGAAAAAAGGAGCACCTCACCCATAACCTAAGACTAGCAGTTGTGGTTTTGCACTGAGAATTTGAAAACATTACTTATAAGGAGTACCTTGTGAGATTTATACTGATCATCAAAGTTTGAAATATATCTTCACTCAAAAGGAGCTCAATCTGAGATAAAGGCATTGATTAGAATTGCTTAAAGATGACCACTTGCAGATCCAATGTCAACAAAAAAAAAAAAAGCAGAGAAATATTATGGCAGATGCCTTGAATAAGAAGGCACAGAAAGGCGAATGTTCAATTGCCGGCTCTTACCTTATAGCCCTTCCTAATGGAGGAAATTAGGGTGAATAAAGATAGTGATCCTGAGCTACAAAGAATAAAGCAGAATCTTGCGAAAGGGATTCAATTTCAATGGACTTTGTTATAGAATCCCTTCAAATATAGTGTCTGATAGATATCAAAGATTTCAAGGCCGTTTTTGTTAAGCACTTCAAAGAGCCTTTGGAACTAGATTGAACATTAGCAATTCTTATCATCCTAAAATAGATGGGCAAGCATCCAAAAATATCAATGGATCAACTCTTCTAAGTTGGACCCTGTAGTACTTCACAACCTATAACCAACATTTGCATTTGAAGACAGTCGGGAACCCCTAATAGTCAACGTTGTGATAGCACTAGTAGAGAATCGTGCGTTAAACATCAGGACAAACTGACGGCAGACATTGACAACAAATCATCTTATGGGTTATGAAGATCTTCTCTAGCGTTTAATAAGGTGACACATGTTAGAAGATTCTTAAAAATATCCTTTTGAAAGCGATAGAAATGCTATGTTGATAAAAGAAGGATATTCCTGGACTTTTATGTATATAGCAAAGTTTTTCAGAAAGTTTCATCAATTAAGGGTGTAAAGAGGTTGAACTATAAACTAAATTGCGGTCAAGATCTTTTAGACCATGTCAGTTTATTGAGAGGCTGAATTGCATAGCTTGTCTACCGGATCTGCTTATATAACTCAAACACGTACATAAGGTGTTCCTTACCTCACAACTCAGGCAGTATATTTCATATCCTGATCACGCTGTTATAATCAAACCCATTGCTGTCATTGAGAGTCTTGTATTTCACGAGCACCCAGTTTAGATACTAGATCACAAGATTAAGTAGTTAAGCATCAAGCAGATCTTTCCAATCAAATTACTTTGAGTAACTCATACCTCCTCGGAAGCTACTTGGGAAGTTGAGCAAGAAGTGTAAGCGAAGTACTCATATTTATTTGAGATAACCTTGCATGTGTTGGTAAAGTTCATAAGTTTCGAAGACGAAACTCTTTAAGGGGAGAAGGTTGTAATAGCCCGAGCCTAAATCATGTTGATTTATTTCATTAAGTCATATAATTCATTTTTTACATTTATTTATCTCATTTAATTATCCCAATTGGGAGAATTCATTTTAGGACGCACTTTGCAATTCGAGTTTCATTTACTGGATAATTTTGAAAAATATTGATAGTAGGCCTCGATAATTATGGTTTAAGAGATTAAATCATTTTTCATAACATTTCAAAACTTTAAGTTTGAGCAACGAAAAATTTATCACACTCGGTTTAATTTTCTTTTCGAACCTGAACTCATTTAGGGCCAATTTTGGCCCAACAAGCTCCTAATGCATTTGTTTAGCTACTTACCATCATTAACCCCTAATTATAATTAGCAAAGGTAGTAATTTGGGGGGGTTAAATTTTAGCCAAGTGCTTTACTTCATTTTGAACCACGTAAAGTTTCAAGGCTTCTTCTTCTCTACCTCATCTTTCTCTCTCTGGCCATGCTCCTCTCCTTGGTTGCTCTTCCCCCATCCTGCTGCCACTATTCTGGTGGTTTTTGACCATCAGCTACCACCAGCCACCATGCACCACCACTAGATCAGCCCCAACCATCATCCACATCCCCTCAAGCATTTAAGCACCACTTGGGCTCTTTTCTTTCAAGCATCAAGTGAGTAAGTTTGTGTTGGTTTTGATTATTGATTATGTTGGATTTGTTTATGAATCATGTTATTTTGATAAAAACAAGAGTTATTTTTAAGTTTTAATGGTTGGATCATGTTGAGAGCAAGTAAAGATTGAAATTGTGCATGAGCAAGCAAGCTTAAGTTAAAGTGATGGATTCGGATTATTTTGTTCTTGATTTTGTAATCTTTATCATCATAAATGATTAGGGTAATGTTGGTGTGGTTTTAGATGAGTAAAAAGTGATTTTATTGGGGGTTTATGTGAAGAAAAGCTTGCTAATATGTGCTGATTGAGCTGTAAATAGACCTAAAATAGGGGGCACTTCAGGATTAAACTGGTACTATATTGCACATTGCAAAATTATGATTTTTGGTGGATTGATAGCTCAATACATTAGCTTTCAATGGGATTTAGAATTTCTTAATTTCAAGCTGTGTGGACAAAGTTATGACCAATTTACTAAAGACTGCGCAAAATACATCGAAACTGGGAGCATATGTGCACAGGGTACTTTACGGAAAAACTGGTATTGATTGGGTCATTGAAAAATTGTGATTTTTGGTGTGTAGATATATCAATGACTGATATTCCAAATGCCTTTTTAATCACCATAATTCGAGGTCTATGGAAAAAGTTATGGTCATTTTGCTAGGACTATGCAGACAGAACTCAAATTGTGCACGTCTGTGTTATACCCTAATTTAAGGGACCTTACTATGTGAATCACGCTTGGTGTCCTGAATAAAAGTTTTAGTGGACATTATGATCTTTTCATATTGGGTTTTAATATCTCAATTGGAGGTCGGAAGTGAAAGATATAGAGTTTCTAAAGTAAACCATAAAACGGTAACATGGCAGAAGAAAAAAATCGTGACATTTGGAAATATTATAAGAAGTTTCTATATAATTATGAGTATTGCAAGGAAATTAAAAGGTTTAGTGAGTTCAACAAGTTTTATTAGTGTATGGAAGCTTATTTGGGTTAGAAAACTGAGTCAAAAGAGATGAAATTTGAGAAGTGGGCAGAGTAATGACTCCATTGAGTGTCTATTGGAGTCAGTTGGGGTTACCTAAGCTTTTATAAACCTCACAACACCTCTCCTGACATTAAGCATTCTATTATCTATTTCAGAAGTATTACACTTTTCATTATCTATTTCAGAAATATCAGAAACCCATATTTCATTTATATCAATTTAAATCTTTTTATTATCACCTCAATCATTCTAATTTGGTCTATTTTGTTTTAGTTTGTTGTATCTCAAGTTCAATAGCCCTAATTGATTTATTTTTCAAATAATTTTGTTCTAACTTATCTTATATTGAATTATTAGAATTGTGGAAGCTCTTTAATTAATCAATTTCCATTAAAGTTATAAATTTCGGGAATAAATATTGTTTACTAACTGCATTTACCTACAATTACATTTCTTTAGCAGAATCGGGGCCTAGCCTATCGTTTCCATTGTGCATAAGTATTATAAAGTGAAATATCATTTTAAAGAATTCAGGTATGTCCATTGCCTGTATCTTTAGAAATCAAAGTGTATGTATCAACGTTATCATGTTCTGGTAAGTACGTCAATGAATCAGTTTACACAGTGATTTATCAGTTAATTAGTGACCCCGATAATTATCATCTATAGGGCATTCGTCCTTCAATTACCCACGCGGCTTCAGGCCAGGACCCCAATCGGCTTGGCAGGTGTACACCTATCCATAGATCATAATAGTATCAAGGGATTCACTATCAGATAATAACTAGCAATACAGTTTTGCATCATCTTATTCACTATTTTAACTTAAAATGAATTGAAAATTGGGCCCGATCAGTGTTTCAATGATATTTAACAATTCAAGAATGCATGTACTGAGCTTCAGCTCGCCGTTCGAAATGTTTTTCATGGTTTGTTTTAAGCAAATGCTTAGAGAATCGTCTTCATGATAGTAAACCAGCGGAAGAGAATAAGTTGAGCAAGGGAATCTGGATGGATCAACACTGACACAGTGTATGCATATTTTTAGAGCTGTATATTGAAATCTTCAGTGGATGGAGATGCTAATTACATGGTGAATTGTTTTCACTATGGTGTAAAAACCTTATATTGGTTAACAGTTGATTATATATGGATTGATCAGGTGTGTATGTGTATTATTGAAGCTATGCTTAACTGTGTTATTTATAGCGCTCATGTTTCAAGCCTTGTTCTTTTGGACGGCGGTAATGCCCCTATCATTGGGTTGTCTAGATTATAATTAAGGGATTTATTAGGGAAAATATAAGCAGTGAAACATGTTTAATTTGGGGGCGTTATAGCTTGTTTGACACTCCCAGCACTTTTATAAGATTAATAGATGAGGTGTGTAAACCCGTTATTGGTGATTTTGTTGCTGTGTACTTTGATGAGATTTTGGTATACAACCTAGATGAGGAAGCACACAAAGAGTATTTGCAACAAGTTTTTTAGATTTTATGAGATCAAAAGCTATACGCCAAAATGGAGAAGTTTGAATTTTTCGTAACGCAAGTCACTTTTCTTAGTTATGTGATTTTGGCCAAGGGAATTCAAGTCAATCAAAACAAACTGAAAGCTATCCAAACATGGCCTTAAACTATGATAGTCATGAACATAAGGAGTTTTCATGTTTGACTTCTTGTCCTAGGAGGCTTATCAAGAATCTAAGCTCTATTATAGCCCCTATCATTGAATGGATGACGAAAGGAACATATGAGTCAATAGAGGTTGCTTAACAGGCATTCCAAGAGATCAATTAGAAGCGATATTAAGAAGCAAATCTAGCCCTTCCAAACTTCAAAGATTAACTTGAAGTGGGCCATCATTCAACTGGGGTATGTATTGCGGTTGTCCTAATCCAATCTAAAAGACATATTGCGTACTTTAATGAGAAACTAAATGGCTCAAGTTGCAACTACATCACTTATGACAAGGAGTTCTATTCCATTATGAGAGCCCTAACTCATTGGGGTCATTACTTAAAGCCTAGGCCTTTTCTCCTACATTGTGATCACCAAGCACAAGTACATTAGTAAACAACATCATTTGAATCCAATACATTCCAAATGGGTGGAGTTTCTATAATCAATTTCTTTCACTAACAAGCACAAGTGTGGAAAAAAGAATGTGGTGGTGGATGCACCTCCCTAGGAGGTAAGCTTTACTTTCTATTTTAGAAGCTAAAGTCCTTGGATTTTATTTCATTCAGAAATCGAACGATCTAGATTTTAAGGAGTTCTTATAAGGAGAGCCATAAGATATCCCATACACCATCCAAGGGGACTATCTTTTTAAGAGCAATAAGCTTTTTATTCTTAGGGATCCTTTAAGAGAGTGGTTGGTTCATAAGGCTTATAATGTGACCTAACTGCTTATTTTGGCCTAAGCAAGACTATTAACATCCTTAAGGAGCATTTTTGTTGGCCTAAGATGGATCACAATATGCACAAGGCTATTTCAATTTTCTCTATTTACCAAAAAGCTAAGAGTCAATTCCATCAAGGCTTATATACTCCATTGCCCTTACCATTGAAGCCTTGGGATGATGTGAGTATGGATTTCATTATGGCTATTCCTAAAAACCCAAAAGGGAATGGATGTAATCATGGCAGTTATGGACAGGTTCTATAAGATGGCTTACTTCATTTTATACCACAAAATCGATGATTTTTCCTACGTTACTAAACGATAAGTGGTAAAAGTTCTAATTCACTTCTCAAATTTGTCCCCTTCTGGGTTTTAATTGTATGCCTAGTAAAAGCTATTTTGTCACCATGGGATAGTCTATTTAATTTAGGAACATTAACTTTCTTTTTGTATCATTAGCCATGCTCCTCTTTTGTACTAATTTCCCTTTCTCTTCTTTAATACTCTTGTACCTTTGCACTCAAACTTTACTTATTACCTTTCCCATGTCACTCCTGTATATGTCATTTTAAACTAGTTTTAATCCTATTCCATCATTTCATACAGTCCTTTTGTTTCCAAACAACTAATGCCAAGCCATCATGATTGTTGTTTATTGAGGATTATGAATGGATATTTGACGCATTCTCATCCTAAAACAAAGCGGGATCTATAATTAAGCTCTCTAATCTAACTAATTTGTGCTCAGTTCTTCATTCAAAGGTCATTTTGAGTGAACAATACGTTGATTCATGTGGATGTTGGTTTGTACTGGTCTATATGTTTGTTCAAAAATTTTAATTAAGCGATCTAAGTATTTTAAGCCTAGATTTAGGACCTAACTAGAGCTAAATCCTCACCTTTAAGTAGTGGCTAACTATAAGCAGTGTACGTTTTTAAATGGATGCTAATATATTATTAAAAAGGTAGCTAAATTATCATGCTCGCCAGTCCTCATTTTAAGGACGTCATACCAACAACAAGATTAGTATCACGATAGATAAGGACCACCAAGGACCAAATCTTTAAAAATTAATATGTACATGTCCTCAAATTTGGAAGTTAACATCTTTCAGTCATAATAAATTGAGAGACTCAAGTATACTACAAGCCACATAAGAGACCCGTGATAGCACAAGGGCTAAAGCGATGCTCATCTCCTTTGGTTTCTTAAGACAAGTTATCAAATTTTATGTTTTGAGCGCGAAACTTATTTTCAAGGGGGAGGCTACAGCACCTCCATCAAAAATCACTGTTATTAATAATTAATTGTTAGTTGGCTTAATTTAAGTGCTCACATTTAAGTTAAAGTGTTCATATTTTCAACTTTCCTATGTAGGTCTTGGACAACATTGGTGGCTACGTAAGAAGACTCCTTAAAATTAATCATTCTTCAAAAATAAAAGATATGAATAAAAAAAAGAATTGTAAACGTGTAAATATGGCAAACAAAAAATGTGGTCAACAATCATAGTCTAATTGTAAGTAAGATCTTAAGGCATATGAAGAAAATGTGAAAGGAATTAGCTGTGAATAAGTCCGTAAGATTAAAATATATTTATCAAGAGATAAATAAATAATAATTGAAATCTTATTACACTGGACTTTATGTAGACATAAAAAAAACAACAATGATAATAATCAGATTGACCTATGCACGGAAGTGCACAGGTGTTGTAGTTTAGTAAAGATATCGTTTCCACAAAGACCAATTGTAATCCATTGAATTTTGTCCTTTAAAAGTGCTAAGCAGGCAATTTCAATTAAGAGGTTGAATGACACTATAACCTAATTGAAGAATTAAATCAATTAAAAACATCAAGGGATTTATTTCACCTTGTAAAGATATGGATCAATGCAATATATCATGTGATTGATCTATTATAGGAGAATGAAAGGGATACAATCGCATTTAGAATTCAATCTTCTTTCGAAAAAAACTAAATTACATAAACTAACAAGTCATTCTTCCAAATGTCCTTGTTTAGTCCAAGTTATAAATCTTTGATCGCTAAAAGGGTCATCTTAACAAGTGAATCTCTTTCAAGTTTTGCTAAATCAAGTCCTATTTCACAATCAAATAACAAGTTTCACCTTTCAGTCCTTCACTTAACTATTTAAAATTAGCAAATGAATTTGGTCCAGGTTCAATGACAAAAATTTCACACACAACATAGAATTCAACCAATCCCTATTAAGTACAAGTACAACTAAATAAAGATGGAAGATTCCAACATCAATACCATGCTAACAATCCCTAGATTGAGAAAACTACCTACACATGTTTAAATCAACAAAACTAAACTAACTTTTAGGAGAAGAAAACTTAGCGCAATTAGAGACCCTTCAGGGGTTTCCCACCTTCGCAAGGGCTCCAAAATAGCAAGCACTTCTTCAACACTCACACTCAAAACTACTAAAAATCTAAACTAAACGTACAAAAAATGGAAAAGGAATAGAAAACTAGAAAGACAAGTTATCTTTCTTTGTTGTGTTTTCTCTCTCTACTGCAAAAATAGCTCTATTTAAAGAGGAACATGATCGATCTGAGCTACAAGGTGAAGGAAAATGAACAGGCTTGTAGTTATGGCCTCACCACGGACCATGGCCTTCACCACGAACAGTCTGTGGTGAGCTTTGTCTCGATGATCATCTGTTCTTTCTTCCTTCCGTGAGCATGGTGATTTGGGGGTGCCTATGGGGAGTCAAATTATATCCAATTATGGTCAAATTTGGGGTTAAATGGTCCCAAAACATGTAAAACATAGAAAAGAATCATACCCGAGCATAAAATCGAAAAAGGAGTATAAATTACAACATAAAGCACATAATTCTCCCTAAAACGGCACAAAATGACCTCAAAATAGTGTGCACTTTGAGGACTTATCAAATTCCCACATGCTTAAACCATTGCTTGTTCCCAACCAATCATGAAACTAAGGCTATGGATATGAATGATCTCCTCAGGAAGACATTAGTGGCAGCATCAATAACCAAATCAACCCAAGAAGTTTTAGCCTAAAAGTGATAAAAATTTACAAACAGATAGGAGAAGGAAAGTTTCAAAACAGGTAAGAATAATCACATCAAAATATTAAATTAATTACTCAAATCAACTTGAACAATCATATTGGCATATTATAATAAGTAGAGCCTAAAAGAACTAATAGAAACTCGCTTTAGGGATGAGGCACTCATCAGTCATGTGTGTAAAATAAAATGCGATTCTCTCAAATCTCATTCTACATAACCAAATCAACCATAAGCTTAATAAGACTTTTAAATTCACCACCACTATAATGTAAACCACACAAGGCAATCATGAGGATTTTTAAGGGTTGTAATGTTGGCAAAAAAGGGTTAAGGGAAAGGAGTGAACAAACATTTTGGGTTTTATAGAGCTAAAAGCTAAAGACTAAGAGCATAAAACATCATCTCCCAATTAAAACATACTCCTTAAAATATCAAGAACATCCCCAAGTGATATCACAAGAAAAAGTGCCTAAAACATAAAACCAATGCCAAATCCTCTTATTGCATGTATGTCCTTTTTTTCTTTTTTCTTTTATTCAACATATACACATTTTTTTCTGTACACACCTTTGGCGTGCTTTGTTTTCTTTTTTTTTTCTTTTTTCCCCATTGAGCAGGATAATGGCAAAGAAAACTATGCATTTTTAACACTTTCTTACAACTCACAAAAACATAACCTTGTTAACTTTGACGGGAAAATAAGGCAACTATCCCTTATCATATCTAAGCAAACCACAATATCCATGAAAAGGTTATTATCCACAAACTACTCCCAATCAATTATGAAAACTCTATAGTCTTGACTATAAGGGTGAGACATATGTGTTTGGCCAAAGATAATAATATAAGTTCTCATCAAAAAACATGGTAAAAGCTCAAAGGGGTAGCAAAGGATTAATTTTTCACATAAGGGTGGCTCCATGTAGCTTATAAAGTCAAAGAATGCCTCAATCATATTGCCTAAATGTGGTACTAAATGTTGTTTTGAATAAGAATCAAAGCAAGCTCTAGAGACTTGAAATGTAGGAGGAGTCACACATGAAAAGAAATATGAGACTAAGTTGAATTAGTCTATTTAGGTTTAAAATCTCACAGGACAAGGCTCATCTAACTCTTGGAATTTCATTTACTAAATACTCATGCCAATAATCATTAATATTAAGCAACCAACTCATATCTAATGTGAAAGTTAAAATATGAAGCATAATTCAAAAACGCTTAAACAAACATTTTATTCACAAATGGGCTTAACGAAAAGGGTCAAAATAGGCTAAAGAAAACCACTTAGTCTAAAGACTCATCATCAGAGGATTTATAAGCTCTTTTTAATTTCTGTTCCTGTATTTGAATTTTTTTTATTTTTTTTTTTTGCAAGTGAAAACTAGAAGGTGTTAAACTAAAACGAAGAAAGAAACCTGGAAAACTAAATGATCAAACCAAAAAATGCAAACTAAACCTAAATACACAAATTATCACACATCCACAACACACATATATACGACCATGGAAAAGTATAACATCTCCCCCATACTTGGACAATGCATTATCCTCAATGCAAGCATAAGACTCTAAAAAGGAGGAGGAGACGAAGGAGGGTGGGGTTGGGAAATGTGCCAGTCTCGCCAAGTCTCTAAGTAGGCCATAAAGTCTTTAAAGTATTGGGTCTGGGAGGCAATCATCCCACGGAGCTCATCATGGCACTCCTAAACAAAGCCCTCGAAAGAGGCATGCTCACTTTCTACATAAGCTCATAGAGAAGCTTGCTTCTCTTGAATTGACCAAAGGGTAGCATGCAGGTCACGATAGTCATGAGACGAGGATGGTTAGGAGGAACTAGAAGCCCTGGCGTGAGGAGGTAGAGGAGGTGGGGCAAGCTGCTCCAACTTTTCATCACTGAGTAAAAAGTAGAGATTGGGCTGGTTCAGTAGAGAGGTGCGACCAACATTTGGGAGAGATATAAGCCGATTCCCAGGACAAATCCAACAAATACGCCCACCATCAACAATACAAAATTTCACTTGTTCAAAAGCGGCCAAGTTCAACCGCTCCGAACATGCGACTCTATCATTAGGGTTTGGTTCAACTCCAACCAACCTAGCAATGGGGGCAATAAGGCTGTAATAGTCCGACCCTAAGTCATGTTTATTCATTTCATTAATCCATGTGATTAATTTCATCACATTTAAATCATCGTTTTCTTTGTTATTTCAATTGGGAGAATTTAAATGGGCCCTCACCTTCGAATTCAAGTTTTTGTTCTTATCAAATTCTGGAGATCGATATTAGGCCTTGATTTTTATGAATTAAGTGATTTAATTATTTTTCATGACACCGCAAATATTTAACTTCGAGCGTTGGAAAAAAAAAACTAAAAAAAAAATTTTAAGCGCACTCGGTTTGAGCTAATTTTTGAACCCGAGCCCGTTTAAGGCCAATTTCGGTCCACTAAGACTTGACCCTATTTGTTTAGCTAATTACCCTTAGTTAGGCCTTAATTATACTTAGTAAAAAGTAGATTTTGAGGATTAATTTTCAGCCAAGTATTGATTTTGCTTAAGCTTTTGTTTTGCACCAAGTAAATTCAAGACATTTTCTCTGTCTTCTTCTCTCCTCCTTCTCCCTACCTCACGGCTTAACCAAAACAGCAGCAGCCAGCCCCTTCTGTGGTGTTTTCTGACCAATTTTCGGCCAACCTCTAGCAAGGATTGCAACCTCCAACCACCTCCCTCCACTGGCTATCATCTTCCACCCTCAAAATCACCAAATATCATCTCCATCTCCACTTGTTTCAAGCTCAAAGTAAGTGGCTTCAATCTTGTTCTTTGGATTTTTAGTTTTGCTTCTTGTTTTGGGTTTTTTAATGGTGGATCATACTATTTTGATTGAATTAAAAATTATTTTGGTGATGGATCATGGTGGAGTTGAAGTTGGATGATGCTAGGGTTAGCGTTACTTCTTAATCATGCAAGCTTCATGTTTAAGTGTTGGATATTGATTGTTTTATCCTGGATTTTGATCATCTTTTAATCTATTGAAGTTTATTATGATGTTTATGGTGGTTTGAAATGATGGGAGTGAGTTAAAGTTGACCTTAAGTTAGGGTTTTATCCAAGAATGCATGGTTTGGACCAAACTAGTATTAAAGTTTAAGTATGTGTATATGTGACTAGAAAATGAGCTTTATTGGATATGAATATAAAGTCAAATTGAGTGCGGTGTTTTTGTATGATGTTGGGATGGACCAAAGTGTGTTTACATGCTTTTAAGGAATGGTTTAAGTTGAGGATTTGTGTGAAAAGTGAGGGAACAAACTCAGACAGTGAGGCTGGAATTTCCAGAAAAATAGGACAAATTTTAAGATGAAACTGGTAATGATCGGCCCAAACAAAAATTACGATTTTTGGTGGGTAGATAGTTCGCTATGTTAGCTTTAAAATGACTCTTGAATCGCATTAATCCGAGGTCTGTGGAAAAAGTTAAGGTCATTTTACTGAATCTGTGCAAGATAAACTCAAAAACAGACATGTTGGTGTTCTAGCCCCATTTTAGGAACCCTATCGTGGGAATCATGTTGTGTATCCCCAATGAAAGTTTTAGAGCACTTCCTAAGCTTTTCATATTGGGATTTTAGGTCTCATTTCGAGGTTGGGAGTATAAGTTGTGAATTATTCTTTCCGTACCCTCTTTTATAAGCCCTTTTGCTCTCAACTTGCTGCCGTGCCTTAAATCACATTTTTATGGTTTACATAGTTTCTTCATGTTAGTTTAATCTATTAACTGATTTGTAAATATTGTTCATAAGTGAGTTTTAGTTCAAGGCATCATTGATAAGAACAATCACATTTCTGACCTCATGTACCTATAACAATCTTTTGAACAGAATCAAGGCCTAAGCTTTCATTCTCTCCACTTTTGTGCATCTTATTATTCCGTGAACTGCCTTTAAAACTTCTAGGTACGTGCATTGCCTGTATCTTTAAAAATCAGCACGTATTTATCAAAATCATAATGTTTTGGTAAGTACATCAATAAATCAATTTAATCAGTGCTTTATCACATAATTAGTGACCCCATCAGTTATCAGTTACAGGGCATTACCCTCCAGTTACCCGCGCGGCTTCTGGCCAGGTTCCCCGGTCGGCTTGGTAGGTGAACACCTATTCACAGATCATAATAGTTACTCAGGGGTGCACTAACAGATAATAATTGGCAATTTAGTTTTATATGCGTCTCATTCGCTGTTTTAAAATTAAAATGAATTGCAAAGCAGGCCCAAATAAATTTTCAGTGAACCTTTAACATTATAGGAATGCATGTACTGAGCTTTGGCTCACAGTTCAAAATGTTTTCATGTTTTGGTTTAGGAAGGTGTTCAGTGAACCGCCCTGAGGCTGGCAGGACGGCTGAAGGTGATAAGTGAGCCAGGACTGTCCATGTGACTTGTGGTGTATGAGTGCTCAGATGCTATCATATCATATTGTGTTGTATTGTGATGTTGAAACTGTATATTTGAACTGAATTATGTATTTTGGTGTAATCCTTGAAAATGATTAGTATGTTAGAATGGTTTCTGTATATAACTAAATGGTTTGAATGGTTGTGATGGTGTCAATGCCCTGTTTAGGGTAAACTTTGGTTTTATGGCTAAGTTTGCATATATGTAAGGGAAGCCTTGTCCTTTTTGGACGGCGGTAATGCCTCGTTCATTGGATTATTATCTCTAATTAGTGAACTTAAGAACGTGAATGCAAGTAATGAATCATGTACTTTTTGGGGCATTACAGATTTGGTATCAGAGCCAGGTTGAGATTATCTTGATGAAGGTAGAGTTAGAAATTGTAGGGTGAGAATGGTTATCATGAGGGGCCTATCGTATACTGCTAGAGTGATATTAGGAGTGTAGTAATGATATTAGAGTTGCTTTCATTTGCATGTTCCTTATTTATGGATATGTATGCCTATCATATATGTGTTTTCTTTGTTAGATGGACCCTTATGGCGTTAATATGTTACTGGGTAGATCTATGAGTGCTCACATTACGCTGCTACATGCTAGTATAGAGGCACATGCACACGACCCTTACTCTGAGTTCCGTAGTATTACGGTCCGTGCACAGAGACTGCTTTGGTCCTTAACCCTGGTTGGCCCGTGGGTGGAATTTAGGCATCGTTATCATGACTTTATGATAACATGGAACCCAGGCTTGGACGGGCCTAGGTTTCAGGCTCAGGGGGCTCAGACGACTGTCACTACCGAGTTGTTGTTGAGAGAAGAGTTTGAGTTGAGGGGAATTACTATGAAAACTCTTCAGCACGTTTTTCCACTGCATCAGGTGCCTCCCCCACCTGCAGCCCCAGCACCAGCACAGGGGCCACCCTCCCTACCCGCACCAGCACAGGGGCTACCGTTTCCGCCCGCACCAGGTACCCCACTGATGCCCAATAGCCCTGGGGAGGCTCACATAGTGATAGACCTTCCCAACACCCCAGATTTAGTGGCGATTAGTTCTAGGGATGAGGGCCACCAAGGAGAGGGGGATGATCCCGAGGAGGTTGATCCCGGGGAGGATCAAGGGATTGATGGGGGGGTAGAGCAGCAATAGGAAGAGGAGGCCGATGAGTTGATGGTAGAGCAACAGGTTCAGCCGAAAGTTGGTGATACCGAGTCATAGGCATCTACTAACAGCTTCAATTCAGTTGAAGAACCTGATGATGAGTCCGACCCGGATTACGATCTATCTAGGGATCGTTAGGTGGTTTTAGGAGTACGTGTAGTGGTTTTGATTTTGAGCCCTGTATGTATATATGGTACGGTTGGATTGGATGGTTATATTTTGTGGGGCATCTGACATTGCATATAGTTAGTCCAATCCTCTCCGACCGTGATGACATGATCCGTAACTCTTTTTGGTCATGTGATGGATCTACTGTCTAGGGGCTATTTAGTGTTTAGTGTTAGGGTAGGAGTCAAAACTAGCCTTGCTTACTCAGCTAGGTGTAATATGCTTTTATTGCTCATGTATATACATCAGCAGCTATGTATGTAAGTAAGCAGTTGTGAAATGAAATGATGACGCTTTGAGTTATGAAATAATCTTTAAGTCATCTCTTATGTATTTATTGGGCATGTTTTTCTTATATGTCTGGAGGTTCCAGTGTTTGAATTGTTTCATTTAATGTATGATCAGAATGTCTAAGTCAGTGCAAAACAACATTGAGGTTCATGTAGAAAAGAATTTGAAGCAAGGCCAGGGATCGGGTGATCAAGCCTCATGCTAGGAGCCACAATATGGTGACACGCCACTGTTGTCCTCTGAATTAGCTAGTAATTTAGGAAACCCGAGTTACTGGCCGACCTTAGTTATTGAATTGATGAAGCGGATTCCCCAGGCACCTGGTGAAATCCCTCCTAAAGAGGATAAATTGGTAGATAGGGTAGCGCGGCGTAACCATAAAGTATATGATGGGAATTATGATCCAGTGGTATTAAAGGAATGGGTAAGCGGAATGGAGAAAAGTTTCACAGTAGTTGAGATACCAGAGGAAAAGAAAGTAAACATTGTGACGTATTATTTGTTAGGTGAAGCTGATATTTGGTGGAACACTGTTAAGGGTGGGCTCGTAGGGCCTGAATTCACCTGGAGGAAATTCTTAGCAGAGTTGAGGGCGAAATTTTACCCAGTTATGGTGCAAAGGCAAAAGGAGAAAGAATTTATGGAATTGAAAATGAGCGGTAGCATGTCAGTGCTACAGTATGCTAGTAAGTTCACAGAATTATCTAGGTTTGTTCCTGAATTTGTGTCATCTAAAAGGTTAAAGATGAGGAGGTTTGAGGAGGGTTTAGCCTTCTACATTCGGAATCAGTTAGCTGGGCAACCAATTCTGACTTACCAAGAGTTGTACGAGCGAGCCGCTGAAGTAGAGCGTGTGAAGACGGAGTTGAGGGCCTTGAACCCGATCAATCAGAAGAGGAAAGGGATCGAGCGGGGAGCTTCCAGTGAGAGTGTCAATTAAAAGAAACCCACTCCTACTCCTCTCAAGAGCCATCCTGTAAGCTCTGCAGAGCCCTGTCGGAAGTGCGGAAGAACCAATCACACCACTCCTGAATGCCGAGTTGGCACCAACAAATGCATGTGGTGTAGAAGTCCTGAGCACCTCATCGCTGCATTCCCCCAATGACTAAAAGCTGTAGATAAGGGCGCAGCAAAACCCATGGCTCCGCTCCGCTAGGGACCCCCACCTTCAAGGCCTGCAATCGCAGGAAGGGCATTTATGATGAACAAAAAGGAAGCTGCTACCTCTAGTACGGTAGTCACTGGAATTCTCTTTTTAAATTCAAAGCCATTTTGTGTATTATTTAATTCGGGTGCCACTTATTTATTTATATCTACCCAACCTCTTATGCAATTAAGTCTTGAGAACAAGGGGATGGAAACCAATTATAGAATAAAGCTATCTAACAATTCTGTGATTGAGTGCCCCCTCTCTTATGAACCTGTCCCTATCACCATTGGTGAAATCACCTTCCCTATGGATTTGATTCAATTTGATTTATCTAATTTTGATATCATTTTGGGAATGAATTGGTTGCACACTTATAGAGCCCAAATCGACTGTGAAGATCTTAAGGTTATCTTGAAAGATGAAAAAGGAAGAAAAGTGTGTTTTTATGGGCAGAGAGAGGCAAAATCTTGTTCTTTGATTTTCGCTATGAAAGTAAGTAAGCTGTTATGTGAGGGGTGTATTATATATTGGTGTTATGCTGTTGACACCCAAACAAAAGAAGAGGAAGTAGAAAATATACCCGTAGTTTGTGAATTTGAAGATGTTTTCCCTGAGGAGTTACCAGGACTACCCCCGCAGAGGGAAATTGATTTTGGAATCGAATTAATTCCTGAGCCCAACCTATTTCTAAAGCCCCATATCGTATAGCCCCAACTGAGCTTAAGGAACTAAAGATTCAAGTAGATGAGTTGCTACAGAAGGGTTTTATTAGGCCAAGTGTGTCACCATGGGGTGCGCCAATGTTGTTTGTCAAGAAGAAGGATGGAACCTTAAGGCTATGTACTGATTACAGGGAGTTGAACAAGATTACCATCCAAAACAAATACCCTCTGCCACGAATAGATGACTTGTTTGGTCAACTACAAGGAGCAAGAGTATTCTCTAAGATTGATTTGAGGTCAGGGTATCATCAACTTAGGATTAAATCTGACGATATTCCTAAGACAGCGTTTAGGACCAGGTATGGTCACTATGAGTTCATAGTGATACCTTTTGGTCTCACTAATGCTCCTGTATCCTTCATGGACCTTATGAATTGGGTTTTCAGACCCTATTTAGACAAGTTCGTAGTGGTGTTCATAGATGACATCCTTATCTATTCTAAGGACATAGAGGAACATGCTGATCAATTACAGACAGTATTGCAAACTTTGAGGGAGCATCAACTCTATAGCAAATTAAAGAAATGTGAATTTGGTTAGAGGAAGTGGTATTTGTGGGACATGTGGTTACAAAAGAAGGAATTAAAGTTGACCCCCAGAAGGTGAAAGCAATCACAGAATGGCCAAGGCTTACCAATGTCACAGAGATTAGAAGTTTTTTGGGTTTAGCAGGTTACTATCAAAGATTTGTTAAAAACTTTTCGAAAATAGCTTCACTATTGACTAATCTACTGAAGAAAGTGAGCAAGTTTGAGTGGACTGAAAGATGTGAGAAAGCTTTCTGAGAGCTAAGACAACAACTAACTACCGCCCCAATGGAAGGAAAGGAGTATGCTGTTTATAGTGACGCTTCGAAGAATAGTATGGGGTGTGTATTGATGTAAGAAGACAAAGTAGTAGCTTATGCCTCTTGACAACTCAAGCTGTTTTAGAAAAACTACCCTACCCATGACCTGGAGTTAGCAGTCGTGGTCTTTGCATTGAAAATTTAGAGACGTTATTTTTATGGGGTACCATGTAAGATTTATACTGATCATCAAAGTTTAAAGTATATCTTCATCTAGAAGGAGCTCAATTTGAGGCAATGGCATTGGCTTGAGTTGCTTAAAGACTATGATTTGCGAATTCAATATCATCCCGTGAAAGCAAATGTGGTGGCGGATGCCCTGAGTAGGAAGGCGCAACATAGCTCAAACACTGTGGTGATTACTCAATTGAGCCTCTTGAGAGAACTTGAGGACTTGGGATTCAATTAGTGTCCCATGGATAAACAAATGCTCAATTATCAGCACTTACCTTACAGTCTTCTATAGTGGAAGAAATTCGACTGAACCAGGAAAGTGATCCTGAACTCCAAAGAATAAAGCAAAATTTAGAGAAAGGGAAGTCTCTGGGATTTGTAATGCACGAGGATGGGACCCTGCAATTCTAGAATCACCTATATGTGCCTAAAAATGGAGGATTGAAGAAGCAGATCTTGGAAGAGGCTCATAATACTTGTTATTTGGTGCATCCAGGAGGCACCAAGATGTACAGAGATCTGAGACAATAATTCTGGTGGAATAATATGAAGGAGGACATTGCAGAAAATGTGGATAAGTGTCTAACCTGCCAGAAAGTTAAAGCAGAGCATTAGTGTCCTATGGGGGAACTACGACCCTTAGAAATCCCTACTTGGAAGTGGGATTCGATCTCAATGGACTTTGTTATGAGTTTATCCCTTTCTGCCTCGAAAAAGAATGCTATCTGGGTCATAGTTGATCGACTCACGAAATCGGCCCATTTCCTGCCAATTAAGGACACTTGGGGAGTTGAAAGACTAGCCCAATTATATGTTAAGGAGATAGTCCGTCTGCATGGGATCCCTTTAGACATAGTCTCAGATAGGGATCAAAGATTCCAAGCACATTTCTGGCAAGCGCTTCAAAAAGCCTTTGGGACCAAACTAAACTTTAGTAGCTCCTATCACCTAGAAACAGATGGACAAACTGAAAGAATGAATCAAATTTTGGAGGACATGCTGAGAGCTTGTGTATTGGAGTTGCAAGGGAAGTGGGAAGACGACTTACATTTGGTTGAGTTCTCTTATAACAACAGCTGTCAGTCCACCATCAAAATGGCCCCATTTGAGCCTTTATACGGGAGAAAATGTAGAACCCCACTGTGCTTGAGTGATTTGGACGAGGCACTGATTATAGGTCTTGAAATGATTCAAGAGACCACTGAAACAATAAGAAAGATTCGGGAACATATCAGGGTTGCCCAAAGTCGACAAAAAAGTTATGCGGACAAAAGAAGAAGGCCTCTAGAGTTTCAAGTAGGCGATAAAGTTATTATGAAAGTTTCACCAACCAGAGGTGTCAAAAGGTTTGGAGTACGGGGCAAATTAAGTCCAAGGTACATTAGACCTTATGAAATCATTGAAAAGTTGAATCCTGTTGCTTATCATCTAGATCTGCCAGAAGAACTTGAGCACGTGTATAACGTGTTTCATATCTTTCAGCTCAAGAAATGTATTCCAGATTCGGACCATACCATTGTATCTGAACCTATTGAAATCACTGAAGATCTAGTATATAAGCAGCGTCCTATCCAAATACTAGATCGTAGGATCAAGCAACTATGCAATAAGCAGATACCATTGTCAAAGTACTCTGGGCAAACCACACCTCCCAAGAAGCCACTTGGGAGACCGAAGAGGCAATAAAAACCAAATACCCACATTTATTCGAGCTAATCTTGCATGTTATGATTAAGTTCATCAGTTTCGAGGACGAAACTTTTTAAGGGGGGAAGGCTGTAATAGTCCGACCCCAAATTATATTTATTCATTTCATTAATCCATGTGATTAATTTCATCACTTTTAAATCATCGTTTTCTTTGTTATTTCAATTGGGAGAATTTAAATGGCCCCTCACCTTGCAATTCGGGTTTTTGTTCTTGTCAAATTCTGCAGATCGATATTAGGCCTTGATATTTATGAATTAAGTGATTTAATTATTTTTCATGACACCACAAGCATTTAACCTCGAGCGTTGGAAAAAAAAAAAAGTTAAGTGCACTCGGTTTGAGCTAGTTTTTGAGCCCGATCCCGTTTAAGACCAATTTCGGTCCACTAAGACTTGACCCTATTTGTTTAGCTAATTAGCCTTAGTTAGGCCTTAATTATACTTAATAAAAAGTAGATTTTGAGAATTAATTTTTAGCCAAGTATTTATTTTTCTTAAGCTTTTGTTTTGCCCCAAGTTAATTCAAGGCATTTTCTCTCTCTTCTTCTCTCCTCCTTCTCTCTGCGGCACGGCTCAACCAGAACAGCAGCAGCCAGCCCCTTCTATGGTGCTTTCCAGCCACTTTCCGACTAACCTCCGGCAAGGATTGCAACCTCCAACCACCTCCCTCCACCGGCTATCATCTTCCACCCTCAAAATCATCAAATATCATCTCCATCTCCATTTGTTTCAAGCTCAAAGTAAGTGGCTTCAATCTTGTTCTTTGGATTTTTAGTTTTGCTTCTTGTTTTGGTTGTTTTAATGGTAGATCATGTTGTTTTGATTGAATTAAGAATTATTTTGGTGATGGATCATGGCGGAGTTGAAGTTGGATGATGCTAGGGTTAGGGTTACTTCTTAATCATGCAAGCTCCATGTTTGAGTGTTGGATATTGATCGTTTTATCCTTGGTTTTGATCATCTTTTAATCTATTGAAGTTTATGATGATGTTTATAGGGGTTTGAAATGATGGGAGTGAGTTAAAGTTGACCTTAAGTTAGGGTTTTATCCAAGAATGCATGTTTTGGACCAAACTAGTATTCAAGTTAAAGTATGTGCATATGTGACTAGAAAATGAGCTTTATTAGATATGAATATGAAGTGAAATTGAGTGTAGTATTTTTGTATGATGTTGGGATGGACCAAAGTGTGTTTACATGCTTTTAAGGAATGGTTTAAGTTGAGGATTTGTGTGAAAAGTGAGGGAACAAACTCAAGGGCTAGAATTTCTAAAAAAACAGGACAACCTTTGAGATGAAACTGGTAATGATCGGCCTAGACAAAAACTATGATTTTTGGTGAATAGATAGGTCAGTGTATGAGATTTAAAATGACTCTAAAATCGCATTAATCCGAGGTCTGTGAAAAACGTTAAGGTCATTTTACTGAATCTGTGCAGAATGAACTCAAAAACTAACATGTTGGTGTTCTAGTCCCATTTTAGGAACCCTATCATGGGAATCATGTTATGTGTCCGTAATAAAAATTTTAGAGGACTTCCTAAGCTTTTCATATTGGGGTCTTAGGTCTCATTTTGAGGTCGGGACTATAAGTTGTGAATTATTCTTTTCGTACCCTCTTTTATAAGCCCTTCTGCTCTCAACTTGCTACCATGCCTTAAATCACATTTTTATGGTTTATATAGTTTCTTCATGTTAGTTTAATCCATTAACTGGTTTGTAAAGATTCTTTATAAGCCAATTTTAGTTAAAGGCATCATTGATAAGAACAAGCTCGTTTCTGACCTCATGTACCTATAATGATCTTTTGAACAGAATCAAGGCCTAAGCTTTCATTCTCTCCACTTTTATGCATCTTATTATTCCATGAACTGCCTTTAAAACTTTCAGGTATGTTCATTACCTGTATCTTTATAAATCAGCACGTATTTATCGAAATCGTAATATTTTGGTAAGTACATCAACGAGTCAATTTAATCAGTGCTTTATCACATAATTAGTGACCCCATCAGTTATCAGTTACACGGCATTACCCTCCAGTTACCCGTGCGGCTTCAGGCCAGGTCCCCCGATCAGCTTGGCAAGTGTACTTCTATTCACAAATTGTAATAATTACTTAGGGGTACACTAACAAATAATAATATCAATTCAGTTTTATATGCATCTCATTCCCTATTTTAAACTTAAAATGAATTGCAAAGCGAGCCCAAATAAATTTTCAGTGAATCTTTAACATTATAGGAATGCATGTACTGACTTTTGGCTCACAGTTTGAAATGTTTTCTTGTTTTACTTTAGGGAACTGCTCAGTGAACCGTCCTCAGGAGGGCAAGATAGCTGAAGGTGATAAGTGAGCCAGGATTGCCCATGTGACTGGCGGTGTAAGAGTGCTGAGATGCTATCATATCATATTGTGTTGTATTTTGGTGTTGAAACTGTATATTTGAACTGAATTACGTATTTTGGTGTAATCCTTGAAGATGATTGGGATGATAGAACCGTTTCTGTATATAACTAAATGGTTTGAATGGTTGTGATGGTGTGAATGCCCTTTTGAGGGTAAACTTTGGTTTTATGACTAAGTTTGTATATATGTAAGGGAAGCCTTGTCCTTTTTGGACGGCAGTAATGCCCCATTCATTGGGTTATTATGCCTAATTGGTCAACTTAAGTAAGTGAATACAAGTAATGAATCATGTACTTTTTTAGGCATTACAAAGGCCCCCAACGATAATCCTATGTGCAGAACTAGTGGCTGCATTACGCAATTGACTGACTAAGAATGACCCAGGGTCAATCTAATGACCTTGAGGCATGCTATACAAAAAATATAATTCAAATGGATGAGGCACATTCAAACTCTCCTCCCGGCTAAACAAACCACAAGCTAATAGCCGTTGGGCCATGAATATAGATGTTTTGAATAACCATGCCTTTGGAATTACTGATATCACATCGATAATCCTTCAAAAGTTCATGCCAAGAAGCATTCAGATTAAATTCCTTAGAGACATGGCAGTATGGGAGGTCCATACTTGGCGAAAAATCAAATATATTACTAAAGGCACTCAAATTAAGCTCATGAAACTCCCTGTTAAAACAAAAGGAAATGTAGGCCTTTTGACATCGGGGGCCACTCATGACCTCAACATGCAATGTGCTTAGGAATTCAAGTGTGGGGTCCTGATAGGTGTGGTCCCTAGTTTCTAAAAATTAGCCCATCCCATACTGAGCAAACAACCAACAAATATCATCTAACAATGCCAAATGATTCAGCACATCCTCATCATAATATCGAGTTGCTACCATAAGTTTACTACTCAAGGCATTATATCTAGCAATGTGTTCAGGATTAGTTAAACCAAGGGGATGTAGAATGTTACTTGGATTTGTTATGGTGGTTAATGCGTGAGAGCTTTAGAGAGCTTGTTGTGGGGCTTTACTTGAAGTCCCACCTTCTTGGGTGGTTCTTGCCTTCTTCTTTGGGATCATAGTGGTGCAATGTAGATGGAAAAAACTTGAAAAATTAAGGTAAAAAGAAAATGAGAAGAAAAATGCTAGAAAATGTAAAATTTGAGAAAAGGGAAGTAAATGGTGAAGAAATATGGAAGAAAATGGAATTTGGAAGAATAAAAGTGAAAAATGCAGTTGTGAAAGTTGTGGGTACGGAGGCGGGAAAAAGGGGAGAGAAAGAAGACTTAAAAGTGAAAAATAAAGGGAGAAATGGGGTTAAGGTGAAGAAAGAAAGTAAAAAGGGAAGAAATTTATTAGATTTTAGTGAAAAATTAAAGGTTTAAGGTGAATTGGTTACGGAGGTTTTAGAGAGAGAATGGAGTGTTTAGGGAAGAGTGTATCGAGTTTGAGTAAAAAGATGAAAAGAATTGGGTCAAAGGGGCCTTGAAAACCCTTGACTGTAGGCGCGAGGCTCACCATGGACTGCTGTGGTAGCCACAGGCTGTCCCTACTCAGCTCTAGTCCCAGATCTTTTGTGCTTTTCTATCCTTTTTTGCTTTCTATTTTTCTTTAGAGCCTTCACGGACCGTGGTGGTGTCCGTGGAGGCTCTAAAAAACCTCTTATTATTCTTCTTTCTTTTGTTTTATAGGTTAATTAATTTCTAGTGAACGTTCTAAAGTTTAAAAATAACACAAAATACAATAAAAGGGTACATATAAAGGTGGAAAAAAAAGTAAAACAAACACTTAGGTTGCCTCCCAAGAAGCACTCGTTCTAAGAGGTCGGGAGCTTAGCCCTTCTTCTATTCTACTTCAGGTTCAATGAAAATGTGGGCATTGTTTTATCACGAATCATGAAATTAAAATCTTTCAACTAAAGGTACCACCTCAGATAGTCAGGTTGGAGGTCCTTCTTCATCATCAAATGACACTAAAACATGTTATCAGTGTGCAAGACAAATCAATAGCGGGCTCCATCAGACGATCCACTATCATTATGTTCAATACCAAGGTCAAAATCCACATCAGCTCCATAGGAGGTAAAGAAAGAACTACTTAGGCGAACATGCAATAATCACTCATGGAAGGCTCATTAGAAGTGTAGGCCTCAACCTCAGGTATGCTAGGTGTCGTAGGAGCAGCAAACTCTACCTTAACATAACCTTGGTCGGATCCTCAATGGAAATCCAATTAGAATCAAAAGGGTGAGGACAAGTCGAGCCATCTACCATTTCAATTTCAGGAGAAGGGGGGAGTACATCAGATAACAACTTTCTAGTCTATAAAACAAAACGTAGCATAACACCCCTCGATTTCAAGTGTCATCTACCCCCCTTTTACATCAATAATACAATTTGAAGTAGCTAAGAAGGGCCTATCAAGAATAATTTAGGCATCATCAGTCTCAGTTATATCAGCACTGATAAAATATTCCAACACCCAAAAATGCCCCATTTTTACAGGCGCATCCTCCAATCTACCCAAATGTCGCGGTTTAGAATCATCTGCTAATTGGAGTAAAAAGGATGTGGGTCATAATGGTCCCAAATGAAGCTTATGAAACATAGAGTAGGGCATCAAACTGACACTTGCACCAAGGTCACATAGGGCTCTTTTAATCTTGATTTTTCCTATGACACAGGGGATACAAAAGCTACCTGGGTCAGGAAGCTCAAAGGGAAAGTCTTTGGTAATCTCAAAGCTATCATTTTCTCTAAAAGTAATGGGCTCATCCTCATCTTTTCTATCCTTACTCTCAGCCATGATCACCTCTCTACCCTCCTTAATTGTCATGTCCTCAGAATCCCCTATCCCTTCTTTCAAGGTAACATAGTTATGATGCATACAGGGGTTAGATTCGGGTTTACTAGGCAACCTACCCGAAGGTGTAGATGAAGATGGAGCTTATTAAGCTATTTGGGCTTCCAATATCTTGTTGTGAGTAAGAAGCATATCGACCTTGGAGGCCAATTGTTTAATGTACTCATCTTGCTTTTTGTTGAGCCAAAAGTATGTTCTCCATCATAGATTCAAAGTTGGATTTTTGAGGTGCTTGTTAAGGATAGGAGTGTCCTTGAAATCCAGGGGATGGTCTAAAATTCATTTGGAGTACGAGTGTGGCGTTACACTTATAAGAGAAATTGGGCGATTTCTCCAACCCGAATTATACATTCTAGAAAAAGGGTTATTTATTAGTCTAGGGTGCTAGTTGTTCACATAGTTAACTAGATCACTTACATCTTGGGTAAAAGGACTACCCACTTGATAATACACAGTCAAATGATAAACTAATCCACATATATCACATTATACAAAGGGCTGCTTGAACTAACAGAATTAACATTGAAGTGTTCCAACATTTGAGACATAGCATCAACTTTAGAAGAAAGCATAGAAATAGGATCTAATTCCAGCTTACATCCAACCCACTTAGGTTAGGCTCTTTCAGACGACCATCGAAAATTGTTAAGGGCCATCTCTTCTATAAGATTATATGCTTTATCTTCAGCTTTATTCATATGGGTAACCCCTGCTATCGCATCAATAGTAGACCTCAATGATTGGATGACTCCTTTATAAAATGTCTACACAATCATCAATCTTTGACGACTATGTTGAGGCAAAAGATCCTTGAATTGCTCCCAGACTTCATAGAGAGCATGTAGTAATTTGATTCCATAAGCTTTTCCATTTTACTCTGAGGAAAGAACTTGGCAAGAAAGACTTTTGTAAGCTCATCCCATATTGTTATGCATCCTGGAGGCATGAGTGAAGCCATGCCCTTGCCTTATCCCTAAGTGAAAAGGCAAATAGGCGTAAGCAGATGGCATCAATAGAAACTCCATTGAACTTTAACATAATACACATCTTTAAAAAGACCGAGAGGTGTAAGTTTGGATCTTCCAGCGGGGTGCCTCCGAACTGAGATTGTTGTACCATGGATATAAGGGTTAGCTTGAGCTCAAAGTTAATCACTTCTATGTTTAGCCGGGCAATGCTTAAGGAAATGCCCTGGACTTCCGAGGTAACAAAATTCCGAGGTGTCCTTCTTTGATCACCTTCTATTCCTATCATTAGGGGAGAAACTGCTTGGGCCTTGAGTCTTTGCTCTTTTACCCTTAATTTCTTCCTTTTAGAGTGAAAAGTCCTTTCAACTTTTGAAAGGAGAAATCTGCAAAATTGGTAACAAAACTACTAATACAAATAAAAAATATAAAGAAACTAATGATAAAACGCTTAGTTAATTTCTAAAGGCTAACTCAATATCCATAAATTTGATCCCATGTAATGGCGCCAAAAACTTGACCTATGCCTACGAGCGTACAGGTGTTGTAGTTCAGAAAAGATATTGTTCCCTTTAAAACGAATTACAATCTATTGAGTTTTTTCCTTTAAAAGTGCTAAGCAAGCAATTTCATTTAAGAGATTGGCTAAAACTATAATCTAATTGAAGAATTCAATCAATTAAAAACATCTTGGGATTTGTTTCACCATGTAAAGATGTTGATCAATGTAATATATCATGTACTTCATCTAATATGGGGGGATTGAAAGGGGTGTAATTGCATTCATAATGCAATCTTCGTTTGAGATAAACTAAATTGCCTAAACTAAGAAGTCGTTCTTTCAAATGTCCTTGTTCAGTCTAAGTTATAGATCTTTGATCGCTAAAAGGGTCCTCTTAGCAAGCGAATCTCTTTCAACTAGACTAAGTCCTATCTCGTCAAACAAATAGCAAGTTTCACCTTTCAATCCTTCACTTAACTATTTAGAATTAGCGAATGAATTTCGCCAAAATCGAATGAAAGCAATTTCACACACAAGATAGAATTCACTAATCCCAATCAAGAACAAGTATGACTAAATAAAGATGATAGATTCCAACATCAACACTTGGCTAACAATCCCAACATTAACAAAACTACTCACATATGTTTAAATCAACAAAACTAGGCAGAGTTTTGAGAGAAGAAAACTTAGCGAAATTAGAGATCCTTCAAGGGTTTCCCAACTTCACAAGGGCTCTAAAATAGCAAGCACTTCTTCAACACTCACACTCAAAACTACTAAAAATCAAAACTAAACTTTAAAAAAAAATTAAAAAGTAATAGAAAACTGGAGAGAAGAGTTCTCTTTCTTTATTGTGTTTTCTCTCTCTGTTGCAAAAATGGTTCTATTTAAAGAGGAACACGAGCAACCTTAGCCACACGATGAAGGAAAACAAATAGGCTTACAGTTATAGACTTGCCATAGACAGTCTGTGGTGAGCTCTGTCTCGATGACCTTCTGTTCTTTCTTCCTTTCACGGGCTTCGGGATTTGGGGGTATCTATGGGGAGTCAAATTATACCCAATTATGGTCAACTTCAAGGTAAAATGGTCTAAAAACATGCAAAACACACAAAAGAACCATACTCGAGCATAAGACTGAAAAAGAGGATAAATTATAACATAAAGCATATAATTCTCCCTAAAAATGGTACAAAATGATCTCAAAATAGTGTGTACTTTAAGGATTTATTACAAATCTGGACTTAATTTAACTCCAAATAGTTCCCATAGACTTGTAATACTTTAGTCAGCTATGCTACTATTTGAATAAAAAACAAGGTCATACCACCAAGTTACCTGGCTTGCATCCTTGTGTTCATAAAATGGGAAGACTAAGAATTATATACATTTACTGTATGTACCTTTCGAAAATTCACATGTCCCTTATAAATATTAAAATCTCATTATATATAGGCAATTATTGACTTACTTTTTAAGTGATGTTTTGCAATATAATTAAGTGGACCCATAAGTTATCAGTTACCAGGGCCTAGCCCTCAATTCACCCGTGTGGTTTCAACTCATGCTTCCTTATCAGCTTGGGGGTGTAGACCTACTCAACAATCACACTATATATATGAGCTCGTCAATTTCGATTCCACTTCAAGATAACAATCGCTAAGGCAACTTTATCAATATTCTCTCCCCCTTTTGTTTTCGAACTAAAAACAATTGAAATGCAAGCTCACCAACAAAGGAATTTATATCCTTATAATATACGGGTAAATGCATTGAGCATAGACTCATTCTTTAAATATTTTTGTGTTTTGTGTTCTTAGGTAAGTGAATTGTGAAGTCCTTTCCAGACAACATCAGAGAGAAAAGGAGACTGACAATGACGTTTAGATAACCTTAGAGTGACACTTCATAAAATCAAGGGTTATCAAAATGTAAGCTTTCTACATTACTGATCTTTCATCTGAGTTGGGAATATAAACTATGCTCTAGTATTTATGTTAAGTAAATTAACTAAGTCTTATCCTCTCTAGGATGGCGGTAACGTCTTAACCCTTACCTTCCCACAGTAAGGACACCTAATGCCCAGTTAATTAAGGATAATTATGTGATTAAGAGTTGGGGTATTACAGTTGTGGTATAAGAGCCAAGTTTAGGGTCACATTGGAGTGAATATTTTTGTCATGTTGGACTACAATTTGGGTCATTGTGAGCTATTATAAGTTTGGTAGTTTCACAAAGTTTATGTAAATAGTGGACAATTGAATATTATACGTGTTATTTTCCATTGTCTACTTGCCTTCTTCATTCTTAATATTCCATAGAATAGTTAGAATGCTTAGTTATACTGAGCCTAGCAATTATCGAGAATTTCATTATATTACATTATTTATAGCTATATGATGTGCGCCAAATAGATAGAGAAAATTCAAATTGACATAATGGTACATTGATTAGTCCAAAACTGAAGTAATAAAGGTCCATAAGTCACATAATTTGTACGAGGAACATGATCTATTCGCTAGTTTCTTCAAAGGTAGAGCACCTATAGGGATTATAATAATAATAATAATAATAATAATAATAATAATAATAATAATAATAATAATAATAATAATAATAGTTATTATTATTATTATTATTATCATCATCATCATCATCATCATCATCATCATCATTATTATTATTTTAAAAAATGACAGAGAAACCTAGGGTAGAAGGTATACAAGAACCTATAATACCCCAAACTTGGTTGTTGGTGAGCTCACATCCGACTGAAAATGTGTGATATTATATTTAAAGCAATTGTGTACTATACCCATTAAATAGGATTCCTTTTGATGATATGCAAGTAAAATGTGTTTATGCATTATAGAATCCATTACAATGGATAATAGGCCAGGAGGTATGTGATGTATCAATCCTCACTGATAAATTTAAAGATCAAAGGAAAGAAGAGTATGCTCACAGACAGTAGGTACGCACTCCAGCAGTTTGTAGAAATAAGGAAGAAAAAGGCATAAACAAGTAAGCTTACAAGAGATAATCCAAATGAGCTACTCTTGCAAACACTTGGACAATCCCCTCAGATCATTTAGGTTACAGAAAATCACCCCCTACATGAGATAAAAAGACCTAGATAACCTGCTTAAGATGCCAAGCTCAAGATATAACACTAGGATTTCAAGAGAAAGTTTAAAACTCAAATTTCATTCTTCGAAAAGTTTAACCTTATAAATGACTAAAGGCATGGATTATAAAGGATCTCTAATAGCCTTCTAATTTCCAAGTACTTAGCTAATGCTGAGCAGAGTACACTAGGGAAGAAGGGAAATCAAATCCGCCCTCAAGAGACTTTACAAGCTCTAATCTAACTTAGACATCTCATGAGGACTAATGATTCAGTCAATTAAGATGCCAAGCTTTTAAAGGATTTTATCACATCAATTCTGATTCAAATCAGCAAGTTTTGCAAGTGGGTGATCCAAAAGCAAGGTGGTTAAACCAGCTAGTCTTCACTTGGGTAGAAGGAATTTAAATCCTTCTTTTACTGGATAATAGCAGCTCATGGAGGTCCCTTAGCTTAACTTTAGGTAGGCCAGTTGATAAATACTTATGTCCTCTTTTATGCCCTAAATTTTTGTGAAGATGGAGCTAAGTATATCAACTTAGTCCGCTCACTCTATTACCTACGCTGGATGGAACCCGGGAATGCAGTACTCGATTAAACTTGCTGTTTGACCCATCAAATGATATCTAAAAGCTTTAAAACCTATTTTATTTAAATCTAACTCCTTAAACTAAAGGAGAATGGCCTTTCAGTTTCAACTCCACCAGCAACATGTTTCAAACAATACACAAATCCGGGCTAATTTTTGGGTGAACTAGGCAGTGAGTTGCTGGACAGAAAAAGGATGTCTATGACTAAGGCATGGATCTTCTGCACCTCTTTCACACTAGTAAACCCCTAAGGGCTTGTCGTGCAATCCTTACAACAATCCAAGGGATGGTCTCCATCATAGCCCCCGGTTCGTTTGGAGTTTGACCCCAGTCTTAGAAATTCTTCATCTTCATCATAGCAAGGACTAAGGCCAATGATATTAAAGGTGGGAGAGACTGCATGCTCACTAGAGAGGTCCACTTTGTAGGCATTAGGACCAATCTTCTCAAGGATCTTGAAAGGTCTATCTGGCCTTAACTTCTGCTTGCTTCGGAACTCTCCTTCCTCAAATGGATGCTAACCAAGCCCCAGGCTAAAAACAACCCGCTTTCTTGTCCTTGATAGCCTGATGCTTGTCATGATCATTAGATTTTCCATTCCTCTCCATAACCTTGGCATGAAGGTCTTCGATTTCTTTGGCTCTCTTCTCAGCCTCCCGACTGACTTTAATTACATTAGGGATCATGACAATGTCCCATGGAGTCTGAGGGTTATATCCATACACCATTTGGAAGGGAGAGAGGTTAGCAGCCTTACTTGGTGCTCGGTTGATGGCAAACTCTGCATAAAAAAGTAACTCATCCCACCCCTTGATACTCTTCTTAACAAGAACTCTTAGTGGGTTCCATCGCAGAGTATTTGGATTTGAAGAAAGAAAATGGAGGGGGATTTGAATTTTTTGATTTTGTATAAATTCATGCATTGTTTTAATTTTTGAGAATTATTGAATTATCCTAAAATTTCGAATATTTAACTTTGGGTTCTCTATTATGTTTGGCAATTTGCTAACAATTTTCATGAATTTGGAAGTGTATTCTATGAGCTATAAATTCTTTTTTGAAACTGTCATGTTTTAGTGCATAATTTTAGCCAAAGTTTTAATTTCGATGAAGGATGGGCGTTAAGGAAAGTCATTAGAACTTTACTCTAGGACACTCGTAATATTTGACACTTTTTCACAAAATCTTATGAATTTTGACTGTATATTTACAAATTGTGAATGAAACTATTGTTATTAGGGCAGATTAGAATTAATGGGTGAAGTTTAGTTTTCATAGTGGAGGCAGGTGAGCTATGGGCGTCAACACTTATAGATGTTTGTCCTTTAATATGTTTCAACGGAGTGATATTTGAGGTTTCTTGTCATTCTCTTGAGAAAATTTGCTGGTTTATGTTGTATGTTACAATTAGCTATAAATGATCCTGAAAAAGGTGGGACGATGAATGCCAGCTTTATGGTGGTAAAGGAAGCATTTGAAAAGTTTGTAATTTTAATTTAAATGTGTATATTTGAAAACTCATAATCAAATGGTAAATTGAATTGAATTTTCTTTTCCAATAAATAGATTGTGCATTGGTAAGGATTAGGAAGTGGATTTCTTATTTCTTAATGCTTAACTGGAGGAAATGAAATAGAAGGTTTGCATTGGTGCTAATAACCAGTTAACTCTTCATTATAGCTAACTTGTTGAAGACATTGACTATGGGTTCGATTAAAAAATTTTAGTGGGCCATAAGTGAAACATTGGATGTGATGTAAAAACAAGTAAATGAAAATTGATACTATGCTCAAGTCATGAAGTGAATATCTTGCTAATCCAAACTAGGTAATGAGAGAGACATGTTGAAACGTGACAAACCAATAAATTGTACCACTTAACCTTACCCCTTTCAAGTGACAAATTACTAAGCTTTAAAGGATAGAGATTTAAATATTTTAATGGGATTGGTTATATGATTAATTAAATAATTATTCAACTTTTAAATCTAAGAAAATTATCAAGTGTATAGTGTTCAATTACTAAGATCATAATAATGAAGATTAAATAACATTACTAATAATAAAAGATCCATTTAAAACACACGTGAGGCCACTTTCGTCATATATCAAGCCGATAATCCACTTTCGTCATATGTCAAGCCGATAATCAATCTCCTATGGGGGTGGAAAAGATTTTAAAATGTAGGTATGTTTACTGTCTATATCCTTCAAAATTTTGATATCATTGCAAATAACAAAATCACGTAGTAGACAAGCATTTAGTGAATCATTTTCAAGTATTCTTTTGTCGTAGAATCAAGTGCACCCACTAGTTATCAATTATCAAGGCTCAAGGCTATCAATTCACCCACACGGTCTCAGCTCAGGCTTCTGTAACCGCTTGGGAGGTGTGCATCTATTCAATGGCTACATTATAGATGTGAGCTTATCAATTTGGGTTACACTTTCAAATAATGATTGGTCATAATTTTAGTATAATTCTCTCTTCCTCTCATTCCGAACTAAAATCAATTGAAATGTGTACGTTCATCGAGAAATGAATTTCACCTTTGCATTGTAGGAGTAAATGTATTAAGCGTCAGCACATCATTTGAATATTTTTGTGTTATGTTTTTAGGTAAATAAGTAGTGAACCCCCTTATCTAACACCACGAGAGAGGCGGCACTTAATAAAATCTAGACAAGCTCACAGTGGCATATAATAAAGTCAAGGGTCATCGAAATATAGGCTTTGTGAGTTGCTGAACATTCATTTGAGTTTAGGAATGTAAAAATTGTGGAGTGGTTTTTCATGTAAGCTAAGTTGTGCTGGAATGTTTATGTTAAATAAATTAATTAAGCCTTGTCTTCTCTAGCAATGTTAGTATGATACTATGTGAGTTTCAAATAGAAAAAATACGGGACGTGTATTATTCAGTAGTTAATAAAACATGTAGTCAAACATTCGTTTAAAAAAAGCTGTCTTTTATAAAATGTGAAGATACATGTATGTGTTTTATACGATTGCTGTTGGAGAAATTCAAGCCAAAGATATGAACCTAATTTTTGGGCTTTCACTTATTTTTAGACATATATTACTGTTAGATATACTTTATAGTTACAATTGTTTCAAATAATTTGACATTCAAATCAAACACAAGCATTCATTAGAAATAGCAAAATGTGATAATATTATGAAGTTAACATGGCGAAACACACCATACGATAAATTTATTTTGCAACATTTATATAATCTAATATAATAAGTAATATAACATCATGTGGAAAACCTAAATGTCAAATAAAAGGTCATGAATATAATGAGGGCCACAACTTCCTTATTTGGCCCAAGTTATCGAAAATCTAAATGCCAAACGAAAGGTCTTGAATATAATCCTAAATTTTTGTTACTAACAGTCAACTGTTTTTTACCTTTTAATACGTTTGCCTGCACATGTCACGTTCAATTCGGTCATGCGAGTAATTCGCACGTGCTTAAACATATGCCACCTTTTAAAATTGATATACTATTTAAAAACACCCCATACATTAATATGAGTTTATAATCCATATTAAACGATGAATTACTAACATAGCTTTGTAGGATGGTGTTAATGTCCTAACCTTATTCTTCTACAGTATTAGCCACTAAAGTTCAGATAATCAACTCTAAACTAGTGGTTATGAGCTGGGCAATCACAATTGCAACATAAGAGCCCAGGTTTAAGGGTCACTGTGAGCTATAGGGTGTTTATGAGTTTTGTTGGACTAGTTAAATATGGAGTTAATTATAAGATCATGGGCATAAGTACATAGTGACGATGCTCTAGACAACATTTGCCTTGTCCTCAGCTTTAGTATTAACATCAATGACCTAGTTAGGTAACATTATGGAACTCCCTCATTGACAAAGCAAAGCACAGAAGCATTTAGTTAACCTCCTATTTACAAACATATCAGCTTACCAAACTCATATAGATAATTGTATCAAGTCTGGGTTAGCCATTTTCTTTATGAGCATGCCTCCAATTTAGGAATTATATTAATGCATAATTACGTTTAGGTATCAGGATGGCCCGACTTAAGGATGACAGTTACAAATTCTTATGTGATTGTATGGTACTAAGTTACATCTAATGTTTTATTGAAGGCAACATCCTTTTGTTACAATACACTTATGTTGAATCAATATCAAATAGACATTGGAATAGTACATATATTTGAGGCCTACCACATTTTCATAGCTGATTTACAATAATAATTTACCTTAATGAATAATGTCAGATCAGCATTATAGTTTCTGTATATTGTTTGGTATTGTAGGGGTTATATACAACAAGATTGACATACATAAGGCAAGCGTTGTCGCTAATTCATTTCCAGATTATGTGAACATATATGGGATGCATATGCTTGACATACATACTCAAAATAACTCACTGCACCTTAAAGCATAATTTATAATTATCTAGGCAATGATGATGTAAAGGAAATCTAGGCATGGCTTGTCAATTGATACTAGGACTTTGGGTGATCGACGAAGGTTACACAAATAAACATGCCCTAGTCGAGGTGTTAGTAAGTCAAAGAACATTGGGAAAACTATGAAAAGAAAAACTCTTAGAGGTTTGAGCTTGCATGATCAGGTTAAGGTTATCTCCAAACTTGTTGTGAGGCTCAAACAAACTTTAAAGGTGCATAAAAATAACTAAAGGGTGACCTGAGGGTCAAGACGTTCAAAAGAAGTTCTGGGGGGATAGTGTGAATCATTTCTTATAGAAATGTTAAACTAGGTGATGCATGCTTTTGATGAAGATATACTCATTCAATTATGCAAATAAATTAGGTGGAAAAGATTAGTAGTGTAGAAGGTGATTAGATAAGTAGGTTCCTTAGGTGCTAATAAGGATTAGACAGCAGAAAAAAAATGAAGAGAAACAGAAAGAAGAGAGCATAAATGATGAATGTGTTCCATTCATTAAAGAAACAAAAGCAATGGATAAGAACTTTAAGCATACTCATGATGAGCCATATACGTACATTTATTCTTTACTTTTGCAAACTAGGAATTCTAGATGGCGTAATTTATTTTCTAACTAATAAGTGGACAAGATTTCTTGATATGATTTGGGAAGAACAAATGATGCACGAAAAATTATAATATAAGTATAACAGTCTGATGTGTTAAACTCAGAACCCTCGATTTTGATGTGTTATATATCTCATGCTAGTAAGGAATTTAGAGCCATGAGTTAAGTATATGTTATACGAATTCTATAGGTTTATTCTGAGTGATTCTACAGGATTAAGATGTCACACTCAAGAAGATGTTACCAAGAGACAGCTCTAGGTACGACAAATAGAGGATTATGGGGCAAAAAAGATATGGGAAATATCTGTATAAAAGTCAAAAACCCCTGTGACTTTCTTTTGAACATGTCAAACCCGTGTAATTTTAGCGACATAAGTTTTTCAATTGATTTAAAGGAGCCTATGGTAACCTTCAACCAATTAACATTGAACCGTCCTTATAAGATACCATTACATAATTGTGTATCCTTTGTTGGGAACCCTTGATTTCTTAGATTACAACTAAGAACTTGCCACACACACATTACACTATAGGGCAACCTGACCTATAATTCCTTTCTTAGTCAAGTTAACCCCTTACGCCTTACGAAAAAATTATTTGATTGCCTTAGTAATAATCCATTGGATATCGTTTCCATCATTGAATTACCTTATAACATCAATCTTTATGTGGAATCTCAATCACCAAGTTGAGATGTGGCCTTCTTCCCATCACTAAATATCTTCATTTACCTTACTTCTCATAATCCTCCTTTTAGAAATAGCCCAACCTCCTTTGAGGCCTTAATTGTAATCGACATTGATTCTTGATTCTTTTATGCCATTGTTCTTGAATCTATTACATTTAAAAGGTTCTCTACCTCTCATATAATTGCGTTCAAATTAAATAAGTTGATAAGTAAAGTATATCATTATTTGTAATCATTTAAACTCTTTTTCTTAGTCCTTTCTAAGGTTACTAACTATATGCCTTTGTGAATGTAAGTTGAGGTTTTAAGGCAAGGCTTTGAGTATACTACCACTTTGCTCTTTGTGTCATTCGTGACATTCCCATTATTGCACCTACAAGCTGCTTATCTTTATAACATTGACACTTTCATTCTACTCCTTAACCCTATTGAATAAATAACGAACCATCATGATTTTTACTTGTGCCACCACATAGGCCTACACGTCAATACCTAAAAAATAAGTTTGGAAAAGCCTATGTTCTATTGAGTGCTACCCAACATTACCTTCGATTTATACCACAAGGTTAACCAAGTTTTTTTTCCAAGACCATTTCTAATTATGTCGGCCTAGAATCAGTTCAACGTTTTGGCTTCCAAATGAAATTGACATTTTAAAAAAATTGTATGTGAAAGGATGACTTTTCGACTTGATTTAAGAACATCTTTTTCATTCCATTCCTCACAGATGGCGATGTCTGACATCTGTTTTTAGCTATTGATCAACAACTTAAACCGCCCATTCTTTGTGCTATTTTATCATTTAAATCAATTTTGGTTGCGTTTTCTTCTTTCATGTAAGCAATCTCAGGAAGTATTTGATCGTTGTCACCAGCCATTTGTGAAATGGTTAGGCCTAGAGTTATTTTTGTTTCATCTCGTCATGATAATACGTCCTTTACTTGTCATTTTATACTCTATTATATGTTCTTCTAAATAATGAGTCATAACAGGGAAAATCCCATCACTTACAAATCATTGACAGAGTCTCATCTTAGTCATGTTCCTCTCATTAGTAGCATTATTTCTTTGCTGCTTCATAACCTCTTAAACTAAGTGATTTACTTAAGGGGGTTTGATTGATCCATAATTGTGAAATAAACTTGCCCTATATAGATTGATGCTCTTTCACTTATCATACCTCATATTCATTAATCATATGAGTTATAAGTGTCATTCTTCTTGACGTGCAAAAACCTCATTCATAAAATCGACTCCTTCTATACGTAATTTTCTATTTCATACTTTCAAGGCCCTGTAAATCCTCAAAAACACCTATGTTTCTCTAGTAGGACTAAATTTATTTGCAAATCTTTTTTTCCCAACTTATGTATCCCTTCTCAATTAAAAGCATTCATTTTCAACTAAATACATTCCTTTATGATCTTAAGTAATAGTGGAACCCTAATATGTTTGACTATCATAATCTCTGTTTCTATTCAATCAAAAGTGTGCTTCTGTATTAAGCCTAGCTTGACCCTTACAGTCATAGGTTTGTATAAGTGATTTTGAATAAAAGGTATAATCCGACGTTCGTTGATGGGAGGAAATATTAGATTACCTAATCCTACCATCTGTTCCTACAATCAATCCTATAGTCATTGCATTTCTTAGAAATCATGATGCCATCATGTAATATTATCATCTTGAACTTCATTTATACGTATAATGGCATGAACGATCATGTATACTAGTTGGCCACCTATTGCCTGCGAAGTCTTCAATTCATCTTGTCTTGGTATTAACGTTCAGGTATACTTAATTTGCATTGTCATTTATATTTGAAGCCCTAGTTGCACTCGACATTGCTCAATAGATGTCATGTTAGACCTTTCACTGTTTGGATGTTAGCATTTTGTTGTCTACTCTTGAGAATTTTGATTCATTCAATGACACACATACCATTACCCTAGTTGCATTCATTCTTCATAGCCGCCCTTGTCTTTTGCCAACCTGATGGCCGTGATTTCAAAGTCGATGGGGATTTTTCATAACTAGTGCTAATCCTTTTATATACTCGTAAGTTCACTAGTCCACACTTGTTAAATACCTTCATAAAGAGTAGTAAGAGATTGCTGGCATATGGGAAGGTTTTAAGTAACAAAAGGCTAATGATGAATTTCCCAATGTTAAGTCAATCTAGCATGTTACAAGTATGCTGGCTCTAAAACTATACAAATATAAGAGCATAAGGCTCATAACCAGGATCATTATGTGACTAGAGATTAAATGAAAATGACTCAGGGGCTTAACATTTACTAAATCAAATAGCAATTGAGCTCCACCCTATGGGTGAGTGAGATTCTCAAATGATCTAGGACTAAAGGTGGAACTTAATTTAGAATGCCAAGCACCTCACTTTTACTATGCATCATATCTTTAATTTCTCAACTTCTGAGGAACATGTCAAGGCCAAAGCATGCAAGGATATATAGGAGCAATGAATAATATGACATGCAAGTACATAATTCAGTACAAAAGCAAGTAAGTTAATAAACTTGTATCTTTAGCCTGAGGTCATTCACCAAATCATATTTACTTGAAGATTGAAAAATAATCATGTTAGACATGACGACTAAATTTTTTCCAATTATTTCGAGCAAATTTTTTTTGAATTTCTAGTTTCAAGGATGAAACTCCATTTATGGGGGGGGGGAAGACTGAAATAGCGCAAATCTAATTTGTATTAATTACTTGCACTTAATCAAGTTTAATAAAAATTGAGCGCCTGCACTTTACTTTAGTATTTGAAAGTTGAAACCAACATGTTTTTCAGCAACCTGAGTGGTGAAATGGCCTTGTTTTTAGATTCTAATAATATAATATGCTCATTAAATTATTTTACACTAAAGCAAAAAATAATGTAACAATGTCATTTACAGGAAAAATGTAGTGCAAAAATGATAATACTTAGTTTATTAAACACATATTTAAGTTTAGTCTTTAGATTAGAGCAATGAAAAATAATAGAGGAAGTAAGTACATAAGTGAGACATTATATCACTCAATTAATTAGTAATTGATTAATTAAAATAAAAGAATTTAACGTCAAAAAAGGGGAGAAAATAAAAATTTATTACAAAAAAGGGGGTGAAGAATCAACACAGAAATTTAGGAAAAAAGGGGGGAAAAAAATAACAACCTTAGTTTAAATGTGAATACTAAAAGCTGGCCTTATTTAGAAGTAAAATGGGTTGAAATGCAGAGCTTCGACTTATTATTCGAATATTTTGTGCTTTATGTTTTCATGTAATAAATAATGAACTCCTTACTTGACAACACTAAAGAGGTGAGGAGATAATCAATAAAGTCTAGATAAGCTCATAGTGAACTATCATGAAGTCAAGGGTCATCTAAATGTAAGCTTTATGGGTTGCTGTACTTTTGTTGAGTTTAAGAATATATAAATTGTGCACCATTTGGTTTTTATGTAAGCTAAAGTCTGTTGTAATGTTTATGTTAAGTAAATCAGTTAAGTCTTATCCTCTCTAGGATTGTTGTAACATCCTAATCTCACATTCTTCCACAGTGTTAGACACTAAAGTTCAGATAATTAAGGTTAACCTAGTGACTATGAGTTGGGCATTACAACATATGGGCAATTTTATCTCAAGAAGGCTGACCTATAGCCTTCTTTAGTGAGAAGCGCAATTATACCAAATGAAAGTACTAAGCTTATGACAAAGATTTATGCCATTTTGAGGGCTTCGGAGCACAAAAGGCACTACCTAGTTGGAGGTGAGTTCAATCTACATTCAGATCATGAAGGTCTGAAGTTCATACAAGGACAACACAAGCTTAAACCAAGCCATGCAAAGTTGGTGGAGTACCTCCAAGCTTTTCATTTTATGATCCATCATAAATCCAGCCACCTGGAATCGCTACCGTCAACAGTGACGCCTCGAACCGCATTATCATATGCTTTTTTGCTCTCTTTCTCTTCTTTTGTTCCCTAGTTGGGTTGTTGGGGGCTGAGAAGGAGAACCCCACCAATTTTGCTTCTCCCTTTCGTGAAAGGTAGGGGCCTTCAGCCCTCTTGTTTATTTTTTTTTTTATGTTTTTCATTTTTGGGTGCAGCTAATTAAAGTTAAGGCAAATTGGGGTCTAGATAGACTAAGACCAGTTAGCCAATAGAAATTCCGAACTAGATTGAGAAGTTCTAAAATTTAATACACATGATTTAATAAATTCAAGTAATGCATAAAAATTTAGTCTGATACAGCTAATACATATGAACCGTAAGAAATAAGATTAGTTCTTTTGATTATTAACTATTTCCTAAATTCCTCGGCTATTACACCAGCAGAACCTCACTTTGGAGAAATGTATATCACTCTCACTCATGAGCTTAAAAAATAGCATGGGTTCAAAAAACCAAACTATTGCAAGCTTTCCTAGGCTCTCACATTCTTCACCACTAAGTTGCAAATGTGCACATGGTAAACAAGAGGACTTTACTTAGGTTGTAATGCAGGCTAAAAGGGGTTTAAGGGAAAGGAGTGAGCTAACTAATTTAGGCAATGTGTAGCTATTTAGCTAGGTGACTAGGGAACAACCAACAAAGCACCAAGTAACCATGAAATTCACCAGTGCTTCAAACCCTAAAAAACATAATGACCATCCTTTATAAACTTAGTAGGAAATGAGTTGATAGAGGAGCACAAAGTTATCTCCGTGTCTAATGCCAATAACTTATTCTCACGTCTCTTTTCTTCTCTGTTTCCGTGGTTTTTTTATTCATCGTTGTTTTTTCCAACTTCATTTTTGTCTTTTTTTTTTCTTTTTTCTCTTTAGGAAATGAACTGAAAATTTTAATTAGTGAAAGGCATAGGATCAGTAACTATCAAACTCATAACCTAATTCATATGTACATATACAACCCGAATAAGAAGGGAGCAAATCCAAATTCTTAATATCGCCAACCCCTCCACAAACCAACATACCAAAGACACCTTAAAGTCATTTACCCCTAAAACTATCCACCACATACATGAAATGATGCTCCACATACTTGGCTTAAAGGTGAGCAATATGTGTTGTTAAGTCAAAAATCATACATTGTTTTAATAATTATTTTGATTATATTATATACATTATTGCGTCTAATTTACTTTATTTTATATATTTTTTAGGTTAGTATTAATTTAACAAAGAGGAGAAGAGAGGACATCGAAGTTCGGGTTTCACACGCTTGGCTATAAAGACGGTCAAAAATTAATAATTTATGGAAAATATTATTTTCATAATTATTTAATTGGGCCAGGGTTTCAAGAGTTGAAGAAGAGTCAGAAGTCTTGAAGGAGAAGAAGTCTAAGGAAGAAAGGAAGAAGAAAACTATAGTTACTAACCGTAATCACACCCCTCCTTTCCTCCCTATATACATCCCATGCAACCCATCTCCTTGGGCGAAACCCATCTTCCTCACCATCTTCATCTATCATAACTCCAAAACATCCCACAGCTGCCACCCTTCTACCTCCCCCTCCATCATCACAATGGCCACTTCCTCCTTCCTCATCATCATATATGTCAACCTCATCACCATCAACATCATCTATCATCTTCCACACATAAAAGCCCCAACATCCCCCTTCTTCAATCTTCACGCCTAACTTCATTGAAACCGACGACCCATCTTCAATTTCTATCTCCTACCCGCGCTCTTCTTCTTCTTCCTAGCCACCATCATCATCTCCACCTTACAAACAAGATCACGGCAATCATTTTTTTTTTAATTTTATTTTGATATTTTTATTTTTTTGTTTAGTTGATTGTTAAACATGAATTATGTGGGTGAATTTTGTGATTTTATTTTTAATATGAGTGAGTAATTCCTTTCTACTTAGTATAATCTTCTTGAAGCCATGTGAAATTTACTATTTTGAAACAAGTTTTATGCTTTTATGCCTAGTTGATTTATATTCATGATTCTTTACCGATTAGCGTTTATCGTATATAAAATTTGTGTTAAATCGATTAGAATGCATGCTAGTTGATTAAATACAATTTCGATTGATAGTTTAGAAGACTATAATACGTAAAAGTTATAGTCTTTTATGCTTAGGTATCGCCCTAATTAATCATGGATGGCTCAAACCCATCTCTTTTAATTAGATAATTACTTTAGATCTTTGTTAAATCGATTTGCTGGTAAATTAGTTACAAAGTGTTAAATGATGTTTTTCTAATTCTTAATAATCTAGTTTGATTAAATTCTTGTGCTGGTGTGAGGGTTATCAAAACTAGTAGGGTTTATGGTAGGGCTGGACCTAATTAAACTAGAATCTAAGGAAAAACGAAGAAGAACCGCCGGTGGATGTCTTCTACAGTTTAACTCATGAATGAAATTAACTTGTGTATTAATGACAAATATTAATTTGCATGATGGATTGAGATTATACCAAGCGTCCTTCATAAATTTGACAATTTTTGATCATTATTTATTGCTTAGAATTAATTTGATTAGTTTGTTCTATTTTTATTAGCTTCAATATAATTTCAATCGAACCCCCCCCCAAAAGTATAGTCTTTTAGGAGTGTCTAGGTAATTTTAGATAGTTTAGATTTTGATTTTTGGAGTAGTTATAATTTTAGATTGATTTATACTTAGTTTTACTATTTCATTACCGGTTTGTTAGAAATTAGACTAAAAAACGTTATTTTTATTCTTTTTCAATTTTTATCTGTTCCTAGGGTTTATATAGTGTCATAGTCCGCCCAAGTTTAATTTCGTAATTTTTGAAAGTTATTTGATAATTTTTCAGAATTATTTGAGAAATTGTTAAGTGCAGCTTTTTAGGTTGTTAATTCTGAAAATTTCGATTCTTAATTTTAATTTACGATTATTAGGTGTGGTTAGGTCCAGAAAAGTGTGTCCTAGAATTAGGGTAATTTTCTTGATTATTTTCGTATTTATATTTTTGCAGATTAGTTTATTTCTAATTTCAGATTTAATATTCTCCATTGATTTTCTGTGGTAGTTTTTTGATTTGATTTTTCTGAAATTATTTAGATACAATTGAGGAGTTATAAGCTTATATACCTGAATAATAATATTTTAGGTTATTGTTTGACATTTTTAATATTTATTTTCTATTTATTATTTGCTGTTTTGATTTTTAATTAGAATTTCAGTTACTATTCTGATTTTATTTTTCTACATTATTTAAGAAAGCTTTTTACTGTTTTCTTTCTAGAATATAATCCAAAATATTTAGGAGCATCATTGGGAGTTTTTCCAAGTTTTTATTCGTTATATTTTAATTATTTTAGAATTATTAAGATTAGATTTAATAAATTGGATTAGTAAAAGCATTTAGAATTAAGCTAGCCTTTTTAAAAAAATCTTTTCTCGTGGATCGATCCCTATTTCCTTATGCTATAAAAAATATTTAATAACCGAAGTAGTGGTTAAATTTGTAGCTCTCGATAAGCTTTATAAATTTTGGCGCCGTTGTCGGGGAAAGAAAATTAAATTACTAGTTTACTTCCATTTAATTTTACTCCTTTCATTGCTTTGTTTTAACTTTAGTATTCTATTTTATTTGTAGGACTTCTTGTAGTGCATGAAATTAAGGAGTGGTAAGGAAATTAGGGAGGTCAGGGATCAATCATTGAGAGCTGAAATCAAAGAGAGTTAGCCTGACCCAGTAAGTTTTAGGGTTAAAGAGGTAAGAATATCAACTATTCGAGAACTTGCTGCCCCTAACTTAGAAACCCAACCAATGTCCATTACTTATGCTATTTTAGATTAGCCTTTAAAATTAAACTCAGGATTTATTAATTTTTTACCTAAGTTTCATGGATTGGCTGGAGAGGACCCCTATAGACACATTAGTGAATTCCTTATTACCTGCTCTGCTATGGTGCCTGAAGTAATTCCTGAATACCAAATTAGACTAAGGGCTTTTCCCTTTTCTTTGCTTGGTAATGTTAAGGACTGGTTATATTATATGCCTGCTAGATCTTTTTCTACATGGACTGCATTGCATAAATCGTTTCTAGAAAAGTTTTTTCCTGTATCCCGTATTGGATCTATTAGGAAAGAAATATGTGGAATCAAACAAATGAATGGGGAAACTTTTTGTGAGTATTGGGAAAGATTTAATAAGTTATGTGCTAGTTGTCCCCAACATCAAATAACTGAACAACTATTGATTCAATATTTTTATGAGGACTTACTTCCCGTGGACCGTAACATGGTTGATGCTGCCAGTGGGGGGGCTCTGGTTAATAAAACCCTAACTGATACTAGAAATCTATTTAATTTAATGGCCAAAAACACTCAACAGTTTGGTGCTAGGGACTCACAAGTTAAAAGGGTAAATGAGATAGGTTCTAGTTCATCTTTAGAGAATCAGTTAACTCACATTACTGCTTTGTTAAATAAGATTATTACTGGGGGTATTCAAAAAGTAGTAATATGTGGTATTTGTTGTCTAGAGGGGCATTACACTGATGCATGTCCTACTCTACAAGAAGGTAATGTTAATGCTCTTTACTCTAACCAAAATCAAATGAGGTATGATCCCTATTCGAATACTTATAATGAAGGATGGAGAGACCATCCTAACATTAGGTATGACCCTAAGCCTAATCTACCTGGCTTTGACCAACCATCTCGTCAACTTTCTAATCAAGATAGGGCCAACTTCCTACTTGAACAAGTCCTTAAGAAAATGGATGATAAGTTCCAGATTTTGGAGACAACTCTTAAGCAGGTTCAAGAAAGACAGACGGCAACTGATATCATAGTTAGCAACTTGCAAGCTCAAATACAAAATAGGTTACCATCTCAGCCTTACCCTAACCCTAAAGAGAATGTTAGTGCCATAACAATTAGGAGTGGGAAAGAGTTAAAGGAACCTAGGAAGAGTAGATAATTAGAACTTGAGTTAGAGATTAAAGGGGCTGAACTAGAGTTAAACACTAATTCTAATCGAACTACTAAGGAAATAGGAGAGAAGAACAGAGAACCTTATAAGCCAATTCCACCCTTTCCTAGTAGATTTCGAAACCCTACTTCTAAGGTGAATGAGGCTAACCAAGAGATTTTAGAGACATTAAAGAAGGTAGAAATCAACATACCTCTCCTTGATGCTATTAAACAGGTGCCTCGTTATGTTAAGTTTTTGAAAGAATTATATACTACTAAAAGAAAGTTAGTAGGAAATGAAAAGGTAAGTGTGGGGGAAAATGTGTCTGTAGTTTTTCAAAGGAAACTTCCCCTTAAGTGCAAAGACCCAGGTGTGTTTTCTGTTCCCTGTAAGACAGGAAATTTTTATTTTGATAAGGCTATGCTTGATTTGGGTGCTTCCATTAATGTCATGCCTAGGTCTGTTTATGACAAACTGAACTTAGGAGAGTTAAAGAAAACTGGTGTAGTGCTTCAGTTAGCTGATAGGAGCAGCATTTACCCAGATGGAGTGTTAAAGGATGTCTTAGTCCAAGTGAATGAACTCGTGTTTCCTGCTGATTTTTATATGATGAACATGGGTGATGCATGTCATGATATTCCCATCTTGCCAGGTAGGCCATTTTTGAAAACAGTTAGGACTAAAATTGATATGCATGAAGGAACATTAACTATGGAATTCGATGGTGAAGTGATTAAATTTAATATTTTTGATACCATGAGATTTCCTATTGATGTGAATTACGTGTATGCACTTGATGTTATTGATGAGTTGCCCCAAAATATTTTTGACCTGTCCAGCGAAGATGAATTTTTGACTGTGCTTACTAAGAGTCTTGATCATGCTGAGTTTGAAAAAGTGTCTTACCAGATTAATGTTGAATTATTGGAAGAGATCCAACTAGAGGATCCAGAAGTTTTATGAAGTTGAGCCAACGACTATAAACAAAGGTGCTGGTTGGGAGGCAACCCAACGTTTTTAGGGAAGTGCCTATTTAATTTTGTTTTTACTTTCATTATTTCTTTCTTTTTGCATGCATTAGGGACAATGCATGAATTAAGTGTGGGGGGGTGCATCTTGCATTTAATTCCTGCGGTATTTATTCTCGGAAAAAATAAATTTTTCTTCTTATAAATAATGCATGATATGAGTTTATGCTAGGCTTGCTTGTTTAAAATTTTTTTTTCATAGCTATTTTATAGTTTATTCTTTTATGAGTGAAGACTTCTGAGCATGCGAGCTATCTTTCAGAGAAGTTTGAGTTGATCCTCATATATCCCTTTAATGAGTAACTATCATAATTATTCATCTTATTTAGTCATGTAATATATCCGATTCAGAGGGAATAAAATAACCTCGCCCATCTCCAAGACTATTGAATTAGTTGAATAATTCATTAAAATTGTGATTTTATTTGTCCATTTTTCATACAAAGGAAGAAAAAAAGGAGAGTCAAAGTTGGGAATGACAAGCACCCCTTTGAGGCATGCGCTACTGGGTGCTACCCTTTGAGGCAATACTGCCACTGGAAAGCTTGCTTCCCATACTGATGAGCCATTAAAGTAAATAAAAGTAATGATGAAAATAAAATGTTTGCTCCAGCACCTCTATTCGAGTGAGTGTGAGACAGGGTGTGTTTAATTTCTAAGACCCTATATGGGCCTCGAATATGTGCGCAAGTGGAGTTTGAAAGATAAGAAGAAGAAGAAGAGAAAAATAATTACAAGGCAAATTTTGAATCAATTCAAAGAGTTATTCTATCTAATTCAATTGTCTTTATAGCCAAACTATGCCTAAATTTTTCTATTTAAATTTTTTTTTAGACCTCTTGATCGGTTTATGCATATTTAAAAGAGATGGATAACCATTGATCCTCTTATTTCATTAAGGAAATATTGTGAGGCTGATGAATAAACTCTCTGATGGTAGTTAGATGTCTAGCAGTTATGCACTTATAGGAGGAAAAACTATTTAATTTTCAATAAAACTGTTTTTAAAGCAAGCCAAGGCCTAGTATGAATATTATAGTTATACATGACTTTATAAGTAAAGAAGAGAGTCACTTTTTAGGTCGAGTGTAAGATTTCTTTGCGCGAGGACGTCCAAAGTCTAAGTGCGGGGGAATTTGTTAAGTCAAAAATCATGCACTGTTTTAATAATTATTTTGATTATATTATATACATTATTGCGTCTAATTTACTTTATTTTATATATTTTTTAGGTTAGTATTAATTTAATAAAGAGAAGAGGAGAGGACATCGAAGTTCGGGTTTCACACGCTTGGCTATAAAGACGGTCAAAAATTAATAATTTATGGAAAATATTATTTCCATAATTATTTAATTGGGCCAGGGTTTCAAGAGTTGGAGAAGAGTTAGAAGTCTTGAAGGAGAAGAAGTCTAAGGAAGAAAGGAAGAAGAAAACTCTAGTTACTAACCCTAATCATACCCCTCCTTTCCTCCCTGTATACATCCCACGCAGCCCATCTCCTTGGGGGAAACCCATCTTCTTCACCATCTTCATCTATCCTAACTCCAAAACATCCCACGGCTGCCACCCTTCTACCTCCTCTTCCATCATCACAACGGCCACTTCCTCCTTCCTCATCATCATATATATCAACCTCATTACCATCAACATCATCTATCATCTTCCACACATAAAAGCCCCAACATCCCCCTTCTTCAATCTTCACGCCTAACTTCATTGAAACCGACGACCCATCTTCAATTTCTATCTCCTACCCATGCTCTTCTTCTTCTTCCTAGCCACCATCATCATCTCCACCTCACAAACAAGATCACGGCAATCATTTTTTTTAAATTTTATTTTGATATTTTTATTTTTTTTGTTTAGTTTATTGTTAAACATGAATTATGTGGGTGAATTTTGTGATTTTATTTTTAATATGAGTGAGTAATTCCTTTCTACTTAGTATAATCTTCTTGAAGCCATGCTAAATTTACTATTTTGAAACAAGTTTTATGCTTTTATGCCTAGTTGATTTATATTCATGATTCTTTACCGATTAGCGTTTATCGTTTATGAAATTTGCGTTAAATCGATTAGAATGCATGCTAGTTGATTAAATACAATTTCGATTGATAGTTTAGAAGACTATAATACGTAAAAGTTATAGTCTTTTATGCTTAAATATCACCTTAATTAATCATGGATGACTCAAATCCATCTTTTTTAATTAGGTAATCGTTTTAGATCTTTGTTAAATCGATTTGCTGGTAAATTGGTTACAAAGTGTTAAATGATATTTTTTCAATTCTTAAGGCTCTAGTTTGATTAAATTCTTGCGCTGATGTGAGGGTTATCAAAACTAGTAGGGTTTATATTAGGGCTGGACTTAATTAAACTAGAATTTAAGAAAAAAAAGAACCGCTGGTGGATGTCTTCTACAGTTTAACTCATGAATGAAATTAACTTGTGTGTTAATGATAAATATTAATTTGTATGGTGGATTGAGATTATATTAAGTATCCTTCATAAATTTGACAATTTTTGATCATTATTTGTTGCTTAGAATTAATTTGATTAGTTTGTTCTATTTTTATTAGCTTCAATATAATTTCAATCGAGCCCCCCCCAAAAGTATAGTCTTTTAGGAGTGTCTAGGTAATTTTAGATGGTTTAGATTTTGATTTTTGGAGTAGTTATAATTTTAGATTGATTTATACTCAGTTTTAGTATTTCATTACCGGTTTGTTAGAAATTAGACTAAAAATAGTTATTTTTATTCTTTTTCTATTTTTATCAGTTTTGAGGGTTTATATAGTGTCCTAGTCTGCCGATATTTAATTTCGGAATTTTTGGAAGTTATTTAATAATTGTTCAGAATTATTTTGAGAAATTGATAAGTGCAGGTTTTTAGGTTGTTAATTCTGAAAATTTCGATTTTTAATTTTAATTTTCGATTATTAGGTGTGGTTAGGTCCAGAAAATTGTGTCCTAGAATTAAGGTAATTTTCTTGATTATTTTCGTATTTGTATTTTTGCAGATTATTTTATTTCTTATTTCAGATTTAATATTCTGCATTGAATTTCTGTGGTAGTTTTCTGATTTGATTTTTCTGAAATTATTTAGATACAATTGAGGAGTTATAAGCTTATATACCTAAAGAATAATATTTTAGGTTATTTTTTGACATTTTTAATATTTATTTTCTACTTATTATTTGCTGTTTTGATTTTTAATTAGAATTTCAATTACTATTCTGATTTTATTTTTCTAGATTATTTAGGAAAGCTTTTTACTGTTTTCTTTCCAGAATATAATCTAAAATATTTAGGAGCATCATTGGGAGTTTTTCTAGATTTTTATTCATTATATTTTAATTATTTTAGAATTATTAAGATTAGATTTAATAAATTGGATTAGTAAAATCATTTAGAATTAAGCTAGCCTTTTTAAAACAATCTTTCCTCGTGGATTGCTCCCTACTTTCTTATGCTATAAAAAATATTCAATAACCGAAGTAGTGGTTAAATTTGTAGCTCTCGACAGGCTCTGCAATATGTGTATTTGGCCAAGGCTATTTACGAAGGATTCACATGAAATATGAATATAAGTTATAAAGGGCTAGCAAATGGGATAAACATGCAACACAATTATAGGCTATTTGACTATGTAGCTAAATTGCGCAGAGAAAGAATACCTGTATCACAACATCAAATATGCAGATGCGAATGTGTTTTGAACAAGAGTCTTGGCAAGTTTTAGACATGCAATATGGAAAAGTCACACACATGAAAGAGCATGAGACTAAGTATAATGATTAGTCCAAATAAGGCTTAAGATCCCATTGAATATCTACCAAAGTCTCATGTAGCTCATAAAATGACTTTTATGTATCAACGTTAGTGTTCAGGAGTCCAAGGGGTAACAAAGTTCTCACTCAAGACAAGGGCTAAAACATGAAATATTTACAAAACCTTCACAAAAATTTATTCACACTGAAGGGTAGTCATAAAAAATCACTCAAGCTCATGAAAGTTATTTTGCATAGAGAAAGCATCATTGGAGGGCATCTCAAACCAATCTACACCATTCTCTATAAAATCATGTATGCAAACCTAAATGCAACACAGTAGTACAAATGAAAAGAAACCTAAAACTATATGCTCCAACTAGTATGCTAACTAAAAAGAAAAATGAAAAACATGAAAACTACACACCCCCCATACTTAGATAAAGCATTATTTGAAGGATAGAACGTAAGATAAGGGAAAGGGGACAAAATGTAATGACGTTACTAAGCTAGGTGCTGAGCCCACATAAGGTAATCCCTCCCTCTAATAATTAGGGAACATAGAGCACCAACCACTTCATTATATATTCAAAACTTTTCTCTCTGCATCAAATGTCGTCAGTGGATGTAGAAGCTTATTGAACGCCACAGCATGGTATTCACTAGCATGGTAGAAAGAGAGCACCAAGATACTCATAGCAAAGAAAGTCATTGCTCTGTTCAACAAACCAAATGCCATAGAAAATTAAGAGAGACATGTAAGAAAGCATTCCACATGATTTTTCTAGGCTTAGCCACTAGGTTTATATAATAGAGGTCAAGGGAGGCATTATACCCAGTAACGTAATCGAGGGACACAAACTTACCAAAATTCCCACCAAGCACAACAAATATATTGTCCTCATAGCCCACATCAACATTGGTAGTATAAATCATTGGATTATCAATGGGAACATCACGATAATACTCGAGGGAACGAGAGGGTATTGAACAATAAGGGTAAGCATGTGAATGATCAAGGGTATTAGGGAGGAAACAATCATTAAAACCAAGGCTAGGAGACTTTTCACGCACAAACACATCATATAACCCCTCCAAAGGAGTCTTAACTAGATAATGTACCTCATCTAAAGCACATTTTAACTTAAAACATGCATCAACAACATCAAACCTACTGATACAGAATAAGGCAAGATAGGAGGGAAATAGAATAAGCAATCAAGCTGCTTCAGCGAACTGGCCTGAGCTAAATGAAAACAAAGCTGCAAATTCGCTAAATCAAGGATAAAGTAACTTGTTCTTGGATACAGTCACACCACCAAGACAAATCCAGGGCCCTTGGGGATATCTTGATATAGACAAACCACCAGAATGCCACCAAGACTCATTAGAACACCACATGAATATACAAGATAATTAGAGAGAATTTGAAAGGAAAGGAGCCATGCTCAACTTCATATATTCAACAACTACAGTATTACAATATGATATTAGGCCTTATATATTCAGACTTCCTCTCTTAATGACTAAATTGAAATACCTAAAATAGCAAAAATAGTTCAAATAAAACAGCCTAAAATCTAATTCTTGACACCTAGTTACATTGATAATCTCCATTACCAAGGTGTCAAGCAAATACAGCGTCTAAGTATTACTACTGATGGTCTTGAGGAGCATAATACACCTGATGATCTTGATAAACACCCAGGCAGTCAGCAAGGTAAGCAGCCCTTAAATCATTGGATTAAAGGGAATTTCCATTGACATTATGGTTGATAAAAGCTGATGGTAGCTGATCAGCTTATGCCTCTCTGGGGTCATTCTTTATAATGTTTTAGACACTTTTGCAAGCCCTTAAATGTGTCAAAGCTTGCTGTAAAAAGGGAGCCAAAATTGACTCTCCAAAACATTGCTTTGCTAGACTGAAAATTGGCTAGTGCTGACTATTGTGGCTAAGCTAGTTGAATGAGCCAATGTAATGATAGCAAAACATGTGGCAACTTATATTTTTTATTAGCTAATGATTGCGCTAGCAAATGAGGTAAGTTACTCCCTAAAAGGACCTGCTATTTATTGAACAAAATAGCATAGTTTGGACTAGCTGGCCATACTGGGCAGAACGCTGAAATCTGGACCCTGCTTAATGGTTTGAGAACTAAGGCTTAAACATTTTGACTTGGATTGGCTTCAGAGGAGAGATCTCTATCATCCTCCCCTTGTTGAAGAGGATTGTACCTCAAATCCTTAAGGGGGTACATCATCCAGATATGGACTTAGGTCTGCCACATTAAAGGTGGTAGAAACTTCATAATCTTCTATGTGTTTAACTTTGTAGGCATTGTCATTAATCTTCTCAAGGACCTCAAAAGGACAATCTGCTCTTGGACTCAGTTTTGATTTTCTCTTTTGAGGAAACTTCTCCTTCCTTAAGTGAACCCAAACAAGGTCCCTATGTTGGAAAACAACCTTCCTTCTATGCTTGATAGCTTAAGCATAGCAGCTAGTATTGCTCTTCTCAATCTTTTCCCTTACCTTATCATGTAAAACCTGAATTTCCTTTACTCTCTTCTCCGCCTCAACACTTAGTTTCCCTTCAATGGCTCTTATAACCAAGTCTCTTGGTATTATTGAGTCAACACCATAAACTATCTCGAAAGGAGGTAGGCCAATGGCCTTATAAGGGGCTCTATTGTATGCAAACTCCACATGATGTAGCAATAAATCCCATGCCTTAGCTTGTGTCTTGATCAAAGCTCTCAGAAGGACCCTATAGTCCCATTGGTGACTTTACTCTGGACATCGATATGAGGATGGCAAGTGGTGCTGAACTTAAGCTTGGTACCCAGCTTCTTCCAAAGGTTGATCCAGAAATGGCTAACAAAGTTGGTATCCTTATCTGAAATAATGGACCTTGGGCCACCACGAAGCCTCATGACTTCTCTAAAGTAAAGCTCAACCACCTGAACAACATCATTTATCTTAGTGTAGGCAATAAAGTGAACCATTTTTGAGAACCTGTCTACAACTACAAAGACTGAATGTTTACCTCTTTGAGTCCTTGGCAGTGCCAATACAAATTCCATGCTCACATCCATCCACAGCCTAAGAGGTACTGGAAGTGGGGTATATAATCCTTGAGGCAAGAAATGGCTCTTGGTTGCCTAGCATATAGCACATCTCCTAAGGATGTCCTGGATAGCCTTGGTCATACCTGCCCAGTAGTAGTGCTCCTTGAGCATAGATGTCATCTTGTTTTTCCCATAATGGCCAGCCAAGGCTCCTCCATAGACCTCCCTAATTAACAGCTCCCTTGTTTCACACTTTTGGAACACACAACCTAGTGCCTTTAAACAATTACACATTCTATAGTAGGTAATCTCTATTTCATCTTTGCTTGCAATTCTTATACAACTCCCTGAAGTCCTCATTATGATCATACAAAGTCTTGAGATTCTCAAACCCTAAAATATAGGTTTTAAGCTGCAACAACAGATGCCTCCTGGACTATGCATTTACCCCTTAATTCAATATGCCTGACTTATAGCTAATGGAAAAATGGAATGACTGAAGGTACTCCACCCATTTAGCATGCCTAGCATTGAGCTTGTGATGCCCCTAAATGTATTTAAGAGATTCATGGTCATAATGGAGCATGAATTCAGCGGGTATGAGATAATGACTCTAATGTTCTAAGCACATGATGATAGCATAGAACTCTTTGTCATATGTTGAGTATCTCCTTTTTGAATCACAGTGTTTCTTAATGAAGAAGGCCAGAGGTCTGTCTTCTTGAGTTAAAACTCCTCCAATGCCTACTCCTGAGCCATCACACTGAACCTCAAAGATCTTCTCAAAGTAAGGTAGTGTTAAACCTAATGCTTGAGTCAGCTTCATCTTGATCTCTTCAAAAGTTTGTTGTGCCTTGGCATTCCACTGAAATGAGCTTTCTTTGATTACCTCTTTCATAAGGGCCATAATGGTGCTGAAGTTCTTAATGAACCTCCGGTAAAATGATGCCAGCCCATGAAAACTCCTTACATCATGGATGCTTTTAGAAACTGGAAAACCCCTAATAGCTTCCATCTTGCTTTTATCCATTTGCATTCCATTGGCAGTGACTATATATCCTAAGAAATTGACCTCATGAGAGAAAAAGGCGCACTTCTTAAGATTGGCATATAGCTTTTCCCTTTTCAAAACCTGGATGACCTATCTGAGGTGGTTTAGGTGCTCCTCTTCAATCTTGCTATAGAGTAGGATGTCATCAAAGAAAACCACCACAAATCTACTAATAAAGGGCTTGAAGACACGACTCATCAATCTCATGAATATGTTAGGTATATTAGATAAGCCAAAAGCAATGACTAACCACTCATAGAGACCTTCTTTGGTCTTGAATGCAGTCTTTCACTCATCACCCACTACCAAAAAAAGTATGTTTTACTAACAGATGTCTATTGACATAAATAGCTTTTGTTGGTAAAAATAAGTATTAGCGACAGACTCCAGTTTTTGTTAGTGTTAAAATTTTGATTTTGGCCATGAAATAATAGTCCCAATATTCGCAATATATAATAATTAATGTGTTGGTCTTATTAATATATTACTAATAGTTTAATATACTGTTGGCATTTCGAATACAATACCAATATTACGAAATTAAAAGAAATCCTTTATTGGCAAAAAAAACTTGAATGAATATTGAAAATTTAATTTTTATGCTGGCAATAACCTTTTGGAATAAGCAACAGAAACCCAGCTCCTTCCTCCATGCTACAACCCCCATCAAACCCCAAACATGAACTAGAGCATGAAACACCCCCTTTCGTGACCCCCTCAAACCCAGAGCATGAAACGCTGTATGAATTTGTCAATTTTAGGTCACCGTTGTTGTGCTGTTGTTCGAATTTGTCAATTTCGCAAGTATTCCCATCTTCATCTTCTTGGTTACTCTCTTTAATTTGCTTCTTCTGATTGATAATATTGATGGGTGTGTAAGTTTGGGGTTCTAACACACTACAAAAGTCATCAGCACCCATTTCTTTCATCACAGTCGCACTGTCAATTCCTGTTTTGGTTTTTCAGTTCTGTCTTGGTTCATGGTTTTGGTGACTGGTTATGCCGAGCAACTTACAAAACATCTTGCTAACTTAATTTTTAGGGTTAAGGAGATTCTTGTGGATTGTGGTATGCTAAGTGATAAATATTGATAATTTAGTATCCTCTGTTATGCTTTAAGTATCAGGGGTTGTTGTTGTTTTGGAAAACATGAGAGCAGAAGTTGTACTTCTGAACCTAGATATGATATTTACAATTTGGTCTGGATATATGGCTAATGTCTATGTTGTTCTGGAAAATATTTTTAGAGCTAAGGAAATTATTGTACATTTAAATCTAAATATGAACATAAAAATATATAGGATATATGGCTAATGTCTGTATTGTCTATCCTTTTGATTGCAGTTGCATTTCTCATTTGTTGAGGGTGTGAAGGAGTAGAAGATAAAGCTGAATACAAAGGTTTATTGCTTAATTTACAGTACTCTGAGACTTGTTTTTTTCTGAAAAACATGACTGCATTTACAAACTTGTTTAATCTGAGAAATAGCATAATAATTACTTGTCATATAGATCTTTTAGTGAAATATGAATTTATTATAGCACAAGGAAAGTAAGACCAACGAAGATAGAATCCATTATAAATGGTCTTGTATAAAACTATGATAGTAAGTTCCTCACACCAAAAATGTCAACAGTTTCTTGACACTAGAAATGAAAGAGGAGTAATTAGTAAAAGGTCTAGGGTTTCTATGCTCTTTATCTGTTTGTTAATTACACCCATAGTTTCAATGTTCATGCTCATAATAAACAAACCTTAATCTTAATTTATTTGATGACTCTGTGCTCTGGGGTTTTGCATTTTTAAAATTTCTTTTTCCGATTGGGAAAATGGTTTAAGCTTCTAATTTCTTTGAATATGAAGCATGAAATTATGAAATTGATGGTTCGCATATATACAAAATGTTATATATGAATCTTGTGTTATCTACTTGACTATTAAAAAGTCCCCTACCTACTTGATTATATCAAGTTGATTCTGATTGACATATTACATCAGCATATACCTACCGAATTTCTCTTGAAGATTTCATTTTATTTGGCATTTGGACTGAACTTCTTAGTTTACTCGATTGAACGTCACTAGTGAGATGGACACCAGATAAATGCTTTGTATTGAACTTTAGGAATCCAAAAAATATTTTTAGAAATCTATAGAAATATTCATACCAAAAAATTGATCAAATGTAATGCATAATGGCCGCATGATGGAGTCATTAGTCTTTTGATTAGCGACTGATATATGTGGAGTCACAAGTTTAGTATGAAATGCTCCTCTTCTTGGAAATCAAAGCATGAGTAATTCAAGAAAGATGTTGAAGACCATGACCATGGTGTGCTTATTTGCCAGTTTTTCATTAGGATATCGCTGTGATGTAGTTGTTCTTTCAGAAAACATCCATTGTTGTTTGGAACTAGGTATATTTCAGTTGATTTTAAGATAAAAAGATGCCATTGTTCAAGTGATATATTTTTTCTGCCACATTACATAGTAATGAGAGTTCGATGAAGTCATGTTGATTCGTGTCTACATGTCCTAACATTACCTTGTTATAAATGTTAGTAGTGTTTTACATTGGTGTAGCATATGTTGAGTTATGAAAGAAACTTCGAATTAAGTCAAGCATTACGGGGTAGTCCATGATCCATTCAAGTTCTTACACTTAGTTTGCCTAATGGTGCATCTGTTCGATGCTCTCTATTCTCACACAAATATCCTCCATGGCTAATAGAGTTACTAAATCTAAATTTGCTGGTGGGTCTTACTTATGACATTTTTAATCATGAATTTACCATATATATTGCTTTTTATTTCCTTCCTATAATTTTCCTTTTAATTAAGAGAAATGACTATTGTTAGGTGATACAAACAAAGATGGGTCTAACAGTTGCACAATGGTTAGAAATGCTACTAATATAATATCTTTCAGAGGTATATTGAATACAAATGTTGACATTAACTATTCATGTGTTATTTTTTGATTAATAAATAAGATTTGCTATTTTTGCTAGTACCTTGATGTAATTCATCCAAAGAGCCTGCTAAGTGAGGTAATTTATATCACGACAATAAAGTCAGAAGCTCAGAAACTGGAGTTCATCAGTCAGTTTCTAGCGATAAGTTATGAACTTTATTAACTATGGTGTTGTATGTATTTTTCAAGTAATTGTTTACGTCGTTTTTGTTTTGTATGTTAATATATGATTGCTAAGTTGTCTAATTTACACAACAAGGTGGGAGCAATTCGAACTTGGTGAATCATGGGCAAAATGATGTGCATCAAGAAAGTTTAAAGTAACACCAGGTGGTTACAATACCACAAATAGGAGGCGAATGCAAGTAATCAAACCTAAGAACGACAAAGGTCCTAGCGCTAACAAGTTGAAGGTTAGCAAGAATGCCGTGTTGGTCAATGTTAATGAAAATCTTCAACCTATTAGTGCTTCTTCAAGGTAAATGTCTACATTGATTGGTGTACTTGCACGAGATCCTCAAAAGTTCCCACTTGATCATTTTGATTGGAGAAAAATGCAACAACAGAAAAAGGATTCGTTATGGTAAGAGGTGAAGGTATGTGTGCGTATGGCATTAATATTGCATTGATATAAAAAGTGAAGATATGTGTTTAACTTATCTTTATTTTTCAGTGTTCATTTTGGTTTCTCAAAGAAAAAGAACCTTATGAATGGGCAATGGAGAAAATGTATGCTCGTTGGAGAGGATATAAATTAGAATTAAAAGTGAATTTTGATGGTAAGAGTCATGATGAAGCGATAAAATCTACGCCTAGTTACATACCTCCTGGCACACGGGACAATTTAGTAGCATTTTGTGAATCTGACAAGGGGAAGCTAATTGCCACCAAGACTATTAATTAAACTTCTACTTATTGTTAATGTAATGTTAATCTCATTTCACTATGGCTATCACAAAGCAAAGAAGTAAGAGAAGTATTAAAAATCATGAGTATAACAAAATGTGCCATCATGCGGGGACAAAGAGCTTTGCATGTGTACGTGCTGGGGACGAGGTATCATATATGTTTTGTTGATATGTTGCTTGATGTGAATTTAAGCAACTCATCTAGAATCATATATGCTATTTAGGAAAAAGGTAATAAGACAGATAATCTTTCAATATGGATGAAGGCCTATGAATCGAAGAAAGGCTCCAAATTGGACGATGCTTAAATTACGACAAAGATACCTTCAACAAACAAATTGAGATTGCTACTGATCTTTTTTATTAGAATGCTGTGATAGTGATGTTTATGTTTTTTTATTGTTTTCTTCTCCACTTTTGCAATTTGAATCAATCAGTATTCTTGTGTTTGTGTGTGTTTTTAGTAAACAATTGAGACTAAGTTACCCCAACTTAAAGAAGGTTTATGCAATAATAGTATTCGAGATGAAATTTAAAAAAGGTTATAGGAGATGATCAATATGGCTGCGCGAAGACTTATGGTATGGGTGTCAAAGTTTCTCGCTCAAGTTATAAGAGATGTGCTCTATAGGAAGAGCGTGCTAAAAGAGTCAAAATTGAGCAACAATATAAAAAAAGTCAAGAGAAAGTTCAGAAATTAGAGAAGAAAATTGATGATATTACTATTTGGTAAAATTACTTATAAAACATTAGGTAATTCTTTATGCCACATACTGATCTTTGCTTGACTTAAGCTGGACTTTGATAAATTATGTGTAAATCCAGCTTCTGCCTTCCACTTATGTCTATCCTTTATATGTAGGATAGCGAGTGAGATAACACCTCCATTTTTCATCTTGGTGTTGCTCAGAAACAAAACAAAAGCAGCTTCAGTTCATAGCATTAGACAAAGAAAGCGATGACCTCATTCAATGTATGTGTATGTAGTGAACAGTGAACCTGTGGGAATATGCAAAACTGATATCGGAATGGCCGGACTCAAACAAATGTTTGCTTCCTCAAGTAGTTCCAACACCTAAATTAGACGAGTAAAGGAGTCCGAAGCATTGAAAGGTGTTGTTCACTAATACATTTTGATAATACCCAAACAAGGTTATAACGTTCAGAAACTAAGAGAGGATGAGCAAAAATAGCAATAGGAGGAGACGTGATGACTTTCTTATGAGCTCCTGAAAGATACGACATGAACTATTTACTACAAGTACAAGATATACAATATGGTTCAAGAATACAATAGATAGTTTGCAAGCGATTCCTTGAATAATCTTAACAAGATCCTAGCAGTCCAATTTCTTATTCATCTCAAAAGGCGCATGAGGTTAGGGGACTTGTGAAAGTCGACTTTTTGGGGGAGAGTAAGCACACAGGTGTGATCAAATTCTTTGAGGGAACAACATCAACAAAGTAAGTCGATAAAATATAACTTGCATTTTGTGCCTTATCAAAGGCAGGCTTCTATAACTCCTTTAAGCCAATAAATAAGAAATACCCTAGGAAAGACTGCTAACCTTAAAGATAAACCCATTCTTTTAGCTAGTACGGCTAAATTACGTTCTATGTTTGATTTCCTCTTTCTACTTTTGAGAGTTATGTGCTTAGGTTATTTGGTAGTTTTATGCCATTATCATGGAGAGGCTTAGACTGATATATCTCAAAAGAAATAGCAAGTTTAAAATAGTGAACCTCTTTGCCTTTTTCGTTCATTTTTTGGGGTTAAGTGAGAGCTATGATAAGTTTTGTTGTATTTTTCTATATTTTTACCATTACATGGATGATGAATAATTATTGACATGATCTGAATTGGATTCCCTATTTAAGTTTTCAACTGTATCAATTTCATAGGGGATATCAGATGATGTTCTTGCTTTAATCGAAGATGATGACGTCGATGAGGTTGATGGTGAGAATGCAAATGCTAATAATCATGAATCTGAAGATGATGTTACTAAAGAAAATGAAGATGCTGAAGAACATTATTAATGAAATATAGATTGAGATTTGATTTCTTGGTTGACTTTGTTTTTTTTATGACTATTACCAAATAATTTGCCCAGAATTAAATACATGTTCTTGGTTTGGTGCTTTGAACATTATGCAGACATATACATGTTCAGGGGTCATGTGTACATTTTTAGTGATGAACATCCAATAAATTTAGGGCTCAGTCAAAGTTGTTTATTTTATCACAGCAGGTGTATCATGTTGATATATTATTTTACAAACATGTTTACCTACAGGTTTCCTTTGTTATAGTAGGTGTATTTGTCATCCAACCAAAAAAAATTATTGGGTACACATATAACTTGATTTTCACCAAGAGGTACATTTGTTTATTATAAAAATGACATGAATATCCTTACCAACAAATTATTCTATTAGATAACATTCATTAAAGGAGGCAGGAAGACCATTACCAACAGATAATTTATGTGGGCGATACTTATTTCGTGGGAAAAAAAAAATACTGACAACTTTTTATATTAGTAAAAGTAGGTTGTTAGCATCAAATTATTGGCTGTTGGTATAAGTAGAACAATACCAACATAACGCTGTTTGTTGTTTTTAATGCTCAATTGCAATAGATCGTATTATCTATTGGTAAAACATTTACCATTAGGTTTTTCACCCATAGTTCAGTGACAGATGCTTATCTGTTGGTATTGTGTTTTACCAACAGAAAAAGCACTTATACCAAGATATGTGCCCTATTGGTAAAAACAACCTTTTTTGTAGTGAGCCTATCTGATTTTGATCTGGTAATAGGTGCTCCTAAGATTAACCTTTGAAAACACCCTTGAGCCACGAAGCTCATCCAGCACATCTTTCAACATGGGAGTTGGATGCATGTACCTGATGGTGATTTTATTAATAACCCTATTGTCCATACACATTATCATCCTCCAATCTTTCTTTGGCACTAGCAAAGCTGGTACATCACGTGGACTTAAACTTTCCCTCACCATTCCCTTAGCTAGTCGCTCCTGAACATGCCTTTGGATATCCTAGGTGTCCGCAGGGTTCATTCTATAGGCTGGTTTATTGGGTAGGACAGCTCACTGGGTTAAATAAATGTGATGTTGAATTGATCTTTTTGGTGATAGGCCAGGTGGGATCTCTTCTAGGAAGACATGGGGGTACTGATGTAGAATGGATTTAGCTTATGTTGGGATACTTAGCATTTGGGTTTTGTCTGAGTTCCCTTGAAGAATCCAGCCCTTGAAAGGTCTGAACTCATGTTGAGAGGCTTTAAGGTCAGACTCCACTAAAGTGAGTAGTTTTTTAGTAGGTTCAGCGGGTTTAGAGGGCTTGGGTTTGGGAATTTGATGTGGTGCTAAAGGGGTTAGGGCTATTTTCTTTCCATCATTGACTAAATCGTAGGTGTTTAAGTAACCATCATGGGTTACTCTTCTATTATTCGACCATGGTCTCCTCAACAGCACATGACACACATCCATGGGGATTATGTCACACCGTACTTCATCAAAATAATTCTTCCCAATAGAAAAAGCAACCAGACATCTAGAATTGACTTGTAAACCCTTGCCTTAACTTAGCCCTTGAATGTAATAAGGGTAAGGGTGAGCTAAAGTTTACAATCCTAGCTTCTCAATTAGAGTTGTAGAAGCCATGCTTGAACAACTCCTACTATTTATGATCAAAGAACAAACCTTGCCGTGGATGGAGCATCTACTATTGAAGATGTTTTCCCTTTGCTCGTCCTTGGTACTCCTCTGGACATTAAGAGCTCTTTTGATCCCCAACAACTCTCCTTCTTCTCCCTCTTACTTTTCCGTCGAACAAATCTCGCTTTCATCCTCCGCTTCCTCCTTGTGGACAACCTGGTATTCTCACTAGGGTAATGACCCTCCTGTTGGAACATTCAGGAGACTAAAAGCAGTAAAACAAATTTGAACTAAACAGCCTAAAAACACAGCTATGTCCTGATCTTTAACACCTAATGGAGTTGCTAATCTCTATTATTAAGGTGTCGAGCTAATGCAACATTAAAGGTCTACTAATGATGGCTTTTGAATGCAATTTGTAGTAGCTAAGCTCGACGATTACCCGACAGACAGCAAGTGCAACAGCTGATAGCCCATTAGATCAAAGGGAATTTCCTTTGAGTTTGTGGTGGTTAAAAGCTGATGCTTTCTGATTTGATTCTGCAACTTTAGGACCTTTATTGATAATATTTTTAACATCCTTTCAATTCCTTAAATGTGCCAAAATAGTTGCCATGACGCAGTCAAAGTGTACTTCTCAAAACTGTTGCTGAACTGGAGCTGAATTTAATGACTTCCCAAAGATGTTGAAGCAACCTTTATCATTTAGTAGCTTATTTGGGAGCTCTCAAATGAGCTAGTTAGTTTTCAAAAGGGATAAATGCTCTTTGATTCAAAATAACCGATCAGCGACTGGTTGTGCAACTTGGTACTTCACTGAAATTAAAACCTTATTGACTTAGGTTAACCTAAGGTTGCTTATGATGGCTTTAATAGCAGTTGCTGGATGATTTTTGGAACCTCTAAGGTATCTAGTATAGCAAGGATCTTCCTAGACGAGCCTCAGGATTGAACTACTTGCCTTCACTGAATTGATTTTCTAAGTATTTAGTATACAAGGCCTTACCATTCTCTGACTATATGGCTTGAAGTGTGTCTTGTCATGCATCAAGAGGACCTCCTAACCTTCTTACCCTTTATTTTAGTTTATTATATTCAAATAAAATAAGATGTAGCAATTTGTGTGCTCAACAGGTTATCCAAACATGCCCAAACTTTCAACAATGCATCCTGGACTGTAATCCAGCACAACACCATTTTTTAGGGGATTTTAGAGGATTTCGTCCATGCATTCATCACGTGATGTGAGGATTGAGAGAGTTTCAAAATAATTATCAAATATACGTGCAATGTTGGCCAGTAAGCACTGCCATGACCTACTTTTTTCCAGTAAAAGAATGAAGAAAGCAACTCATGGACCAGTCTAGCCTAGTTTGTAAGAACTGCCTATTTTGAGGAGTGTAAAACTAGGAACTTATATTTTATTTATCAAATCTATATTATAGAGATGAATTAAGGGTCTGACATCCCATTTGTTTCATTGCTAAGCTAGTAGTGGTGTGAAATGCTAATGTGATCTTAGTTTAAACTCTTATCTCTTTGTACTGCTTAGCCTTTGATGTGTGAGCTTAATGAAAACTCAAGCAAGGATACTTTAAAAATCTTATTGGGCTAGGATTTTGGTTTAGTAATAGAGTCTGATTAAGAACATAGCATATGAATGACATAAAGGTAATGCCATCACCCAAGCTAAACAAGGATTCCACCCTCTAAACTGTAAAGGCTACGGCACCAAGTTCATATTAAAGGAAACCACTCAGTTTTAGCAATCAAGTAGATTGTTTAAAAGTGTGATTTGGAGACAATGATGAAGAATATGCTTTTAGCACAACAAAAGTTGAATGAGTATATTAAGCAATTATCCTCTAAGGTTGATGTGCTTAGTGCTCATAACAAGGTGTTGGAAGCTCAAATTGCCCAACAACCTACCTTTTCATCTACACCCCCAGGTAGACTTCTTAGTAAGCCTAAGCCTAATCCTCGTGAGCAAGCTTCCGTTGCACCTCTTAATCTTCTTTCTCTCTTATTCATCTCTACCCGTAACCATTTTCTCCCACATTCTTTAGACACTTCCATTACACCTCCTAATCTTCCAAATTTTCTTCTTTTCTTCCCTAATTCTTCCCGAATATCTTTTATTTTGCACAAATGTTTCATTTAAGTACCATTCTCATCCGTTTATTCATAGTTAGGATTTTTAAGCACCTAAATCCATCCATATTCCACCTATGGCACCTAAGAAGAGAATAAGGACAACTCAAGGAGCATAGACATCGAGTCATCTCCCTAACGAGTTTCTCAAACCTCAACTAATGCATGAAACTGAGGTAATCTGGCTAACCCACTTGGTTTAACTAATCCTAAACATGTTGCTCGATGTAATGCCTTGAGTAGTAAAATTATTGTTGGTACTCAATATTTTAATAAGGATTTGTTAACTGGACTAGGTCTGTTAGATGATACTTATTGGTTGTTTGCTCGTGGGGCTATGGGTCAATTTATTGAGACTACAAATCATACATGCCATGAGCTTACTTTGGAATCATTAAGTACATTGCATGTTGAAGCCAATAGTGGTCCTCAATGGTAAGAGGCTTATATCTCATTTTATTTGAACAGGGAATTTTACAAGCTAAATTTGAGTGCTTTTAATAGCGCATTCGGTTTTGCACCTATGGATTTAGATTGATAGCATGTGCCCAGGTAGCTAAATTTGAATGCCTTTCGGTACACCTTAACCGGTAATTACAAATATGATGCTAATCACTTCAAGGACACTATTACTCAAAACCCATCTCTTAGAGTCGCCCAACGTGTCCTTGCTTGTGGTTTGCTTGCTCGGGGGGACAGTTTGAGGGTTCCTCGTCTGTCGGAGTAACTTTTCTTACATGGTATGCCAGAAGGGACATGAATTGACCCTGATTAATTTTTTTCCAATCAACTATTAAGTGCAGCTATTAGTTCCGCTAAGATGATACTAATTGGAGGTCTTACCACCCCTATCGCTAGGTCGATTGGTATTGAGCCTAACCCTAATGATCGAGGGTCAGGTTTTGAGAGATTAGCCTTAGCTGCCTTTGAATAAATAAAATTATATACCATGAAGGGAGGTAGGATTTGTTTGATTTATCTTGTAAATAGGCTTATGCCTCTTCCCAATGTTGACTATACTACCCTTTTAAACCCGAACAATCTTTGGTATATACCGGGTGATGAGGAGTTAGTCCACCTAGCACTTCCTCCTCCCCTTCCTCTCGAACATCCTCTTCCCAGGACTACCCTGATATCCACGCCACCCTTCCGTCTATCCAAGAGAAACAAGTCTTCTTACAGGCTTATGACCAATTTGAGCATGCAACCCTTTGTGACTTTTTTCAAGAGCAGCATCATAAGCTCTGTGGGATGATTTTTTCTGAGAGCCAATATTTACAAAACTTTAAGGGTTGTTTAAACACTTAGCATAATTGGCATATATCTCAACCCCACCCTCCTTCTCCTCCTCCTCCTCCTCCTCCTTTTTAGTGTGTTTTCCCCCTCCTAATGACTATCTATGCTTGCATTGCGGACGATGCTTTGTCCAAGCATGGGGGGTTGTTGTTTATTTATGGATATGTGTATGATGTGGTCGTGTGATTAGTGTGTATATTAGATCATGCATTTAGGTTTAAATATAGCATTCTTAGTTGAGCATTAAGTGTTTTTAGGTTTCTTCACCTAGTTTTACTTTTACATTGGTATTTTTAATTTTTAATCGCATTTTAGGTTTGGCATGCATGTAACTTAAAAAACCTTAAAAAATTAAAAAATTGAAAAAAAAAATCTCCGATGACGACCCTTTAGATAAGTAGTTTTCTTTGGCTTAGTTTGATCTTTTAGTTATACCCAATTGTATATACAATGCTTGATAATGAGTTTTTGAATGTGCTTCTTGATTTAACCATCAAGTTTAATGTGAATTAGTTGCTTAAATGACACTTTGCATGAATATTTGACATTTGAGATTCAATGAGCTAGATTTGTCCTGTGAGATTTTAAGCTTGATTGGACTGATTTCTCAGTTTTAGTGTCATATTCCTTTTCATATGTCACTCTTCTTATATTTCAAATCTCTAGAACTTGCTTCAACTTTTGTTCAAGATCAAATTCAACATGCGCATTTAGGCAATATGATTGAGGCATTCTTTAGAACATATGAGATATATTGATAAAAAAGCCACCCTTGTTGCGTGTTATTTATCTCCAGCTGCCCCCTTTGAGCCTTGACAATGTTTATTGATGTAAACCTCTAATCTAGCCCTTGGCCAAATACATGTCTACCTTATTTAGCTAAGACTGAAGGGTTTCATTTCTTAATTTGGGGTGATTTGAGGGTGATGTTATGCGATGTGGCTTGTTTAGATCCGTTTGGGATGGTTTTATGCGTTGGATTGAGAGGTGTTGTAAGGTATTTAAAGTTCTATGCCATTATAATTCTTTTGGATATGTGAACCCAAAAAAAATGAGAAACAATGAAAAAGAAAAGAAATAAAAAACACAAATAACAAAAAAAAAATTGAAAAAAAGAAAACAAAAAGTGGAAGAAATTGTGTGAAATAAAAAGGTTTCCCTATAGATGTTATTTGGAATTCCTCAATACTTTCTCTTATTGGAATCAACTAGAGAGGATGGTTTATATCTTTTAGATGTGTTGGATTGAGTAGCTCATTTTGTCTATGTGGGAAGTGATGGTCTTTGCCTTTAGTCTTTGGATTCTAGCTCTGTGAATCCCAAATCATTTGTTCCCTTCAAAACATTTAACCTAAAGCCTCGTTACAACCCTATCGAAGTCCTCATGAATGCCTTATATGTTTTGCGTTTCAGTGATGGTGAAATAAGAGTCTTGTCAAGCTTATGGTAGGTTTGATTCTTTGGAATGAGATTTGAGAGAACTACCATATATTTTGAAACACATGATTGTTGAGTGCTTCATTATTCAAGTAAGGTTCTATCGATTCCTTTTGTTCAAATCAATCCATGTGTCAATATGAGTGTTAAGTTCAATGCAGTACTAGATTTGGTGTTTGATGAGATAGTCTCTCATTGTATTTTCAAAAGCTTCATTCTCTTATATGTTTTGCAAAGTTTTCAATCACCGTTAGCTTAACTTCTTGAGTCGGTTGATCTATTGATGCTGCTAGTATGTTTATTTGAGGAGGTTCTTCATCATAGTTGTGGTTCGTTAGTTGCTTAGGGATAAGCAACCGTTCAAGCATGGGGGAGTTCGATAAGTACCCATGGAGCATATCATTTTAGGGTCATTTTGTAGTGTTTTTAGGGGATTCATGAGTTTTATACTTGGTCTTTACCTAAAAATCCCATTTTACGCTTAGGTGTAGTGCTATGATGACTTTTACATGTTTTGAGACATTTTGATCAAACATTAACCCTTAAAAGTTAAGTATATGACTCACCAGAGATGCCCCTAGTTACCATGCTCGTGGAGGAAAAAGAAGGACAAGAAAACTTCGAGATAGAGGCCCCCATGGACCATCCGTGGTGGTGGCCACGTTTCGTGCTAGGCCAAAAACTGTAGCAAGTCTTCGTTTTCCTTAGTTTGTGCAGTTGAGAATGAGGGATGGCTGCTATTTGAAGAGTGCTTGACTGCTTGAACAAAAAACCCCCAATCTATCTCTCTAGAAATCTCTTAATAGTTTTGTAATTTTTATCACTTTTTGGAGTATAACGAAGATTGGAAGAAGGATTGCTTGCATTTGGAGCCTAGGAGATAGAAGAAATTGCCATAAACCTCCATTGTTGCTGAGTTTTCTATTCCCTTGTTCTTTAAACTTAGTAGATTAGTTTTATTTGGTTGATTTTCTTTATTCAACAATTGTGTTTGTTTTTTAGCCTTCATGAATGTGTAGTTTCTCTAGTCTTAGGATTTGATAGCCAAGTTATGAACATGAATCCTTAAAATCAATAATTTGCTTATTCTTCTTTGGAATGTTCCAATCTATCTTGTGCATGAATGTTGTGAGCAGTTTTGGCCAAACTAACGTGCAAATATCTAATAGTTGGATACATATTGAAATAACAAATCTGCCATTGGATTGGCAAGTATAGACTTAGCACAGCTGCTTTTGAGAGAAAGTCCTTTGTTGAGAGGAATTTGGCAATGCAAATTCTAAATTTTAGGCTAAATCAAAAACCCCTTTGAAAGAATGAATGGTATGCTTAGTCTAAATAGTTTAATTAAGTTTGAAAGAAAGGATTGGTTATTATATGTTTGTCATCCTTTGCTTCATCCAAATTAGAGTAATCACAGACATTATTTATTGGATTTGGTTTATAATTGGTGAAACTGTAATGCCCCGACCCCTCCCGAGTCGCAAGCAATTACCATGAATGGCTTCAAGAATCGTAAACTGGCCCAACAAATCACCACAAGTCTTTTTGGCGTACTTCGTCCTCGCTCACATGCTGCCTGGGAAACTTCCCAGGAGGTCATCCATCGAAATATTGCTCCACAACAAGCACGCTTAAGGGTGGAGTTCTTAACAGTGGGCTTCCTGAGAAAGAAGGTGTGCCTTTTGTGATATAGGTGGTCAATTCAAATCCTTTTAAGCCACACTCGTCGTGTTACAATCACCCTCACTTGAAGCGCATAACATCCTCGTTGTACCTTATTAACCGACCGACTTACGAGTCCTCTTGACCGGCGTTCCACACCAAGTATCTTTGCCCCGTAAGTTGACTACCTATGGGCTCTCCATCCACTCGTGTAGCTCATGGTCGCGGCTCGGCTCTGATACCATCTGTAACGCCCCAACCCCCCTCTCAGATCACGAACAGTTACCAAAAACGACTCCAAGGGTCATCGACTAGCCCCACAAATTACCACAAGCCTTTTCAGTGTGCTTCGTCCTTGCTTACACGCTGCCTGAGGAAGTTCCCATGAGGTCACCCATCCTAAGATTCCTCCCCAGCTAGCACACTTAATTGAAGAGTTCTTAAAAGTGGGCTCAAGTGGGGATGATTGTAGCACCCCGAGTATGGCTTAGAAGGATTTGAAGTGACTACCTATATCAGAAAAGGTGCAACTTCCTTTTCGGGAAGCCCACTATTAAGAACTCCACAGTTAAGCGTGTTTGATGTGGAGCAATATTGGGATCAGTGACCTCCTCGGAAGTTTCCCATGCAGTATGTAAGCGAGGACGAAGCACAACGAGACGACTTGTGGTGATTTGTGGGGCCAGTTGATGATCCTTGAAGCTGTTATTGGTAACTGTCCATGACCCATGAGGGGTTCAGGACATACGGAAACAAATCCCAAGGTGTTTTTAATTGATAGAATTTTAAAATCAGTGATAGATTTATTTACTTAGAAATTTCGCTAAAAATTGATTTGTACTTGCTTAGCATTTTCACAAAGGGTAAACTCAATAGATTACGTTGGTCCCTATGAGAATAATATTTTACCTAAACTACAACACTCGCGTGCTTGCGAGCTTGTCAGGGTGCCATGATTGAACTAAAGTCTCTTATGAATTTGCTGTAAAAAGAAGCCAAACCATGAAAACCCCTCACCTCCATGATTGTCTTAGGTTAAGGCTAGATTTGGATTACTTCAACCTTGCTTTGATCAACTTGAATACCTTTAGCTGAAGCCACATAACCAAGGAAAGTAAGTTATGAAGTCAAAAATTCAAACTTCTCCATCTTGCGATAAAGTGTCTACCCTCTCAGAACCTCAAAAACTTATCTCAAATGCTCCAATGTGATATCTCTTGTTCTGGTTGTAGATTACTATATCATCGAAGTATACTATAACAAAGTGACCAATAAAGGATTTAAGCACCTCACTTATCAATTTTAATGAAAGTAATAAGGGAATTAATATAAGCCATTTATACAACCCTTGATTTCTTTTAATGGCTTGTTTCCACTTGTCCCCATCCCTCATCCTAATCTGATAGCATTCACTCCCATAGATCAATTCTAAAAACCACCTTAGGGCCATGTAATTCATCTAGCATATCATTATGTCTAAGAGTGGGGTATCGATACTTGATTGTAATGTTGTTAATGGCATGACTATCCACACACATTCTCATGGTTTCTTTGGAATAAGCAAAGTCGAGGCAGAGCATAGACTGATGCTTTCTCTAATACATCCTATATCAATAAGTTCCTAAACTTGCCTTGGTGTTCCTTAGTCTCAGTGGGGCTATGTCTATAAGCAGGTTTGTTTGGTAAGGAAGCTCCAGGTAATAGGTCAATATAATACTCAATACCTCCAAGTGGAGGTAATCCCAGGGGTAAATTAGTCGGAAAAACATCCTCAAACTCTTGGATAAGAGGTTGAGCTAAGGATGTAAGGGTGTATTACTTTGGTTAAAGGGTATTACTTTCTTCCTCCCTGTATAGGGAACGGAAATCAATAGAGGCTATATGAGGTGTTTTCAATTCTTTTGTAGCTGGGTTTGTGTTTGGGTTGTTTAAGGTTCTTTGTAGCTTCAGAAAAGGTGATTCAGGAACAAGGGCATATTGCAAACTAACAAAATAGTAAGTGAACACTCACTAGATTATGCTCCAATGCCACTTTGATGCTCAAGCAAGGATACTTTTGTAATCTACTTAAGCATGGATTCTAGTTTAGCAATGGAGTTTGATCAAGAATAGAGGATATGAATCAGATAAAGGCACTACCATCACCGAAGCTAAACAAGGATTCCACCCTTTAAACTCTAAAGGCTAAGCCACCACGCTCGGATTAGAGGGAACCACTCAGTTTTTGAAATCAAACAGATTGTTCAAAAGTGAGATTTGGAGAGTTTGTGTTTAAATTTGAAAGCAAAGGTTTAAATTCATGGATTCTGGTTGCAATAAGCAGCCAGGAACGCTTATATACATGTCCCCTAAATAAGGAAACCTTAAACAAGCTTTGCTAAAATGAAACACAAAATATGCTTAACTCAAACTAATTACAAAGTGTGAGTACATGTTGTTTAGACTAATCTCAAGCTTGAACATGCCTAATTAACTCTTAAATAAGCAACTTGAACATGAGAGAGAGAGAGAAAATGGCTATTGAAGTGGCCTCCTTTTGTGCTGGCCAATCTAGTTGCAAGCGAATGTCAATCTCCTTTCCAATTGGCCAACTTTTCTTCCAAAGCTACAAAAGAAGCTATGATGATGTTTCTAAAATCCCAGGGTGCTAAGGGATCAAGTAGGTAGGACACAAAACCCCCTTTATTAAGGAAGATCATAGCAAAGTTGAAAGAGCTTGTTCAAAATTAATTAACTCGGATTAGCATAGAAAAAGATCAAGCTGGTTCAGTAATGTATACTTGACTTAGAACTAATTTTAATGCATGGGTGGGCTACTTAGGATGTTGATAATCATCTATAAGACCCACCTTCGTTATTTTTACGTTAAGTTGCCTGTCTTGCTTTTACGTTATGAAATCGTATTTTTAGTAACTGTGTGAGTTTTTAACGATTAAATTCATTAAAAAGAACGATTATTTGATTAACGTTATTATCGATATTACTTATTTATAAAACCTTTAAATCAATGCTAAACTAAGTTTTTAAAATCATTTTTCGATTTACTTGGCCGATTCCCAAAGTTTAAACCGAAATGTTCATTGTGGGTCGTTTCAGTTCGGGTTTAGCCTAACCATTAGCGAGTACGGGACCGGAGTTTAGTAGAATGATGTTAATTGAGCCCAAAAAAAAAGAAAAATAAAACAAAAAGGGAAGGGGGGCACGCCGGGCCTCAGAAGCCCGAGACCCCGACCCCTCCCCTCCCCTTCTCGCTCTCTGCTCTCCCTCTCTCTCTCTCTAACTGTGTCTCTCTCTCTCTCCCTCCCCCTTGCCGGCCAGACACCTGGCGACGTCGCCGGTGGGCACGCATCATCGGTCGGCACGCGTCACCGGTGAAGGGGAGCTCCACACCACGCATCCCCACCGCCCCATTCCACCACCAAACGCTGCCACTTCACACAGCCTCACGCCCACGCGTCTACGCGCCCAAAACCGGTCGTCCATCGGCTGGAAACCGACGACCCACCTCCATCCCAGCCTCCTCTATAAATTGGGTGATAATTTCTGGCCAAAATCAACCAAAAACACCACTCAATCGAAGCTAGGGTTTTGGGTCCTGGGAGTAGCCGAGCCTGGGACGAGTTCAAGGGAATTTTGGGCGTGAATTGCTACCAATTTAGTGGATAATGAAGCGATTCCAGGTGGGTGTTCTCGCCTCCTAAGTTATTACTAATTTCGAAGTTAATTTTCAGCAGTTTGATGTTGCATGTCAAGTTAGGGCTTGTTAAATTCGTTAGAAATGATAAGAAATAAGTTAATGCTTAGGTTCGAATCAATTGGTTGTTTCATGCCTGAAATTGAGAATCGATGTGAATTCTGTACATAAACCGTAGTCTTGCGTGAACAGTGAATTCGAATTTATATGGACATATTTAGCTTCGATTCGAGTTAATGAGTTATTGTTTAAAACGGGATTAAAATCGAAGTTCATTTAACATATTTAGCTTCGATTCGAGTTAATGAGTTATTGCTTAAAGCGGGATTAAAATCGAAGTTAATTTAATGTATTTAGCTTCGATTCGAGTTAATGAGTTATTGCTTAAAACGGAATTAAAATCGAAGTTAATTTAACATATTTAACTTCGAATCGAATTAATGAGTTATTGTTTGAAAAGGAATTAGAAACGATGTTAGTTTGATATGTTTAGCATCGATTCGAACCCATGAATGTAAATCATGCTTGAATTGTTAATTCGAAGTAATTTAAACGTGTTGAACATCGATTCGAATCCATGAATGTAAATCATGCTTAAGATGTTAATTCGAAATTAGTTTAACGTGTTTAGCATCGATTGAAGTTAATGAGTTAATGTATGGAAAAGAATTAATATTGAAGTTATATTAACGTGCTTAGCTTCAATTCAAGTTATTTAGCTAATATATGAAAAAGGATTAAAATCGAAGTTCTTTTAATGTCTTTAACTTCCATTCGAATTAATTAACCAAAGCATGCAAATGAGCTAATTTTCGAGGTAAATGAAGGGTGTCTGGCTCTGAATCAAGTAGCTTAGCCAATACATGTTAAACGAATTAATTTCGAAGTTATATAAACATGTTTAGGTTCGACTCGAGTTAAACTAACTAATGCATGTAAACGAATTAAATTCGAAGCTATTGAAATATGCTTAGTTTTCACTCGAACCTCTGTTCTCTGTACATTCATGCTTAGGAAAGTTGCTACGAAATGTATCGTATATGCTTAGAATCAAATTATATTTGATTCATTGAATAAAGTGTTGTCGATTCATGAATAAATGTGGCCATATGAACGCTTGTTGCAGCGCACCGCCGAATGGTGCTGGATGCTCAGGTAAGAACCTAAACTTCACCCTTTATTTTTATAAGCTAAAAGGATAATATGTTGTGATTAACGAATCGATGAATCGAGTTGGTAGTTGGATGGTTTAAGGAAAGAATCATGAGCGTTCGAGGTCCTGTGGTACGGTGCTTATGAGGAGGGAGTTCGGGTTGTGAATTGACCGCAATCGTGTGGATTGCGAGGCCATGTGTGGCTCATTGTGTTGTTGAAATGATTATGAAGTGTTTGAATGTGAAACGTGTGAATCCCTTTCCCCCTTTATATCTAAGATGCATTATGCGTGAAAGTGTGGTGATTTGACAAAGAACGTTTCTCGTGTTTTCAAACTAATAATAGCCATGATTAATAGCAAGCAATGGCCTATTTTCGCTATACAAACAGTATTTGGGAGTGAACCTGCTTGAACGGGGGAATCCCTAAAACGGTTTAGAAAAGTGTGAGTTATGTGATAAATGATTTTACCAAAAGACACAACAAAATTATTAGCCGCTATGGCCGACACGCTTTAAGCGGCTAAGATAATGTGCTGCGGACAATATGATATGATGTAATGTTAACCTAGGGAATAAGTCCGAATAAACCCTAGAGGCCCTGACGAGGGCTAATATAATGGTCCGATATGTTATGTGTAGCCATCCCGGGAGTAAGAGCTTAAGCATGAGTGTTAGGTCTCACTATGGGGTCGAGAATAGTTCTCACCCAATCAGCACCCTGTAATGATCTTATGCCAGAAGTACTTTCGTACTAAGTTAAGAAAAGCAATTGGCCCTTTGCCATTTTTAAACGATTAAAAAGGAAAGGAAGTTCTTTTTATGGGCCCAAAAGGCTATATGGAATGATGTATGAAAAGCTTGTAAGGTCGTTACACGACCAAATGAAATGAAACTTCCTTTGAAAACTAAGACAACGTTTTCAACGAAAGAAAGAAAGCTTTTAATGAATGAGTTATGAAATGATCCTCAAGCATGTTTGAATGTGGATTCTTAGCCTATGTATTAAAGGAAAGCTTTTAATGGATGCATTATGAATGATTCTTAAGTATGGTTGAACGTGGATTCTAATCTTATGTGGCATCATTCTTATCCATAGCAAATCTGTCTGATTTAAAGTGTATGAGATGAGAAAGAAAGTTATAGCACGTTAAAAATTCCATGAATGAAGGCGTCTCTTCCTAAAAGAATGAACGTTGATATGTGAATAGCATGCGAGGGTGTCATATAGCTTAATATGATGTTTAAAGGTACTTAAATGCTTGATATGTGTTTATGTGTGTGATGTGTATATTATATGAATGAAATGCCAAGAAAAGTGTATTTATGAAAAGGGATAACCTTATATACACATCATATGATTGAGGGTTCATGTGTAGTTTAAATGGAGTGTTAGGAAGTTATATTATGAAAAGAAAAGATCCTTATACTTAGCCTTCGATGCTTACTCGTGCGTCTAACTGCTTCCTAGAAAAGAACTCTATCATTAAGGAACCTAGAAATATGATTGAGGGGTCGAAGTGAAGCTTATATTTAGTGATCCTCCCATAAAGGTTCTATGAATATCTATTATGATAGTAAAGTATGGAAACGTGATATGTGACTTGTAAAGATAGTATTGCTTGCAACGGTTTTGGTTTTAAGGGGGTTGGGGGACACTCACTGAGCGTGTGGTTACTCATCCCATTACTCTTTCCCCTTTTCCCCAGGTTTTCTTTCTGACGGGAAGAAGTTGAGTCAGATAAGTCTAGAAGGAACCTATCGTTGCTTACAAGGCGTTATATGTGCTCATTTAAAGGGATCTTACGTTCTTAATGAAGTCATGTAATGTACTCTTAGTTAATAAAGGTCTGTAAACGATTATTCTAGTTCATGTAATGCATATGGTATAAAGGTCGCTCTGTATGGCCGCCTGAGCCAACCATCAAGTTAGTTAGATGTCTTCTTGGTTTAATTTAGTTATATTTTGGGATGTAAATCTTAATACACCGGTTTTGTTAACCATTGAGTTGTATCTTTCATTTCTTCTTTATTAATGAATCAATATGGTTGGTGTACTCCGAGCGAGTGGCTCGTTGAGTTATGAACTCCGGCGTGTAGCCGTTAAGCTATGTTTTATATGTTTACGCTTCCGTTAATCTATAGGGACTTATTGTAAGGCGTTTAGCCTGGAAACGGTCAGTTTTCAGGGGAAACTCTGCCCGTTTCATTCCAGGAATTAAGTAAGAAGTTAGGAAAGCGTAACGCTTCTGGCCTAGGGGCTGGGGGTGTTACATTGATGGTATCAGAGCAAAGGTCCTGCGACCATAGGCCGCAACCTAAGTCTTGCATTTCATATAGTTGCCTAGGAACACTGTATGGTTATGTGACGTATGCCTGCCTTGTGTGCAAATGCGAGTTTTATGCGAATGTTCGCGCGTTTCACTAGTTAGATGCGGCTTCAGTAAGCTGAATGGTTGGATGAGTGAACCATTTGTTAAGGTGTAGGCCGAGTGATTCGTATTGTCGTGCATGAGATAAGTGTTAGCTCAATCGAAAGTTGTTGCGTTTATATGCTTTGGTGATTTTAATCCAATGTTTAAAGAACATATGATTTGAATCGAACGATTGGAAAGCCTTAACTCTACACTCATCTTTGCCCCTAAAATACGATTTGCTCCTCGGGCCCCTTAATGGAGTGAGTAGACGTATTCAAAGGTTGGTAGAGAAAGAGCTAGAAGCAATTTAACTATTTCCTTTTGAAAGCCTAAAGGCCTTGAAAGTTAAAGTCTTCCTGATTAGTGAGCTAGGGTTTTGCTTTGACCTTCAAGATCTTTTAATTGTTTGGTTGAGACGTATTGTTGCAATCGAAGACTTGCATTTGCTTTGCAATAATGCTTGGATTTAGCCATATGAGCGTAACTTTCTGTGTGTAATCGAATGATTTTGAGTGTCCACATGCCAAGGTGTATGCATTGCCGGATGTGATAATGATTTGTTTGCAAGTGATTAGAGTTAGCTTTCTATGACTGAGAATCTCACTAGGTGATAACCCCCATATGTGAATTTTGAGTTGTTTAAAGAAATTAAATGAGATTTTGATATGCTTGGATAGAAATTAAGCAATAGCAGTGCATTTCTCTTGACTATTGCATGAAAATTATCCTTATCATCTAGCGCAATGCTTGTTGTCACCTGTACAATGTTCTTGATGTCCTATGTGAAATTGATAGTGTTCTTGCTATATCAAACCCCAATGCACCCAGAAAGAACAAGGTAGAGAGAGCCTGACACGCACTTTGAAATTGTATGCCTCTTACTACGGTGAATGTGGTTGATACAGCAGTTGTGACATTATGTGTAATACTAAGCTCGAAAGGGCTTATATAATTACTTAGACTTGTTTTAGAGCAATCCTTGATAAGTTATATTATTGAAGAGCGGAGTAATTGGATTTCCTACTATTAGTACATCCTTCGGTATGGTTATGCATACGATTGAGTTAGATGGACTACTTGAGTTGATTGACAGGATGGGGTAAGGGAATTGCCTACTTGTTATATGAACTAAAGTGCCCCTATTCTTATGTTTTGTTAAAGTCGCTATTTATCCATCTACATAGCTAGAAATCTTGTGACCATAGAAGTTGCATTCACACTCGCTTGCCTTGCGTGTTCTATACCTAATCACATCGCATGCCAGCATACCTATGATCATACCTGGATGCGTGACTCCAAGGTTTACGAATGAATGTACGTGAAATGTTTGATGGCTTGGTTGATCAGTATGACATGGGATGACATGATTGAGAGTGCCACATGTAAATTGGTGAACTTCTTGGCGAACCTTAGCATTGCATTTTTGTTAGTTGTTATGAATACTACCATTGATGTTATAGAGTCCTCCCATTTGCATGTTACCATGTTACAATTATGAGTGCTAGTACTTCACGAACTTAGAGACCTATACTCGTGCGAACATGTGAATATGGGATTGTCTAGGTACCTTATGAGACTCACTGATGTGCTTAGTATGCTTGTGGTCGTATCGAAATCCTCACTGCATCACTTGATCATTAAAGTGTGGAGTATGGTTGCAAGTAGGGATAATTGAAATATATCATCCAACTTAAAAGAGCTATGTCGTGATATACACTGTGATCCTTTAATAAGGTCGTAAACGGGCAGAGTTACGGGCATAAGCATGTCATCTTACTTGCATATTCTCATGATATAGGAATGTTTGTTTTGTATGTGATGCTAAGTGATGCTGTGTGATGTATCCATTACCTTGCTATAAAATAAAAACTCCCTGGTTAAGTAACTCAGTTTTGAAATGCTTGGATTTTGTATACTAGTGAATGAGCTCGACTCAAATCGGATTGCTATGTGACTCGATTGTTCCAATTATCTAAGTTTTGTGATTAATGATATGGCATAACCTCTGACATGTTGCTTGCAACATGTATATCAACTGGTTTCATGTTACCTTCATTCCCAAAACTTGAGAATGTTAAATTGCTGACACTATGCAATACTATGTCATACTATCATACTTAAACGATTCTTTGTGATGCTATTATGCTTAAATGATACTATGCGGTACTAGGTGACATTTTGTTCTTCCAAATGTGTTATAGTAGTCTCCATGTTAACCGCTGCGATCCCAAAAGTGACTTGAATTCATATTTTAGAATGAGACTGCTAATGTGTGACCGTAAGATGTCATTGCCTCGATTGTCATGCTTTCGATGCCCACTTATAGATATGCATATGCATAGATTTACTGCTCGCCATGCTAACTGAGTCTAGATGATCGGAAATCTTTGTTCTTTTTCAAAACAAACTCGATATGGTTTTCCACGCCAACTCAGTTGCCCCTCTTCAATGCGATTTGCCCTGGGCGCCTAAATGGAGCGAGTAGACGCTTGAAGAGGATTGGCGAGGAGGAGACTGGATACCATAAGACATTTTCTTTTGATTTAAAAAGAAGTGGTGATTACAAAATGGAACCTTTTGGAAACCCACCGTGTAGATCTTACCTGCGCGCATTCATTTTAGGAAAAACCGAACTTGGATTTGGAATTTCAAGGATGAAATTCTTTTAAGGAGGGAAGAATGTAATACCCACCTTCGCTATTTTTACGTTAAGTTGCCTGTCTTGTTTTTACGTTATGAAATCGTATTTTTAGTAACTGTGTGAGTTTTTAACGATTAAATTCATTAAAAAGAACGATTATTTGATTAACATTATTATCGATGTTACTTATTTATAAAACCTTTGAATCAACGCTAAACTAAGTTTTTAAAATCATTTTTCGTTTTACTTGGCCGATTCCCAAAGTTTAAACCGAAATGTTCATTGTGGGCCGTTTCAGTTCGGGTTTAGCCTAACCATTAGCGAGTACGGGACTGGAGTTTAGTAGAATGATGTTAATTGAGCAAAAAAAAAAGAAAAATAAAACAAAAAGGGAAGGGGGGGCACGCCGGGCCTCAGAAGCCCGAGACCCCGACCCCTCCCCTCTCCTTCTCGCTCTCTGCTCTCCCTCTCTCTCTAATCGCCTCTCTCTCTCTCTCCCTCCCCCACGCCGGCCAGACACCTGGCGACGTCGCCGGTGGGCACGCGTCACCGGTCGGCACGCGTCACCGGTGAAGGGGAGCTCCACACGACGCGTCCCCATTGCCCCATTCCACCACCAAAACGCCGCCACTTCTCACAGCCTCACACCCACGCGTTTACGCGCCCAAAACCGGCCGTCCACCGGCCGGAAACCGACGACCCACCTCCATCCCAGCCTCCTCTATAAATTGGGTGATAATTTCTGGCCAAAATCAACCAAAAACACCACTAAATCAAAGCTAGGGTTTTGGGTTCTGGGAGTAGCCGAGCCTGGGACGAGTTCAAGGGAATATTGGGCGTGAATTGCTACCAATTTAGTGGGTAATGAAGCGATTCCAGGTGGGTGTTCTCGCCTCCTAAGTTATTACTATTTTCGAAGTTAATTTTCAGCAGTTTGATGTTGCATGTCAAGTTAGGGCTTGTTAAATTCGTTAGAAATGACAAGAAATAAGTTATCCATGCTTAGGTTCGAATCAATTGGTTGTTTCATGCCTGAAATTGAGAATCGATGTGAATTCTGTACATAAACCGTAGTCTTGCGTGAACAGTGAATTTGAATTTATATGGACATATCTAGCTTCGATTCCAGTTGATGAGTTATTGTTTAAAACGGGATTAAAATCGAAGTTCATTTAACGTATTTAGCTTCGATTCGAGTTAATGAGTTATTGTTTAAAACGGGATTAAAATCGAAGTTCATTTAACGTATTTAGCTTCGATTCGAGTTAATGAGTTATTGTTTAAAACGGGATTAAAATCGAAGTTAATTTAACGTATTTAGCATTGATTCGAGTTAATGAGTTATTGTTTAAAACGGAATTAAAATCGAAGTTAATTTAACATATTTAGCTTCGAATCGAATTAATGAGTTATTGTTTGAAAAGGAATTAGAAACGAAGTTAGTTTGATATGTTTAGCATCGATTCGAACCCATGAATGTAAATCATGCTTGAATTGTTAATTCGAAGTAATTTAAACGTGTTTAGCATCGATTCGAATCCATGAATGTAAATCATGCTTGAGATGTTAATTCGAAATTAGTTTAACGTGTTTAGCATCGATTTAGGTTAATGAGTTAATGTATGAAAAGGAATTAATATCGAAGTTATATTAATGTGCTTAGCTTCTATTTAAGTTATTTAGCTAATATCTGAAAAAGGATTAAAATCGAAGTTCTTTTAATGTCTTTAACTTCCATTCGAATTAATTAACCCAAGCATGTAAATGAGCTAATTTTCGGGGTAAATGAAGGGTGTCTGGCTCCGAATCAAGTAGCTTAGCCAATACATGTTAAACGAATTAATCTCGAAGTTATATAAACATGTTTAGGTTCGACTGGAGTTAAACTAACTAATGCATGTAAACGAATTAAATTCGAAGCTATTGAAATATGTTTAGTTTTCACTCAAACCTCTGTTCTCTGTACATTCATGCTTAGGAAAGTTGTTTCGAAATGTATCGTATATGCTTAGAATCAAATTATGTTTGATTTATTGAATAAAGTGTTGTCGATTCATAAATAAATGTGGCCATATGAACGCTTGTTGTAGCGCACCGCTGAATGGTGCTGGATGCTCAGGTAAGAACCTAAACTTCACCCTTTATTTTTATAAGCTAATAGGATAATATGTTGTGATTAATGAATCGATGAATCGAGTTGGTAGTTGGATGGTTTGAGGAAAGAATCATGAGCGTTCGAGGTCCTGTGGTACGGTGCTTGTGAGGAGGGAGTTCGGGTTGTGAATTGACCGCAATCGTGTGGATTGCGAGGCCATGTGTGGCTCATTGTGTTGTTGAAATGATTATGAAGTGTTTGAATGTGAAACGTGTGAATCTCTTTCCCCCTTTATATCTAAGATGCATTATGCGTGGAAGTGTGGTGATTTGACAAAGAACGTTTCTCGTGTTTTGAAACTAATAACAACCATGATTAATAGCAAGCAATGGCCTATTTTCGCTATACAAATAGTATTTGGGAGTGAACCTGCTTGAACGGGGGAATCCCGAAAACGGTTTAGAAAAGTGTGAGTTATGTGATAAATGATTTTACCAAAAGACACAACAAAATTATTAGCCGTTATGGCCGACACACTTTAAGCGGCTAAGATAATGTGCTACGGACAATATGATATGATGTAATGTTAACCTAGGGGATAAGTCCGAATAAACCCTAGGGGCCCTGACGAGGGCTAATGTAATGGTCCGATATGTTATATGTAGCCATCCCGGGAGTAAGAGCTTAAGGATGAGCGTTAGGTCTCACTATGGGTTCGAGAATAGTTCTCACCCAATCAGCACCCTGTGATCTTATGCCAGAAGTACTTTCGTACTAAGTTAAGAAAAGCAATTGGCCCTTTGCCATTTTAAACGATTAAAAAGGAAAGGAAGTTCTTTTTATGGGCCCAAAAGGCTATATGGAATGATGTATGAAAAGCTTATAAGGGTCGTTACACGACCAAATGAAATGAAACTTCCTTTGAAGACTAAGACAACGTTTTCAACGAAAGAAAGAAAGCTTTTAATGAATGAGTTATGAAATGATCCTCAAGCATGTTTGAATGTGGATTCTTAGCCTATGTATTAAAGGAAAGCTTTCAATGGATGCATTATGAATGATTCTTAAGTATGGTTGAACGTGGATTCTAATCTTATGTGGCATCATTCTTATCCATAGCAAATCTGTCTGATTTAAAGTGTATGAGATGAGAAAGAAAGTTATAGCACGTTAAAAATTCCATGAATGAAGGCGTCTCTTCCTAAAAGAATGAACGTTGATATGTGAATAGCATGCGAGGGTGTCATATAGCTTAATATGATGTTTAAAGGTACTTAAATGCTTGATATGTGTTTATGTGTGTGATGTGTATATTATATGAATGAAATGCCAAGAAAAGTGTATTTATGAAAAGGGATAACCTTATATACACATCATATGATTGAGGGTTCATGTGTAGTTTAAATGGAGTGTTAGGAAGTTATATTATGAAAAGAAAAGATCCTTATACTTAGCCTTCGATGCTTACTCGCGTGCCTAACTGCTTGCTAGAAAAGAACTCTATCATTAAGGAACCTAGAAATATGATTGAGGGGTCGAAGTGAAGCTTATGTTTAGTGATCCTCCCATAAAGGTTCTATGAATATCTATTATGATAGTAAAGTATGGAAACGTGATATGTGATTAGTAAAGATAGTATTGCCTGCAACGGTTTTGGTTTTAAGGGGGTTGGGGGACACTCACTGAGCGTGTGGTTGCTCATCCCATTACTCTTTCCCCTTTTCCCCAGGTTTTCTTTCTGACGGGAAGAAGTTGAGTCAGATAAGTCCAGAAGGAACCTATTGTTGCTTACAAGGCGTCATATGTGCTCATTTAAAGGGATCTTACGTGTTTAATGAAGTCATGTAATGTACTCTTAGTTAATAAAGGTCTGTAAATGATTATTCTAGTTCATGTAATGCATATGGTGTAAAGGTCGCTCTGTATGGCCGCCTGAGCCAACCATCAAGTTAGTTAGATGTCTTCTTGGTTTAATTTAGTTATGTTTTGGGATGTAAATCTTAATACTCCGGTTTTGTTAACCATTGAGTTGTATCTTCCATTTCTTCTTTATTCATGAATCAATCTGGTTGGTGTACTCCGAGCGAGTGGCTCGTTGAGTTATGAACTCCGACGTGTGGCCGTTGAGCTATGTTTTATATGTTTACGCTTCCGTTAATCTATAGGGACTTATTGTAAAGCGTTTAGCCTGGAAACGGTCAGTTTTCAGGGGAAACTCTGCCCGTTTCGTCCCAGGAATTAAGTAAGAAGTTAGGAAAGCGTAACGCTTCTGGCCTAGGGGCTGGGGGTGTTACATCATCCTAAATAGAAAAATAAGCTCTAAATCTATTTAGGAGACAGAACCAACCAGAAACTCAAATTGGATCAGAAAAAGCCCAAACTACAATAGTTGGTAAGATGTAGTTGAATCACCATGAGAAACTTATCATGATTTTGATTGCTCTTTATGTCTTGATACCTTATAATGTTGGATACCGTCTTATGCAAAAACACTATTCCTAAATCATGTTTTAGGTGGTGATCCTACCTAATCTTTCGATATGGACAGAATGAGACTTTCGCAGCATGCCTTCACTGTTTGGACAAATGTAGCAAAATTCTTAATGCTTAACACAAAATTGAGTTTCCTCAGAAAATCTAGACGTCTTAGGGAGTCCAACAAAGTAGGACTTCCCCATAGTACTTCTTGGAATTCCAAGGCTCATGCCATCTAAAATCGTGCTCAGTTTTGGATTTGAATTGAGAAGCAAGGAGCGAATCTGTTGTATCAATGCTTACTTATCTTATTCTAAATGTAATTGCTAGAGTAGAAAACATCTTGGATACCTCATTGTACATCACCCTTGCAAGTTGTTAAAGGTATGGCTACTTTGACAGCTTATATGTGAGTTATTCCAAATGTAATTGCTAGAGCAGAAAACATCTACAACCTCTCACACTTTTATAAGATGGAAACTTATGACTTTAATTCAAAAAGCCTGATTTGAACTCAATCTTCTCTCCAAAACTCCTGGTGGCTACATCTTGAGTTGGTAGCTCAAGTGATGATACACTATGTTACTTTAGCTCATCTATATGGTGATTTGGTATTCTAGAGGATCTAAGGTGACTACCTAGGTGATTGCAAGTGTGGTGTATTCGTATCATCTGCTTGACCACTTGATTTACCAACTCTATCTTTGCTATTCTAGTGGCAATGTGTTGCATTTGTTCCTGTGAGTGAGAGTTGAGTAAGGCTAGGTACATCAAATTCTAATTGCAAATTAAAGACAACCCAAGAGCAAAAAACGTATTAGCTGACATCCTAAGTAGGCTAGAAAATGGGAAGACTGGCCATCCATTTGGCGATTATTTTCCTGATGAGACTTTATATGCTATCACTGATATGTTGTGTTGGTGTCCTAATATAGTTAATTACATTGTACTAAACATTTTTCGAAAGATTTTCCAGAGGCTAAAAAGGAAATGAAGAGCCCAATCTAAGCATATGTTGGGTCATATTTATAGAAATTGTGTGCAGATCACATCATAAAGCATTATGTAGATGACAGTTAATTTCATTTTATTTTAATTTTTCACCACCCTTCTAAAAGTGGAGGGAGGCACATTTTGGACCCGAAAGAATTGGCACAAAGTTCTTGAGTGTGGATTGTATTCACCTACTATTTTCAGAGATGCGTAAGAAATTTGCAAAAGAAGTGAGGCATGCCAGAAGACAAGTAATTTATCTAGAAGGATCAAACTCCTCTTAATAATGTATATGTTTGTAAATTTTTGATGTATGGGGTGTTGATTTGATAGGACCCTTTCCCCCTTCTTTTGGTTTTACTTACATTCTTATGCTTGTTAATTATGTATTTAAGTGGGTTAAATGTGGCTACTAGGCCTGATAATGCTAAAACTATGGTGGAGCATGTTAAATTTCATATTGTGCATAGATACAAAGTGCCGAGAATTATTAGTAGTGATAGCGGAGCACATTTTTGTGATAAAACCTTAGGTACCTTGTTAGCCAAATATGATATAACCCACAAGGTGTCTGTTAATTATCATGCACTCTAATATCTAGAATGTGGCCTAAAATTTCTAATATCCAGAGTTTCAGGTAAAATATTATCTATGAAAATGCGTAAACGATTAAAATTATCATTGCTTATGTGCGTACTAACTTTGGTAGGCAAAAAGTGAGAAAAGTAGACACAGTAGAGCACATCAGCAGATGCCTCATTATAATGGAATCCAAAGCTACGCTCGTCTAAGACATGATTTTGTAAGCACTTTCAAGTTTTTTTTTAAATTTTTTTTTCCCATGTAATTCTTCAGAAATCATGAAAAATTCCATAATATTTTTACCAGTGGCAAGTTTTTTTAATTCTATTCCATAACATTATATTTGGTTGATTTCATGATTTTAGAAAGAGAAGTATGGGAGAGAATGTTCTAGGCTTGATTTGATGCTTGAATCCCATACGAGGACATCTGATAAACCTGTCAATGCTGAAAACCTTGTAAACAACATGCGTGCAAAGGTAAGTATGCATACATTTTATATATGATCGTGTTAATCTTCATGATTCACTTCAAATGCCTATATTATACATATTTAATGTGCTGTGATATCAAACGTAGGTTGTAATGGAGAAACTGAAAAATGAAAGAGAACAAGGCCTTAATAACAAAACTGATGAACAAATCTTCCAAGAGGTTCTTGGTAAGGACAAACATGGGTATTTGCGTGCATATGGAAGGGGTAAGAGTATTACCGATTATTTTGGGGTTAAACCTTCACGCTTGGATCTTGCACAAGATGTTATGGAACTCCAAAAACCAGCTGATGCAAGCGTTGTGGAAGCTAAGAAAGATGTAGAAGAAGCTAGAAAAGAAGCCGAGCAAGCAAAGTGAGAAGCAGAACAAGCCAAGAAAGAAGCAAAAGAAGCTAGGAAAGAAGCAGAGACAACAAGATAAGAGGTGGGTGCCAAGATTGAAGCTAACAATAAGATGTGGGGAAAAAAGATGAAGAACATGCTTGAAGAGTTTCTTAGATCTTCTACTCATGGTGATTTATGAAAAGTAATTTAGATTAAGTAGGGACCTTTATAATAACATACTACTTAGGGGTGATTTTGAATATTTGAACATATTATTGAATGTCCTTTGGTATTATGTAATGCAACTTGTATCTGGCATATCTTTTATTAGTTATAACACAACAAGTTATATAATCACTTGTTAATTGTGCAGTGAAATTTATTGTGATGCCTATCAAGCTATTAGCAAAGAAGAATTGTTTTGCTATATATGACAGTCTATATATTGTTTTTTTCCTTCTTTGGTTATGATCATGCTATAAGCTGAACAACAAGTTGTCATCGATAATCTCATGGCTATAATGTCACTTTCCATGTGTTCTTTAGGAAAAAGGACTAGCTTGGTACAGATACTCTTATGGCTAGTAGTTGATATTTGGTTGATTTCATGATTTTAGAAAGAGAAGTATGGGGAGAATGTTCTAGGCTTGATTTGATGCTTGAATCCCATATGAGGACATCTGATAAACCTGTCAATGTTGAAAACCTTATAAACAACACGCGTGCGAAGGTAAGTATGCATACATTTCATATATGATCGTGTTAATCTTCATGATTCACTTCAAATGCCTATATTATACATATTTAATGTGCTATGATATCAAACGTAGGTTGCAATGGAGAAACTGAAAAATGAAAGAGAACAAGGCCTTAATAACAAAACTGATGAACAAATATTCCAAGAGGTTCTTGGTAAGGACAAACATGGGTATTTGCGTGCATATGGAAGGGGTAAGAGTATTACCGATTATTTTGGGGCTAAGCCTTCACGCTTGGATCTTGCGCAAGATGTTATGGAACTCAAAAAACCAGCTGATGCAAGCGTTGTGGAAGCTAAGAAAGATGTAGAAGAAGCTAGAAAAGAAGTCGAGCAAGCAAAGTGAGAAGCAGAACAAGCCAAGAAAGAAGCAAAAGAAGCTAGGAAAGAAGCAGAGACAACAAGATAGGAGGTGGGCGCCAAGATTGAAGCTAACAATAAGATGTGGGGAAAAAAGATGAAGAACATGCCTGAAGAGTTTCTTAGATCTTCTACTCATGGTGATTTATGAAAAGTAATTTAGATTAAGTAGGGACCTTTATAATAACATACTAATTAGGGGTGATTTTGAATATTTGAACATATTATTGAATGCCCTTTGGTATTATGTAATGCAACTTATATCTAGCATATCTTTTATTAGTTACAACACAACAAGTTATATAATCACTTGTTAATTGTGTAGTGAAATTTATTGTGATGCCTATGAAGCTATTAGCAAAGAAGAATTGTTTTGCTATATATGACAGTCTATATATGGTTTTTTTCCTTCTTTGGTTGTGATCATGCTATAAGCTAAACAACAAGTTGTCATCTATAATGTCATGGCTATAATGTCACTTTCCACGTGTTCTTTAGGAAAAAGGACTAGATTGCTGCAGATACTCTTATGGCTAGTAGTTGACTTGCCATAGGCGATCTTTTGGCTGGGAGTGCACTTGCCACAGTGTTATTATGGATGAATAAATAGCTCGCCACAACTAAACTTGTGGCAAGTATTGCGCGTGCCACAAGTGTTCACGTGGCTACAAGAATGGCTTGCGATGGGTGTTCTCGTAGCCATAAGTAAACGTGCTACGGCAGGTCCTGTGGCTAACAAAATATGTTGCCATGGGTACTCAAGTGGCTAGAAGTAGATTTGCTACGAGACTTCCCGTGGCTCACGGAAGTACTTTGCCACAGGCATTCCTATAGCTACAAATTTTCCTATAGCCACGACAACCATTTTCATGTGGCAATTATCTTGTCACACTCTCTTGTGCCACAAGATGCATTAAAAAAATTTCTATGACAAAATCATATTGCCACGAGAATTTGAAACTTGTGCCACAAATCCTACTGTAGCATAAGTGTTAATTTATTGTAGTGGGAGCTCCAACGTCAAGTATAAGAGCTAATTGATAGGGTTACATTAGAGAGAGTGTGAGCCCATGTTCTATTGTGGCCTTACTTACACCACAGAAGGATGAGAAACCATAAGAATTTGTTTAGACAACCATGCCATGAACAATATCATAATTAAGTATAGGCACCCCATTCCTCGACTTGATGAGATGCTTGATGAGTTGTGTGGTTCCTAGCTATTTTCTAGCATTGATTTTAAGGCGCAAATGCCACCAAATAAGATGTAAGAGAGAGAGATAAGTGGAAGGTAGCCTTTAAAACCAAGGGTTGTATGAATGGCTTGTGATGCCATCTGGATTGTTTACTCCCGACACTTTTATAAGATTGATGGATGAGTTGCATAAATCTGTTATTGGTCACTTTGTTTATCTGTACTTTGATGAGATTTTGGTATACAACCTAAATGAGGAAGGACTTAAAAGTATTTATAGCAAGTTTTTGAGGTTTTATGAGATCACAAGCTATATGCCAAATTGGAGAAGTTTGAATTTTTCGTAACACAAGCCACTTTTTTTAGTTATGTGGTTTTAGCCAAGGGGACTCAAGTCAATCAAAACAAAGCAAAAGCTGTACAAACTTGGCCTGAAACTAAGGTAATTATAAACGTAAGGAGTTTTTATGTTTGGCATCTTTTCCTAGGAGGCTTATCAAGAATCTTAGCATTATTATGGTCCCTATTGTTGAATGCGTGGGAAAGGAACATATGAGTCAAAAGAGGCTGCTCAAAAGGCCTTTCAAGAGATCAAATAGAAGCTATCTTAAGAATCAAATCTAGCCCTTCCAAACTTCAAAGATTAACTCAAGGTGGACTATCATTTAAGTGGGGTATGTATTGGGGTTGTCCTAATCCAATCTAAGAGACATATTGCTTACTTTAATTAGAAACTAAATGGCTCAAGATGCAACTACATCACTTATCATAAGGAGTTTTATTCCATTATGAGAGCCCTAACTCATTGGGGTTGTTACTTAAACCCTAAGCCCTTTCTCCTACATTGTGATCACCAGGCACAAATACATCAGTAAACGACATCATTTAAATCCAATACATTCCAAATGAGTGGAGTTTCTATATTCAATTTCTTTCACTAGTAAGCACAAGTATGGAAAAAAGAATGTGATGGTGGATGCATCTCTCTAGGAGGTATGCTTTACTTTCTATTTTGGAAGCTAAAGTCCTTGGATTTCATTCAGTTCAGGAATTGAAGGGTCTAGATTTCAAAGAGTTCTTGCAAGGAGTTCCACAAGATGTGCTACACACCATCCAAGGGGGCTATCTTTTTAAGAACAATAAGCTTTTTATTCCAAGGAGTCCTTCAAGAGAGTGGTTGGTTCACAAGGCCTTTGATGGTGACCTACCTGCTCATTTTAGCCTAAGCAAGACAATTGACATCCTTAAGGAGCGTTTTCATTAGCCTAAGATGGAACATGATATGCACAAGGCTTTTTCAACTTGCTCCATTTGCCAAAAAGCTAAGAGTTAATTTCATCAAGGCTTGTACACTCCACTACCCTTACCATTGAGGCCTTGGGATGATGTGAGTATGGATTTCATTGTGGTTGTTCATAGAACCCAAAAGGAGAAGGATGTAATCATGGTAGTTGTGGATAGGTTCTATAAGATGGCTTACTTCATTTATACCACAAAATCGATGATTTTTCCTACATTACTAAACAATAAGTGGTGAAAATTCTAATTCTGTTCTCAAATTTCTCCCCTCTTGGGTTTTAATTATATCTCCTTGTAAAGGCTATTTTGTTACCATGGGACAGTCTATTAAATTTATGAACATTAACTTTCTTTCTGTATCATTAGCCATGCTCTTCTTTGATACTAATTTACCATTCTTGTTGTTTGTTGAGGATTACGAATGGATATTTGACTCATTCTTATCCTTAAGAAAAGTGGGATCTATGATTAACTTCTCTAATCTAACTAATTTATCCTCAGTTCTTCATTCAAAGGTCATCTTGAGTGAACAATACCTTGATTCATGTGGAAGTTGGTTTGTACTGGTCTATATGTTCGTGTAAAATTTTTAATTGAGTGATCTAAGTATTCTAAGCCTAGATTTTACGGCCGAATTAGAGATAAATACCCACGTTTAAGTAGTGGCTCACTATAAGCAATGTATGTTTTTAAATGGATGCTAATATATTCTTAAAAATGTAGCTAAATTGTCATACTGCCAATCCTCATTTTAAGGATGTCATACCAAGAACAAGAATAGTATCATGATAGATAAGGACCACCAAGGACCAAATCTTTAAGAGTTAACATGCACATGTCCTAAAATTTGGAAGGTAACATCTTTCAGTCATAATAAATTGAGAGACTCAGGTATATGACAAGCCACATAAAAGACCCATGATAGCGTAAGAGCTAAAGCGATGCTCATCTCCTTAAGTCTCTTAGGAGAAATTACCAAATTTTATGTTTTCAGCGCGAAACTTATTTTCAAGGGGGAGGCTACAACACTTCAATTAAAATCACTGTTATTAATAATTAATTGCTTAGTTGGCTTAATTTAAGTGCTCACATTTAATTTAAAGTTTTCACATTCTCAACTTTCCTATGTTGGTCTCAGACAATATTGGTGGCTAAGTAACAAGACTCCTTAAAATTAATCATTCTTTAAAAATAAAAGATATGAAATAAAAAAAAGAACTGTAAATGTATAAGTATGGCGAACAAAAAATGCAGCCAACAATGATAGTAATTATAAGTACGATCTTAAGTCGTATGAAGAGAATGTGAAAGGAATTAGTTATGAATCAGTCCGTAAGATTAAAATGTATTTATGAAGAGATAAATAAACAACAATCCAAATCTTATTATGTTGCACTTTATGTTTGACATCAAAAAAACAGCAACAACAATAATAATCAAATTGACCTACGCCCGTAAGCGCATGAGTGTTTTAGTTTAGTAAAGATACCGTTCCCAGGAAGACCAATTGAAATCTATTGAGTTTCTTTCCTTTAAAAGTGCTAAGGAAGCAATTTTAGTTAAGAGATTGAATGACACTATGACCTAATCGAAGAATTCAATCAATTAAAAACATCTAGGGATTTGTTTCACCTTGTAAAGATGTGGATCAATGCAATATATTACGTAATTGATCTATTATTGGGAATTGAAACCGATGCAATTGCATTTAGAATTCAATCTTCTTTCGAATAAACTAAATTGCCTAAACTAACAAGTCATTGTTTCAAATGTCCTTGTTTAGTCTAAGTTATAGATCTTTGATCGCTAAAAGGGTCCTCTTAACAAGTGAATCTCTTTCAAGTATTGCTAAATCAAGTCCTATCTCCTCAACCAAATAACAAGTTTCGCCTTTCAGCCCTTCACTTAACTATGTAGAATTAGCGAATGAATTTGGCCAAAGTCCAATCACAACAATTTCACATATAAGATAGAATTCAACCAATCCCAATCAAAAACAAGTACAACTAAATAACGATGGAAGATTCCAATATCAATACATTGCTAACTATCCCTAGATTGAGAGAACTACTCACATATGTTTAAATCAACAAAACTAAATAAAGTTTTGAGAGAAGAAGACTTAGCGCAATTGGAGATCTTTCAAGGGTTTCCTGATTTCGCAAGGGCTCCAAAATAGCAAGCACATCTTCACCACTCACACTCAAAACTGCTAAAAATCTAAACTAGACTTAGAAAAAATGAAAAAGGTATAGAAAACTAGAGAAAAGAGTTCTATTTCTTTGCTGTGTTTACTCTGTTTGGTGCGAAACTGGCTCTAGTGAAAGAGGAAGACGATTAAACTCAGCCACACGATGAAGAAAAATGAACACACTTGTAGTTATGGCCTCACTATGGACCATGACCTTTACCACAGACAGCCTGTGGTGAGCTCTGTCTTGATGATCTTCTGTTCTTTCTTCCTTCCATAAGCATGATGATTTTGGCGTATCTGTGGGGAGTCAAATTATACCTAATTATGGTTAACTTTGGGGTAAAAGGATCCAAAAATGTGCAAAACATAGAAATAAACCACACCTGAGTGTAAAACCGAAAAAGGAGTATAAATTACAACATAAAGCACATAAACATAAAGCACATAATTTTTCCTAAAAATGGCACAAAATGACCTCGAAATAGTGTGCACTTTAAGAACTTATCAAATTTCCCCATGCTTAAATCATCGCTTGTCCCCAAGCAATCATGAAATTGAGGCTAAAGATATGAATAACCTCCTTAGGGAGACATCAGCAGCAACATCAATAACCAAATCAACCCAAGTAGTTTTAGCCCAAAAGCGAAAAAATTTACAAACAGATAGGAGAAGGAAAATTTCAAAAAAGGTAAAAACCATCAGATCAAAATATTAAATCAGTTACTCAAATCAACTTAGACAATCATATTGGCATATTACAATAAGTAGAGCCTAGAAGAACCAATATAACCTCACTTTAGGGATGGGGCACTCATCAGTCATGTGTTTAAAATAAAATGCGGTTCTCTCAAATCTCATTCAATTAAAAAAAAAAATCAACCATAAGCTTGATAAGACTCTCAAATTGGCCACCACTATAATGCAAAACACACAAGACAATCATGACAACTTTTAAGGGTTATAATGTGAGCTAAAAAGGGTTCAGCGAAAGGCCTGGACAAACAATTTGGGATTTGTGGAGCTAAAAGCCGAAGACTAAGAGCATAAACCATCATCTCCCAAGTAAAACATACTCCTTAAAATATCAACAACATCCCTAAGTAATGTCATAAGAAAAGGTGCCTAAAATACAAAACTATTGCTAAATCCTCTTATTGCATTTTTTTCCTTCTTTTTTTCTTTTTCTTTTGTTCAATATGTACACATTTTTTTCTCCACAGACCTTTGGTGTGCTTTGTTTTCTTTTCTATTTTTTTTTCTTTTTTTTCTTGAGAAGGATAATGGCATTTAACACTTTTCTTGCAACTCGCAAAATATAAGCCAATTAACATTGAAGGTAAAAATAAAGCATGAATCCCTTATCATATCCAAGTAAACCATAATATCCACAAAAAGGTTATTATCCACAAACTACTCCCAATCAACTATGAAAACTCTATAGCCTTGGCTAAAAGGGTGAGACATATGTGTTTGGCCAAAGATATTAATATAGGTTCTCATCAAAAAATACGATAAAGGCTCAAGGGGGTAGCAAGGGGTAAAATATTCATATAGGGGTGGCTATTTGGTCAATGTAGCTCATAAAGTCAAAGAATGCCTCAATCATGTTGCCTAAATATACATGCTAAATGTGGTCTTGAACAAGAGTCAATGCAAGTTCTAGAGACTTGAAATCTAGGAAGAGTCGCACATGAAAAGAAATATGAGCCTAAGTTGATGAATTACTCTATTCAGGCTTAAAATCTCACAGGGCCAGGCTCATCCAGCTCTTGAAATTTCATATACCAAATACTCATGCCAAGAATCATTAAGCAAGCAACTCATATCTAATGTGAAGGTCAAAATATGAAGCATAATTTGAAAACTCTGAAACAAACATTTTATTCCCAAATGGGCCTAACAAAAAGGGTCAAAATAGGTAAAAGAAAGCTAATTAGTCTAAAGACTCATCATCGGAGGATCTATAGGCTCTTTTTAATTTGTTGTTCATTTGAATTTTTTTAATTTCTTTTTTTTTTTGCAGCTAAAAACTAAAAGGTGTCAAAACAAAACCAAAACGAAGAAAGAAACCTAGAAAACTGAATGATCAACTTAAAAATGCAAACTAAACCTAAAAACACAAATTATCACACATCTGTAATACACATATATATGGCCATGAAAAAGTAGAACAACTCCCTCATGCCTGGACAATGCATTGTCCTCAATGCAAGCATAAGACTCTAAAAAGGAGGAGGAAAAGGGGGAGGAGAAGAAAGAGGGTGGGCTTGGGAAATGTGCCAGTTCACTCGTACAGAAGCTTGCTCCTCTTGAATTGATTGAAGAGTAGTGTGCAGGTCAGGATGGTCATGAGACAAGGATGGTTGGTAGGAATGAGAAGCCCTAGGGCGAGGAGGTGGAAGAGGTGGGATAAATCATGCGAACTCTTCATCACCGAGTAAAAAGTAAAGATTTGCCTAGTTCAGGAGAGAAGTGCGATCAGCATTTGGGAGAGGTATAAGCGGGTCCCTAGGATAAATCCAACAAATAAGCCCACCATCAACTTTACAAAATTTCATTTGTTCAAAAGCGGCCAAGTTCAACCGCTCTGAACCTACAACTCTGTCATCAGGGTTTGCTTCAACTCTAACCAACCTAGTAATGTTGGTAACAAGGCCCCCAATGACAATTCTATTTGCAGAACTAGTGGCTGCACTGTACAATTGATTGACTAAGAATGGCTCGGGCCAGTCCGATCACCTTGAAGCATGCTATACAAGAAATACAATTCAGATAGATGAGGCACATTTAAACTATCCTCCCAGGCAAATAAACCATAAGCTAATAACAGTTGGGCCACACAAATACAAAGGTTTCGAATAACCATGCCTTTGGAATTATTGTTATCACACCGATAGTCCTTGGAAAGTTCGTGCCGAGAAGCATTCAGATTAAATTCCTTAGGGACATGGCGGTATGGGAGGTCCATACTTGGCGAAAAACTAAATATACTATTAAAGGCACTCAAATTAAGCTCATGAAACTTCCTATTAAGACAAAAGGAAATGTAGCCCTCTTGACATCGGGGGCTACTCGTGACCTCAACCTATAATGTGCTCAGGAATTGAAGTGGGAGGTCCCGATAGGTGTGGTCCCTAGTTTCTAAAAATTGGCCCATCCCACCCTGACCAAACAACCAACGAATATTATCCAACTATCCCAAACGATTCAACACATTCTCACCATAATATCAACTAGCTACCATAAGTTTACTACTCAAAGAATTGCATCTAGCAATGCATTCAGGATTAGTTAAACAAAGGGGGAATGGAACATTACCTCAATTTCTTATGGTGGTTAATGTGCGGGAGCTTTAGAGAGCTTGTTGTGGGGCTTTACTTGAGGTCCTACCATCTTGTGCGGTTCTTGCCTTCTTTTTGGTGCTATAGTGGTGTAATGTACATGGGAAAACTTAAAAAATTAAACTAAAAAGAAAATGAGAAGAAAAATGTTAGAAAATATAAAATTTGAGAAAAGGGAAGTAAATGGTGAAGAAATATGAAGAAAAATGGAATTTTGAAGAATAAAAGTGAAAAATAAAGGGAGAAATGGAATTAAGGTGAAGAAAGAAAGTAAAAAGGGAAGAAATTTGCTAGATTTGGGTGAAATATTGACAGTTTAAGGTGAAGTGGTTATGGAGATTTTAGAAAGAGAATGCAACAATTAGAGAGAGTGTGTGCCGAGTTTGAGTAAGAAGATGAAAAGAATTGGGTCAAAAGGGCCTTGAAAACCCTTGACCATAGATGCAGGGTTCACCATGGACTATTGTGGTGGCCACCGGCTATCCGTGGTTAGCTCTAATCCTAGATCTTTTGTGCTTTTCTCTCTTTTTTTGCTTTCTCTTTTTCTTTAGAACCTTCATGGACCACGGTGGTGTCAGTGGAGGCTCTAAAAAACCTCTTATTATACTTCTTTCTTCTTTTTTTTATAGGTTAATTAATTTCTAGTGCAGGTTCTAAAGTCCAAAAATAACACAAAATACAATAAAAGGATACATATGAGGGTGGAAAAAAAAGTAAAACAAATACTTGGGTTACCTCCCAAGAAGCGCTCATTCTAGGTCAGGAGCTTGACCTTTCTTCTATTCTGCTTCAGGTTCAATGAAAATGGACCATCTGTGAAATTGAAATCTTTCAACTAAAGGTACCACCTCAGATACTCTTGTTCGAGGTCTTTCTTCATCATCAATTGATGCCATAGTGTCTTATCAGCATACAAGACAAATTGATAGTGGGCTCCATCAGAAGGACCACTATCATCACGTTCAATCCCAAGATCAAAATCCTCATGAACTCCTTTTGTAGGAGGTAAATAAAGAACTAGTTGGTGAACTTATAATAATCACTCATGGAAGACTCATTAGAAGCATAGGCGGCAACCTCGAGTATGCTAGCTAGCATAGGAGCAGCGAATGCCACCTCAATATAACCTTTGTCAGGATCCTCAGTGGAAATTCAATCAAAATTAGAAGGGTCAGGACAACTCCAGCCATCTACCACTTCAATTTCAGGGGAAAGGGGGAGTGCAGTAGATAGGGAAGAATTGGGGGAAACAACTTTCTCGTCCATAAAACAAAATGTAGCATAACACCCCTCTACTTCAAATCATCTACCCCCCTTTTACATCAATAATACAACCTAAAGTAGCTAAGAAGGGCCTACCAAGAATAATTTGGGCATCATCAGTCTCAGTCATATCAGCAATGATAAAATCTTCCAACACCCTAAAATCTCCTATTTTTATAGGCACATCCTCCAATGTACCCAAATGTCGTGCTTTAGAACCATCTGCTAATTGGAGTGAAAAGGGTGTAGGTCATAATGGTCTAAAATGAAGCTTATGAAACATAGAGTAGGGCATCAAACTGACACTTGCACTAAGGTCACATAGGGCTTTTTCAATTTTAATTTTTCTTACAACACAAGGGATAGAAAATCTACGAAGGTCAGTGATAAGTACTTAAAGTGTATATCATTTTAGGGTCATTTTTGCTATATTTTTAGGGAAAATTATGTGCTACATGTTATAATTTATACTCTTTTTTCCATTTTATGCTTTGGTATGGTTGTTTTATGTGTTTTGCAGGTTTTTAGACCATTTTATCCCAGATTTGATCCTAAATGAGTGTATTTGGACTCCCCATGGATGCCCCTGAGTTGCCATGCCCATGGAAAGAAAGAAGAGTTGAAGAATGCGGAGCCAGAGCTTGCCACAGTTTGTCCATGGTGTTAGCCACGGTACGTGGTGTCTTCATTCCTCGTGAGGCTTTTTGTTTTCTCGCAACTTTTCAACTTCCTGGCTGTTTTAATTCCATTATTATGCATGGCTTTTTGGCTTCTAGGAATTTTACTACAAAAAGGGTGCCTCTCATCCTCATTTTCATATATCCCATCATTTCATTTCCTCTCTTCAAGTTTCTTTTTAGATAACAATTAGATTACAATAGAGAGAGAGAGAGAGAGAGAGAGATATAGAGTTGAAGTGAAGACTTTGCAAGGATTCCATCTTGAGTTTGAACGAAGGTTCAAGCATGATCTTAGCTAAGCATTTCTCTTCTATTATCTTCTCTTCTCTTTTCTAAATTTAGATTTATGTTTTGTTATTTTGATTTTGTTGCTCGATTTTGGATTTATGCAAACATTTGTTAGTTTCTTGATCCTGTGTTGATATCATTTGATGCTTTTGAAATTATTCGATTATTTTATTGAATTCTAGAAGTTTATTATCTTGTGAGAAACTTAATCATGCATGTTATGGGTATTTGGATGAAGGACTAAAAGGTGAAATCTCAAATACTAGAATCCTAGGATTTGACTTAATTGAGTGATGTCTCGATAGAGAATTACTGATTAAGAAACCGTAGACTTGATAATCACATGTTTAATGAACCTAAACTAATCAAGAGCCCTTGGGAAACAATAAGTTTATTAGATTTAAGGTATTTCACCTCACCTTGACAGGGGTTATGATACTTCGATTATCGGTTTTAAAACAACCAATGAAGGAAGAAGTGCTTGATTGATATGTAGATCAGGTGATTGCTTATTTTGCTTAATTCCAGTTATTATTTATCCACTAGATTAGATAGCAGATTAGTTAAATTTTATTACCAAATTTGGATTTGTCTAGCATATCTTGAGGGAATATAGCCAAGTAGATCAACCTAGTCTCTATGGGATCAACCTTAATTTGCTACAACACCACTGTGCGTTTGCGGGCCTATCAGTCAGGAAGCTCGGAGGAAAGTGTTTAGGAATCTCAAAGCTATCATTTTCTCTAAAAGTCATAGGCTCACCTCATCTTTTCTCCCCTTACTCTCAGCCATGATCACTTCTTTACCCTCCTCAAGTGTTATGTCCTCAGGATCCTCTATCCCTTCTTTCAAAGTTACATAATTATAATGCTCACGGGGGTTAGACTCGGGTTTACTAGGTAGTCTACCCAGAGGTGTAGATAAATATGTAGCTTGTTGAGCTATTTGGGCTTCAAGCATCTTGTTGTGAGTAGTAAGCACATCGACCTTGGAGGCCAATTGCTTAATGTCCTCATCTTACTTTTGTTGAGCCAAATGTATATTCCGCATCATAGATTCTAAGTTGGATTTTTGAGGTGCTTGTTGAGAATAGGATGGTGTTTGAAATCCAAGGGATGATCTAAAATTCATTTGGGGTACAAGTGTGGCATTACACTTATAAGAGAAATTGGGTGATTTCTCTAACTTGGATTATACGTGCTAGAAAAATGCCATTTGTTAGTCCAGGGTGATGGTTGTTCACATAATTAACCTAGTCACTTACATATTGGGCAAAAGGACTACCCACTTGACAATGCACAGTCAAATGATAAACTGATCCACATATATCACATGATGGGAAGGGGTACTTGAACTAACAGAATTAACATTCAAGTGTTCCAACTTTTAAGACATACCATCAACTTTAGAAGAAAGTATAGAAATAGCATCTAATTCTAGCTCACATCCAACCCGCTTGGGTTGGGCTCTTTCAGACCACCATTGGAAATTATTGAGGGCCATCTCTTCTATAAGATTTTATAGTTCATCTTCAATTTTGCTCATAAGGATACCCCTTACTGCCGCATAATAGTGGACCTCAATGATTAGGTGACGCCATTATAAAATGTTTATAAATCATCTTCGATGACCATCGTGAGGGCAAAAGATCCTTGAATCACTCCCAAAACTCATAGAGAGTATCATCTTCCTTTTTAGAAAAAGTACTGATTTGATTTCGTAAGCTTTTTCGTTTTACTCAGAAGAAAGAACTTGGCAAGAAAGACTTTTGTAAGCTCATCCCATGTCGTTATGTATCTTGCAGGCAAGAGTGAAGCCATGCTGTTGCCTTATCCATAAGTGAAAAGGGAAATAGGCGCAAGCGAATGGCATCGGTGAAAACTCCGTTGAGCTTTAACATATCACACACCTCCAGAAAGACCAAGAGGTGTAAGTTTGGATCTTCTAGCGGGGTGCTTCTGAACTGAGATTGTTATACCATGGCTATAAGGGCTGGTATGAGCTCAAAGTTGTTCACTTCTACATTTGGCCAAGTGATGCTCGAGGAAATGCCTTGGACTCCCTAGGTAACAAAATCCCAGAGTGTCCTTCTTTGATCACCTCCTATTCCTGCAATTGGTAAAGACACTGCTTGAGCCTTGAGTGTTTGCTATTCTACCCTTACTTTCTTCCTTCTAGAGTGAAAAGTCCTTTCAATTTTTGAAAGGAGAAATCTATAAAATTGGTAACAAAACTACAAATGTAAATAAAAACTATAAAAAAAATAATGATAAAATGCTTAATCAATTTCAAAAGGCTAACTTAATATCCATAAATTGGGTCCCTGATAATGGCGCCAAAAACATGACCTATGCCCACAAGCATGCGAGTGTTGTATTTCAGTAAAGATATTGTTCCCAAGAAGACCAACTGTAATCCATTGAGTTTTGTCCTTTAAAAGTGCTAAGCAAGCAACTTCAGTTAAGAGGTTGAATGACACTATAACCTAATTAAAGAATTCAATCCATTAAAAACGTCTGGGGATTTTGTTTCACCTTGTAAAGATGTAGATCAATGTAATATATCATATACTATGGGGGATTAAAAGGGGTGCAATTGCATTTAGAATTCAATCTTCTTTCGAAATAAAATAAATTGCCTGAACGAGTAAGTCATTCTTTCAAATGCCCTTGTTCAGTCTAAGTTATAGATCTTTGATCGCTAAAAGGGTCCCCCTAACAAGCAAATCTCTTTCAAGTAAATCAAGTCCTATCTCATCAGTCAGACAACAAATTTCACCTTTCTGTCATTCACTTAACTATTTAGAATTAGTGAATGAATTCAGCCAAAATTCAATCAAAGCAATTTCACACACAAGATAGAATTCACCAATCCATATCAAGAACAAGTATAACTAAATAAAATGATAGATTCTAACATCAATACTTGGCCAACAATCCCTAGATCAATAAAATTACTCACATATGTTTAAATCAACAAAACTAAACAGAGTTTTGAGAGAAGAAAAGTTAACGAAATTCGAGATCCTTTAAGGGTTTCCGAACCTCATAAAGGCTCCAAAATAGCAGTCACTTCTTCAACACTGACACTCAAAACTACTAAAAATCTAAACTAAACTTTAACAACAAAATGGAAAAGGAATAGAAAACTAGAGAGAAGAGTTCTCTTTCTTTGCTATTTTTTCTCTATCTGTAGTGAAAATGGCTCTATTTAAAGAGGAACACGATCAACCTCAGCCACAAGGAAAATGAATAGGCTAGTAGTTATGGCCTCACCATGGACAGTCCATGGTGAGCTCTGCCTCAATAATCTTCTGTTCTTTCTTCCTTCCACGAGCATGGTGATTTGGGGGTGTCCGTGGGGAGTCAAATTATAACCAATTATGGTCAACTCTGGGGTAAAATGGTCCAAAAACCTACAAAACACAGAAAAGAACCATACCCGAGTATAAAACCAAAAAAGGAGTATCAAATATAATGTAAAGCATATAATTCTCGCTAAAAATGGCACAAAATGACCTCAAAATACTATGCACTTCAAGGATTTATCACAAATCAAGACTTAATTTAACTCTAGATAGTTCCCACATACTTGTAACATTTTAGTTAATTGTGTTACTATTTGAATAAAAAACAAGGGTCATACGACCAAGTTATCTAGCTTGCATGCTTGTGTTCATAAAATAGGAAGACTAAGAATCAAGTACATTTACTATATGTACCTTTCAAAAATTCAGATGTGCTTTATAAATATTAAAATCTCGGAACATATGAGCAATTACTTACTTACTATTTGAGTGTTGTTCTACTATATAGTTAAGTGGACCCATCAGTTATCAGTTATCAAGGCCTAGGCCCTTAATTCACCCGTGTGGTTTCAACTTATGCTTCTTGATCGGCTCAGGGGGTGCACACCTACTCAATGATTGCACTATATATTTGAACACCTACTCAATGATCGTACTATAAATATGAGCTCACCAATTTGGGTTCCACTTCAAGACAACAATCGCTAAGGCAGCCTTATCAATGTTCTCTCCCCCTCCTATTTTCAAACTAAAAAGGATTGAAATGCATGCCCACCAACAAAGGAATTTATATCCTTACAATATAGGAGTAAATGTATTGAGAATAGACTCTTTTTTTAAATATTTTTGTGTTTCGTATTTTTAGGTAACTAAATTGTGAAGTCCTTTCCTGACAACATTAGAGCGACATGGAGACAGACAATGAAGTTCAGACCAACATAGCATGGCACTTCATAAAGTTAAGGGTTATCGGAATGTAAGCTTTGTGCATTGCTGATCTTTCATTTTAGTTGGGAATATAACATGTGCTGTAGTATTTATGTTAAGTAAATTAACTAAGCCTTATCCTCTCTAGGATGGTGGTAACATCTTAACCCTTACCGTCCCACAGTAACAACGCCTAATGCCTAGTTAATTAAGGATAATTATGTGATCAAGAGTTGGGGTATTATAGTTGTGGTATCAGAGCCCAGCTGAGGGTCACATTGGAGTAGATATTTTAGTCATGTTGGGCTACAATTTGGGTCATTGTGAGCTATTATAAGTCTGGTAGTTTTACAGAGTTTGTGTAAATAGTACACAATTGGATAATGTGTGCTGTTTTCCATTGTCTAGTTGCCTTCTTCATTCTTAATATTCCATAGAATAGTTAGAATGCTTAGTTATAGTGAGTTTAGCAATTTTAATAGATTTTGAAAGAAGTTTATATGGAGTCAGGTAACCTATTATTATTTTTAGACATATCGGGAATTTCATTATATTACATTATTTGTAGCTATATGATGTGTGCCAAATAGATAGAGAAGATTCAAATTGACATAATACTACATTGATTAGTCTAAAAGTGAAGTAATAAAGGTCCATAAGTGATGTACGCATCTGATCCCAAACACATCCAAATGAGGGCGAAAGAGCCTCAATTTGTTTTGCACTTAAAGGAGAGAACTTGCACAGAATTTTTGTATCTTTTGAGCTTATAAAAGATAAAAAAAAAGAAGAGAATAAAGAGCAGAAATCAAGATGTAAAGGATATGAACTCAATTCGCCCAAATGAATCCACACATGAAGAGATGAGAACTAGACTTAAGGGCATCGATGGATACAAAAATCACCACCACCAAAGTCCTCAAGGGTTCATCCAAACTAACCTCCCTAGATACAGTAAAAGCACTACTAAGGAGTTTCATTTTGAGCTCAGAGAACACCACTCTAAGGAACCAACTTAGAGATACAGCACTTAAGAATTTAACACCAGAGAATCCACCCTTATAAGAGAGTTTTCATTCAAGCTTTTTCTTAAACTCATAATTTGATCTTTTCAAGCTACACATGAGAGGCTTTACGTAAGCCTTCTATTCTACCCTCTCTCACTCAATACAACAGCCATGGCTCATAATAAACCTAACTAAAACAAGTAAAAACCAAAATCCAAAAACAACTCATATCTGGCTAGATGCAAGCAATAAATGATGTTTGGACCCAAAATGCGCTCCATTTCTAGAAGTGGGCAGAATCTAGGCAGAACTGCACACTTGCCTTTGTGGACTAATTTGACTAGCCAAATGACCTCCAAGTTGCATGAAACTTGCTACATTAGAAAGGTTACTTCTTGAAATTTAGGATGAGCTAATGGAATCCCTTCTAATCCCAAAAGACATCAAGGAAACAAGGTGCACAATACTAGGTATGTCTAGGGATGTACTTATAATTTTGACATTTAGAAATTTTTTAGGCCTTTGAGGGGCCAAATGATGTCCAATGTGAGTGATTCTTGATTCCGTGAAAAGAGAACCTATTGAACTTTCTCTTGGTGTTAAATTTCAGTGACCCACACTTTCCTTTCATCTTGCTGCAAGTCATTAAAGTTGAGCCTGATGTGCTGCTGGGCTGGCCTGCAGAACCTTGAACTTCTAAAAGCTGCAACTTTCTGCTTGCTAGATCAAAATGGATGATTCAAATGTAACAGTAAACTTTGGGATGCCTACTATATCCTCCAATTTGAATCACATCAAAATCCTTTGCGACTGGGGAGAACCAGCTGCTTGAGTTGAAATGCTCTTTTCTAGTGCTGAAATTGGCAGCATATGAAGAATGGTCTTTTCCTCTCACCAACTCTTGACTTGTACTGAAATTAATTACATGATCATAAAATAAACTTCCTAAGCTTTCATATGACTACTCATACACCCAAAATGAAGCATCCAAGCTACGGAAATAATTACCACAAAACTGAGCAAATAAACTGGACGTTCTGCTAGCACTGGCAGTTTGGCTTCTATGCCTTATTTTGACAACTACAACTTGACTTTGGCTTCTAATAGCCTTCTAATTTTCAAGTACTCAGCTAATGCTGAGCAAAGTACCCTACGGAATAAGGGAAATCAAATCAACCCTCAAGAGACTTTATAAGCTCTAATCTAGCTTGGACACCTCATAAAGACTAATCATTTAATTAGTTAAGGTATCAAGCTTTCAAAGGATCTTATTACATCAATTCTGATTCAAATTAGCAAGTTGTGCAAGTGGGAGATCCAAAAACAAGGTGGGTAAACTAACTAGTCTTCACTTGGGTGGAAGGAATTTAAATCCGTCTTTTACTTGATAATAGCATCTCATAGAGTTCCCTCAGCTTAACTTTAGGTAGGCCAGTTGATAAATACTTATGTTTTCTTTTATGCCCTAAAGTTTTGTCGAGAATGGAGTGAAGTAGATCAACTTAGTCCTCTCCCTTTATTACCTACGCTGGATTGAACCTGGGAATGCAGTACTGCATTAAACTGGCTATTTGACCCTGCAAATGATGTCCAAAAGCTTTAAAACTTATTTTATTTAAATGTAACTCCTTAAACTAAAGGAGAGTGGCCCTCCAATTTTAACTCGACCAGCAACGTGTTTCAAATAATGCATAAATCCAGGCTATTTTTTGGGTGAACTAGGCAGTGAGTTGTTGGACAAAAAAAAAAAGATGTTTATGACCAAGGCGTGGATCCCCTACAGCTCTTTAACATTAGTAACCCCTTAAGGGCTTATCATATGATCTTTACAACATTCTAAAGGATAGTCCCCATCATAGCCCCCAGTTTGTTTGAAGTTTGACCCCAATCTTTGAAATTCTTCATCTTCATCATAGTAAAGACTAAGGCTAGTCATGTTAAAGGTGGAAGAGACTGAACACTCACTAGAGAGGTCCACTTTGTAGGCATTGGGACCAATCTCCTTAAGGATCTTAAAAGGTCTATTTGGGCTTGATTTGCACTTGCTTGCTAACTCTCCTCCCTCAAATGGATGCGAACTAAGTCCCCAGGCTAAAAAAAAGCCTCCTCCTTGTGCTTCTTGGCCTGATGCTTGTCATGATAATTGGATTTTTCATTCCTCTCCATAACTTTGGCATGACGATCTTCGATTTCTTGGGCTCTCTTCTTGGCCTCTGAGTGACTTTAGTTAGATTAGGGATCATAACAATGCCCAATGGAGTCCGAGGGTTGTATCCATACACTATTTGGAATGGAGAGAGATTGGTAACCTTACTTTGGGCACGGTTGGAGGCAAACTCTACATGAAAAAGTAACTCATCTCACCCCTTGATACTCTTCTTAACAAGAACTCTTAGTGGGTTCCATCACAGAGTATTTGGATTTGAAGAAAGAAAATGGATAGGGGGAGATTTGAATTTTGGGATTTTGCCTAAATTCGTGCATTGTTTTAATTTTTGAGAATTATTGAATTATCCTACAATTCTGAATATTTAACTGTTGGTTCTCCAGTGTATTTGGCAATTCCTAACAAGTTTCATGAATTTTGGAAGTGTATTTTATGAGTTATTAATTTTCTATTGAAACTACCATGTTTTAGTGCATAATTTCAGCCAATGTTTTAATTTCGATGAAGGATGGGCTTTAAGGAAAGTCATGGGAATTTTACTATAGGATACTCATAATATTTGACACTTTTCACAAAATTATATGAATTTTGAATGTATATTTACAAGTTGTGAATGAAATTATTGTTACTAGGGGAGATTTCAATTAATAGGTGAAGTTTAGTTTTCATAGTGGAGACAGGTGAGCAATTGGAGTGAACCCTTTTAGATGTTTATCCTTTAATTTTATTTTAATGGAGTGATATTTGAGGTTTCTTATCATTCTCTTGATAAAATTTGTTGGTTTATCTCGTATGTTGGAATTGGCTATAGATGATCCTTAAAAAGGTGGGAAGATGAATGCTAGCTTTATGCTGATAAAGAAAGGAATTTAAAAAGTTTGTAATTTTAATTTAATTGTGTATATTTAGAAACTTATAATGAAATAATAAATTGAATTGAATTGAATTTTCTAATAAATAGATTGTGCATTAGAAAGGATTAGGAAATGGCTTTCTTCTTTCTTTAATGCTCAATTGGAGGGCATGAAATAAGAGGTTTGCAATGGTGCTAATAATGAGTTAGCTCCTTATTATAGCTAACTTGTTGAAGACATTAACTATGGGTTCGATTAGAAAATTTTAGTGGGCTAAAAGTGAAACATTGAATGTGATGTAGAAGCAAGTAAATGAAAATTAGTATTATGCTCAATTTAGGAAGTGAATATCTTGCTAATCCAAATTAGGTAATAAGAGAGCCATGTTGAAACATGACAAACCAATAAATTGTACCACTTAAGCTCCCCTCTTTCAAGTAACAAATTACTAAGCTTCGAATGATAGAGATTTAAATATTTTAATGAGATTGGTTATATGATTAATTAAATAATTATTAAATTTTTAAATCTAAGAAAATTATGAAGTGTATAGTGTTCAATTACTAAGAACAAGATAATGACGATTACATTAACGTTACTAATAATAAAAGATCCATTTGAAGCACAAGTGAGGCCACTTTCGCCATTTGTTAAGCCAATAATCTATGTCCTGCAGGGGTGCAAAGGATTTTAATATGTATGTATGTTTACTGCCTATATCCTTCAAAAATTCCAATGTCATCACAAATAACAAAATCACATAATATACAAGCATTTAGTTAATAATTTTCAAGTATTCTTTTGTCATATAATGAAGTGCACCCACTAGTTATCAATTGTCAAGGCTTAGGCCAATCAATTCACCCACGCGGTTGTAACTCAAGCTTCTGTAAACGCTTGGGAGGTGTGCATCTATTCAATGACTACATTATACATGTGAGCCCATCAATTTGGATTCCACTTTCAAATAATGGTTGGTAACAATTTTAGCACAATTCTCTTTTCCTCTCATTCCGGACCAAAATCAGTTGAAATGTGTACGTTCATTGAGAAATGAATTTCCACCTTTACATTATAGGAGTAAATGTATTAAGCATCGGCACATTATTCGAATATTTTTGTGTTTTATGTTTTTAGGTAAATAAGTAGTGAAGCCCTTATCTAACACACCATTAGAGAGGCGATGCTTAATAAAATCTAGACAAGCTCACAGTGACATATAATAAAGTCAAGGGTAATCGAAATATAGGCTTTGTGAGTTGCTGGACTTTCGTTTGAGTTTAGAAATGTAAAAACTATGCAGTGGTTTTTCATGTATACTAAATTGTGTTGTAATGTTTATGTTAAATAAATTAATTAAGCCTTATCTTCTGTAGTGATGTTAGTAAAATACTGTGTGAGTTTCAAATAGAAAAAATACAAGACGTATATTATTAAGTAGTTAATAAAAAATACAATAAAATATTTGTTTAAAAAAGTTGACTTTTATAAAATGCAAAGTTACATGTACGTCTTTTATACGATTGCTGTTGGAGAAATTCAGGCCAAAGATATGACCCTAATTTTTGGACTTTCACATATGCTTAGACATATGTTACTATTAGATAATTAGATACATAATTTTAGCTTTAGCCTTATAATTGTTTCAAATAATTTGACATTCAAATCAAACCCAAGTATTCATTAAAAATAGCATAATGTGACAATATTATGAAGTTAACATACGAAACACACCAGACGATAAATTTATTTTCCAACATTTATATAGTCTAATATAAGAAAAAATATAACATCATGTGGAATACCTCAATGTTAAACAAAAGGTCTTGAATCTAATGAAGGCCACAGTCGTAAGCTTCCTGATTTGGCCCAAGTTATCTAAAATCTAAATGCTAAATGAAAGGTCATGAATATAATCCTAAATTTTTGTTACTAAGAGTCAACTGTTTTTCACCTTTTAATACGTTTGTTTGCACATATCACATTCAATTCGGTCATGCGAATAATTCACACATTCTTAGACATCTGCTGCCTTTTAAAATTGATTTACCCTTTTAAAACACCTAATACGTTAATATGTGCTTATAATGAGTATCAAAATGAGAAATTATTGACATAGCTTTCTACAATGGTGTTATTGTCCTAACCTCATTCTTCAACAGTATTAGCCACCAAAGTTCAGATAATCAACACTAAACTAGTGGTTATGTGTTGGGCAATCACAATTGCGATGTAAGAGCCCAGGTTTAAGGGTCACTATGAGCCATAGGGTGTTTATGAGTTTTATCGGACTAGTTAAATGTGGAGGTAATTATAGGATTATAGGCATGAGTACGTAGTGAGGATGCTTTAGCCAATATTTACCTTGTCCTTAGCTTTAGTATTAACATCAATGACCTAGTTAGATAACATTACGAAACTCCCTCATTAACAGAGTAGAGCACGGAAGCATTTAGTTAACCTCCTAGTTACAAACGTATCAGCTTACCAAACTCATATAGATAATTCTATCAAGTATGGCTTAGCCATTTCCTATATGAGGATGCCTCCAATTTAGAAATTATATTAACGCAAAATTACGTTTCGGTATGAGGATGTCCGGACTTGAGGATGACACTTACAAATTCTCATGTGATTTGTGTGGTACCAGGTTTACATCTGATCTTTTATTGAAGGCAACATCCTTTTGTTACAACACACTTATGTTGAATCAATATCAAATAGACATTGAAATAGTACGTATGAGGGCCTACCACACTTTTATAAGTGATTTACAACAATAATTTACCTTAATGAATAATGTCACATCAGCACTGTAGTTTATGGCATATTGTTTGGTATTATATGGGTTATATACAATAAGATTAAGGTTGTCATGTAAGGCAAGTGTTGTCACTAATTCATTTCCAAATTATGTGAAGATATATGGGATACATGTGCTTGACGTACATACTCAAAATAACTCACTGTACCTTAAAGCATAATTTATAATTACGTAGGTAATGATGATGTAGAGAAAATCTAGGCATGGCTTGTCAATTGATACTAGGACTTTGGGTGATCAACTAAGGTTACACAAATAAACATGCCCTAGTCGAGGTGTTAGTAAGTCAAAGAACAATGGGAAAATTATGAAAAGAAAAACTCCTAGAGGTTTGAGATTGGATGATCAGGTTAAGTTATCTCCAGACCTAACTCAAACAAACTTTAAAGGAGTGTGAAAATTACTAAAGGGTGACCTGAGGGTTAAGATGTTCAAAAGAAGGTTTGAGGAGATAGCGTAAATTATTTCTTACTAGAATTGTTGGACTAGGTAATCCATGCTTTTGATCAAGATGTACTCATTCAATTATGCAAATAAATTAGGTGGAAAAGATTAGTAGTGTAGAAGGTGATTAGATAAGCGGTTTTCGCAGGTACTAACAAGGATTAGACAGGAGAAAAAAATGAAGAGAAGCAGAAAGAGGAGAGCATAAATAATGAATGCGCTCCATTCATTATTTTATCATAAGTAGTGGACTTTTAATTATGGTGATCATCAGAGCATAATGATGTTATATGGAGTGGTAATCATGGGAGATACATTTAGGAAAGCAAATGGGAAAAAAAGAAGCAAAACAAAAGAAAGGAAACATTAATATAGTAATCATTAAAGAAACAAGAGCAATGGATAGGAACTTCAAGCACACTCATGATGAGCCATATATATATATATATATATATATATATATATATATATATATATATATATATGATAGCCATATATATATATATATATATATATATATATATATATATATATATATTCATTACTTTTACAAACTAGGAATATGTCATAATTTATTTTCTAACTAATGAGTGGACAAGATTTGTTGAGATTTGGAAAGAACAAATGCTGCATGAAAAATTATAATATAAGTATAATAGTTTGATGTGTTGAACTTAGAACCCTCGATATTGATGTGTTATATCTCATGCTGGTAAGGAATTTAGAGCCATGAGTTGAGTATATACTATACGGATTCCATAGGTTTATTTCGAGCGATTCTATAGGATTAAGATGTCATATTCAAGAAGGTATTACCAAGAGACAACTCTAGGTATGACAAATAGAGGATTATGGGGCAAAGAAGATATAGGAAGTATCTATATAAAAGTTGAAAACCCAGGTGACTTTTTTTTGAACATATCAAACCCGTGTAGTTTTGGCCACATAAGCTTTTGGGTTGATTTAAAGGAGCCTATGGTAACCTTCGAACCAATTAACATTGAACCTTCCTTATAAGATACCATTACATAATTGTGTAACCTTTGTTGGGAACGCTTGATTTGTTAGATTACAACCAAGAACTTGCCACACACACATTATACCATAGGACAACTAATTGCTTTTTGAGTCAAATTAACCCCTTCTGCCTTGTGAAAAAATTATTTGATTGCCTTAGCAATAATCCATCGGACATCTTTTCCATCATTGAATTACCTCATAACATCAATCTTTATGTGGAATCTCGATAACGAAGTTGAGATGTGGCCTTGTTCCCATCACTAAATATCTTCATTTAGCCTACTTCTCACAATCATCCTTTTAGGAATAGCCCAACCTCCTTTTGAGGCCTTGATTGTAATCGACATTGATTCTTGATTTGTTTTTGCCACTGTTCTTGAATCTATTACATTTAAAAGGTTCTCCACCTCTCATATAACTGCATTCAAATTAAATAAGTTGATGAGTAAAGTAAATAAGTTGATGAGTAAAGTATATCACTATTTGTAATCGTAATAGTCCAATCCTAAATCATGTTTACTCATGTCATGAATACATGTGATTAATTTCATCGCATTTAAATCATCGTTTTCTTTGTTATTTTAATTGGGAGAATTTAAATGGGCCCTCACCTTGCAATTCGGGTTTTTGTTCTTGTCAAATTCTGGAGATCGTTATTAGGCCTTCATATTTATGAATTGAGCGATTTAAGTATTTTTCATGACACCACAAACATTTAACCTTGAGCTTTGGGGGAAAAAACAAAACGACTTTTGCAAGCGCGCTTGGTTTGAGCGACTTTTGAACCCGAGCCCGTTTAGGGCCAATTTCGGTCCACCAAGACTTGACCCTATTTGTTCACCTAATTACCCTTAATTAGGCCTTAATTATACTTGGTAAAAGTAGCTTTTGGGGATTAAATTTTAGCCAAGTATTTAATTGCCAAAGCTTTTATTTTGCACCAAGTAAATGCAAGTGATTTTCTCTCTGTTCTTCTCTCCTCCTTCTCTCAACCCCACGGCCAACCCAGCAATAGCAGCCCAGCCCTTCTTTTGGTGATTTCCGGCCACTTTTAGGCTAGCCTCCGGCAAGGGTTGTAATCTCCAACCACCTCCCTCCACCGACTACCATCTTCCACCCTTAAAATCACCAAATATCATCCCCATCTCCACTTATTTCAAGCTCAAAGTAGGTGGCTTCAATCTTGTTCTTTGGATTTTTGGTTTTGCTTCTTCTTTTGGTTGTTTTAATGGTGGATCATGTGGTTTTGATTGACTTGAGAATTATTTTGGTGATGGATCATAGTGGAGTTGAAGTTGAGTGATGCTAGGGTGAGGGTTACTTCTTAATCATGCAAGCTTCATGTTTAAGTGTTGGATATTGATTGTTTTATCCTTGATTTTGATCATCTTTTAATCTATTGAAATTTATTATGATGTTTGTGGTGGTTTGAAATGATGGGAGTGAGCTCAAGTTGACCTTAAGTTAGGGTTTTATCTAAGAATGCATGGTTTGGACCAAACTAGTATTAAAGTTAAAGTATGCGTATATGTGACTAGAAAAGGAGCTTTATTGGATATGAATATGAAGTGAAATTGAGTGTGGTGTTTTTGTATGATGTTGGGATGGACCAAAGTGCATTTATATGCTTTTAAGGAATGGTTTACGTTGAGGATTTGTGTAAAAAGTGAGGGAACAAACTCAAACAGTGAGGCTGGAATTTCCAGGAAAACCGGACAACCTTTGAGATGAAACTGGTAATGATCGGCCATTATGATTTTTAGTGGGTAGATAGGTCAGTCTGTTAGCTTTAAAATGCTCCTGAATCGCATTAATCTGAGCTTTGTGGAAAACGTTACGGTCATTTTACTGAACCTGTGCAGGATGGACTTAAAACTGGCATGTTGGTGGTTTAGCACCATTTTAGGAACCCTATCATGGGAGTCATGTTTTGTGTCCTTAGTGAAGGTTTTAGAGGACTTCCTAAGCTTTTCATATTGGGGTCTTAGGTCTCATCTCGAGGTCAAAAGTATAAATTGTGAATTATTCTTTCCGTACCCTCTTTATAAGCCCTTTTGCTCTGAACTTGCTACCGTGCCTTAAATCACATTTCTATGGTTTATATAGTTTCATCGTTTTAGTTTAATCTATTAAGTGGTCTGTAGGGATTCTTCATAAGCCAGTTTTATTTAAAGGCATCATTTATAAGAACAAGCTCGTTTCTGACCTCATGTACCTATAATGATCTTTTGAACAAAATCAACACCTAAGCTTTCATTCTCTCCACTTTTGTGCATCTTATTATTCCGTGAACTTGCATTTAAAACTTCCGGGTACATTCATTGCCTGTATCCTTAGAAATCAGCACATATTTATTGAAATCGTAATGTTTTGGTAAGTACATCAATGGATCAATTTAATCAGTGCTTTATCACATAATTAGTGACCCCATAAGTTTTCAGTTACAGGGCATTGCCCTCCAGTTACCCGTGCAGCTTCAAGCCAGGTCCCTCGGTCGGCTTGGTAGGTGTACATCTATTCACAGATCGTAACAGTTATGAAGAGTCGTACTAACAGATAATAATTAGCATTTTAATTTTATATGCGTTTCATTCCCTGTTTTAAAATTAAAATGAATTGTAAAGCGGGCCCAAACAAATTTTCATTGTATCTTTAACATTACAGGAATGCATATACTGAGCTTTGCCTCACAGTTTGGAATGTTTTTATGTTTTGTTTTAAGAAAGTATTCAGTGAACCGCCCTCCGGCGGGCAGGACGGTGGAAGGTGATAAGTGAGCCAGGACTATCCATGTGACTGGCGGTGTATGAGTGCTAAGATGCTATCATATCATATTGTGATGTTTTTTGGTGTTGAAACTGTATATTTGAGCTGAATTATGAATTTTGGTGTAATCCTTGAAATGATTGGGATGTTAGAACTGTTTCTGTATATAACTAAATGGTTTAAATGGTGGCAAGGGTGTGAATGCCCTTTTGAGGGTAAACTTTAGTTTTATGGCTAAGTTTGCATGTATATAAGGGAAGCCTTGTCCTTTTTGGACAGTGGTAATGCCCTGTTCATTAGGTTATTATTGTTAATTGGTGAACTTAAGCAAGTGAATGTAAGTAATGAATCATGTATATTTTTGGGGCGTTACAGATTTGGTATCAAGGCCAGGTTGAGATTTTCTTGAGGAAGGTAGAGTTAGAAATTATAGGGTGAGAATAGTTGTCTTAAGGGGGCTATCGCATACTGCTACAGTGATATTAGGAGTGCAGTAACGATATTAGAATGCAAGTTGCTTCCATTTGCATGTTCCTTATTTATGGATGTATGCCTCTCATATATGTGTTTTCTTTGTTAGATGGACCCTTACGGCGTTAATATGTTGCTGGGTGGATCTATGATTGCTCACATTGCGCTGCTACATGCTAGTATAGAGGCACATGCACAGGACCCTTACTCTAAGTTTCGCAGTATTACGGTTCGTGCATAGAGACTGCTTTGGTCCTTACCCCTGGTTGGCTCGTGGGTGGAGTTTAGGCATCGTTATCATGACTTTATGATAACAAGGAACTCAGGCTTGGATGGGCCGAGGTTTTAGGCCTAGAGGGCATGGACTACTCTTGCTATAGAGTTATTATTAAGGGAAGAGTTTGATCAGAGAGGGATCACCATGGAGACGTTACAACATGTTTTTCCACTACATCAGGCACCTCCCCCACCGGTAGCCCCAACACCAGCACAGGGGCCACCCTCCCCGCCAGCACCAGCATAGGGGCTACCCTTCCCCCCCACACCAGGTACCCCACTGATGCCCGATAGCCCTGGGGAGGCTCACGTGGTGATAGACCTCCCCGACACCCCAGATTTAGTGGTGACTAGTTCTGGGGATGAGGGCCACCAGGGGGAGGAGGATGATCCCGAGGAGGATCAAGACATTCACGAGATGGGGGTAGAGAAGCAATGGGAACAGGAGGCTGCTGAGTTAATGGTGGAGTTATAGGATAAGCAGGAACAACAGGTCTAGCAGGAGATTGGTGATGCCGAGCCAGAGGCATCTACTAGCAGCTTCGATTCAGGCGAAGAACTTGATGATGAGTCTGACCCGAATCATGATCCATCTAGGGATCGTTAGGGGGTTCTAGGGGTAGTGTAGTGGTCTTCTTTTTGAGCCCTGTATGTATATATGGTATGGTTGGATAGGATAGTTATATTTTGTGTGGCATATGACATTGTATATAGTTAAGCCAATCCTCTTCGACCGTGATAGCTTGGTCCATACCTCTTTTTGGTCATGTGACGGATCTAGTGCTTAGGGGCTATTTAGTGTTTAGTGTTAGGGTAGGGGTCAGAGCTAGACTTGCTTACTCAGCTAGGTGCAATATGCTTTTGTTGCTCATGTATATAAATCAGCAGCTACATATGTAAGTAAGCCGTTATGAAATGAAATGATGACGCTTTGAGTTATGAAATAATCTTTGAGCCATCTTCTATGTATTTATTGGGCATGTTTATCTTATATGTTTGGAGGTTCCAGTGTTTGAATTGTTTTATTTAATGTATGATCAGAATGTCTGAGTCAGTGCAAAACAACATGGAGGTTCATGTAGAGGATAATTTGGAGCAAGGCCAGGGATCGGGTGATCAAGCCTCGTGCCAGGAGCCACAACTTGGTGACACCCCACTGTTGCCCTCTGAATTAGCTAGCAACTTAGGAAACCCGAGTTACTGACCAACCTTTGTTGCTGAATTGATGAAGCGAATTCCCCAAGGACCTGCTGAAACCCCTCCTAAAGAGGATAAATTAGCAGATAGGGTAGCGCAGCGTAACCCTAAAGTGTATGATGGGAATTATGATCCAGCGGTATTCGAGGAATGAGTAAGGGGAATGGAGAAAATTTTCACGGTAGTTAAGGTACCAGGGGAAAAGAAAGTAAACATTGGGACGTATTATTTATCAGGTGAAGCTAATATTTAGTGGAACATTGTTAAGGGCGGGCTCTTCGGGCCTGAATTCACCTGGAGTAAATTCTTAGCAGAGTTGAGGGCAAAATTTTACCCAGTTGTGGTGCAAAGGCAAAAGGAGAAAGAATTTGTGGAGTTGAAAATAGTGGTAGCATGTCAGTGATGCATGCTAGTAAGTTCACAGAATTATCTAGGTTTGTCGCAGAATTTGTGTCATCTGAAAGGTTAAAGATGAGTAGGTTTGAGGAGGGCTTGGTCTTCTACATTCGAAATCAGTTAGCTGGGCAACCAATTCTGACTTACAAGAGCTGTACGAGCAAGCCGCTGAAGTGGAGCGTGTGAAGACGGAGTTGAGGGCCTTAAACCCGATCAATCAAAAGAGGAAAGGGATCGAGCGGGGAGCTCCAGGTGGGAGTGTGAATCAAAAGAAACCTACTCCTGCTCCTCCCAACAACTATCCTGCAAGCTCTGTAGAGCCCTGTAGGAAGTGCAGAAGAACCAATCACACCACTCCTGAGTGCTGCGTTGGCACCAACAAATGCATGTGGTGTGGAAGTCCTGATCATCGCTGCATGCCCCGACGACTAAAAGCCGTAGGCAAGGGCACAACAAAACCCTTGGCTCCGCTCTACTAGGGACCCCCACCTTCAAGGCCTGCAGTTGCAGGAAGAGCATTTGTGATGAACAAAAAGGAAGCTGCTACCTCTGGCACGGTAGTCACTGGATCTGTCCTTTCAAATTCAAAGCCATTTTGTGTATTATTTGATTCGGGCGCCACTCATTCATTTATATCTACCTGATCTGCTATACAATTGAGCCTTGAGAGCAGGAGGATGGAAACCAATTATAGAATTAAACTACCCAACAATTTTGTGATTAAGTGTCCCCTCTCTTATAAACTTGTCCCTATCACCATTGGTGAAACCACCTTCCCTGTGGATTTGATTCAATTTGATTTGTCTGATTTTGACATCATTTTGGGAATGAATTGGTTACACACTTATGGAGCCCAAATCCACTGTGAAGATCTTAAGGCTATCTTGAAAGATGAAAAAGGGAGAAAAGTGTGTTTTTATGGGCAGAGAGAGGCAAAATCTTATTCTTTGATTTCTGCTATGAAAGCAAGTAAGCTATTATATTAGGGGTGGATTGGATATTGGTGTTATGCTATGAACACTTAAACAAAAGAAGAGAAAGCGGAGAATATGCCTGTAGTTTATGAATTTAAAGATGTTTTCCCTAAGGAGTTACCAGGACTACCCCTGCAGAGGGAAATTGATTTTGGAATCGAATTAATTCCTGGAGCCCAACCTATTTCTAAAGCCCTATATCGTATGGCCCCAACTGAGCTTAAGGAACTAAAGATTTAGCTAGATGAGTTGTTACAGAAGGGCTTTATTAGGCCAAGTGTGTCACCATGGGGTGCCATAGTGTTGTTTGTCAAAAAGAAGGATGGAACCTTAAGGCTATGTATTGACTACAGAGAGTTTTACAAGATTACCATCAAAAACAAATAACCTCTGCCACAAATAGATGACGTGTTTGATCAACTACAAGGAGAAAGAGTATTCTCTAAGATTGATTTCAGGTCAGGGTACCATCAACTTAGGATTAAGCCTGACGGCATTCCTAAGATAGTGTTTAGGATCAGGTATGGTCACTATGAGTTCACAGTGATGCCTTTTGATCTCACTAATGCTCCTGCAGCCTTCATGGACCTTATGAATAGGGTTTTCAGACCCTATCTAGACAAGTTTAGAGTGGTGTTCATATATGACATCCTTATCTACTCTAAGGACAAGGAGGAACATGTTGATCAATTGCAGACAGTATTGCAAACTTTAAGGGAGCATCAACTCTATGGCAAATTAAAGAAATGTGAATTTTGGTTGGAGGAAGTGGTATTTTTGGGACATGTGGTTAGAAAAGAAGGAATTAAAGCTGACCCCTAGAAGGTGAAAGCAATCACAGAATGGCCAAGACCTGCCAATGTCGCGGAGATTAGAAGCTTTCCGGGTTTAGCGGGCTACTATCGAAGATTCGTTAAAGACTTTTCGAAAATAGCTTCACCACTGACCAATTTACTGAAGAAGGCGAATAAGTTTGAATGGACTGAAAGATGTGAGAAAGCTTTCCATGAGCTATGACAGCAACTGCTACCGCTCCAATCCTAACGTTACCAATGGAAGGAATTATAGTGACGCTTCGAAGAACTGTCTGGGGTGTGTACTGAAGCAAGAACACAAAGTAGCCACTTATACCTCTTGGCAACTCAAGCCGCATGAGAAAAACTACCCTACCCATGACCTAGAGTTAGCAGCTGTGGTCTTTGCATTGAAAATTTGGAGGCATTGTTTATATGGGATTCCATGTAAGATCTATACTAATCATCAAATTTTAAAGTATATCTTCACCCAGAAGGAGCTCAATTTGAGGCAACGGCATTGGCTCGAGTTGCTTAAAGACTATGATTTGCAGATTCAATATCACCCTAGTAAAGCAAATGTGGTGGCGGATGCCCTGAGTAGGAAGGTGCAACATAGCTCAAATACTATGGTGATTACTCAATTGAGCCTCTTAAGAGAACTTGAGGACTTTGGGATTCAATTAGTGTCCCATGGGCAAACAAATGCTCAATTATCAGCACTTACCGTGCAGTCCTCTTAGTGAAAGAAATTCGACTGAACTAGGAAAGTGATCCCGAACCCCAAAGAATAAAGCAAAATTTAGAAAAAGCGAAGTCTCTGGGATTTGTAATGCACGCGTATGGGACCCTGCGGTTCCAGAATCATCTATGTGCACCTAAAAATGAAGGATTGGGGAAGCAGATCTTGGAAGAGGCTCACAATACTAGTTATTCGTTACATCCAAGAGGCACCAAGATGTATAGAGATCTGAGACAATACTTCTGGTGGAATAATATGAAAAAAGACTTTGTAGAATATGTGCACAAGTGTCTAACCTGCCAGAAAGTTAAAGCAGAGCATCAGCGTCCTGTGGGGGAACTACGACCTTAGAAATCCCCACTTGGAAATGGGATTCGATCTCAATGGACTTTATTATGGGTTTACCCCTTTTTGCCTCGAAAAAGAATGCTATCTGAGTCATATTTGATTGACTCACGAAGTCAGCTCATTTCCTGCAAATTAAGGATACTTGGAGTGTTGAAAGACTAGGCCAATTATATGTTAAGGAGATAGTCCGTCTGCACGGGATCCCTTTAGACATAGTCTCATATAGGGATCAAAGATTCCAAGCATGTTTCTAACAAGCGCTTCAAAAGGCCTTTGGGACCAAACTAAACTTCAGTAGCTCCTATCACCCAGAAACAGATGGACAAACTGGAAGAGTGAATCAAATTTTGGAGGACATGCTGAGATCTTGTGTATTAGAGCTCCAAGGGAAGTGGGAAGACGATTTACCTTTAGTGGAATTCTCTTATAACAACAGCTACCAGTCTACCATCAAAATGGCCTCATTTCAGGCTTTATACGGGAGAAAATGTAGAATCCTGTTATGCTAGAGTGATTTGGACGAGGCACTAATTATTGGTCCTGAAATGATTCAAGAGACCACAAAAACAATAAGAAAGATTCACGAACATATCAGGGTTGCCCAAAGTCAACAAAAAGGTTATGCGGACAAAAGAAGAAGGCCTCTGGAGTTTCAAGTAGGTGATAAAATTTTTCTAAAAGTTTCACCAACCAGAGGTGTCAAAATGTTCGGAGTGTGGGGTAAATTGAGTCCAAGATACATTGGACCTTATGAAGTCATTGAAAAGTTGAATCCCATCGCTTATCGTCTGGATATGCCTGTGGAAATTGAGCATGTGCATAACGTATTTCATATCTCTCAGCTTAGGAAATATATTCCAGATTCGGACCATACCATTGTATCTAAACCTATTGAAATTACTGAAGATCTAGTATATGAAAAACGTCCTATCTAAATACTAGATCGCAGGATTAAGCAGCTGCGTAATAAGCAGATACCATTGGTTAAAGTACTCTGGACAAACCACACCTCCCAGGAAGCCACTTGGGAGATCGAAGAGGCAATGAACCAAATACCCACATTTATTCGAGGTAATCTTGCATGTTATGATTAAGTTCATCAGTTTTGAGGGCAAAACTTTTTAAGGGGGGAAGGCTGTAATAGTCCGACCCTAAATCATGTTTATTCATGTCATGAATCAATGTGATTAATCTTATTGCATTTGAATCCATCGTTTTCTTTGTTATTTCAATTGGGAGAATTTAAATGGGCCCTCACCTTGCAATTCGGGTTTTTGTTCTTGTCAAATTCTGGAGATCATTATTAGGGCTTGATATTTATGAATTGAGCGATTTAAGTATTTTTCATGGCACCGCAAACATTTAACCTAAAGCTTTGGGAAAAACAAGAACTTTTTCAAGCGCACTCGGTTTGAGCTAGTTTTGAACCCGAGCTTGTTTAAGGCCAATTTCGGTCCACCAAGACTTGACCCTATTTGTTTAGCTAATTATCCTTAATTAGGCCTTAATTATACTTAGTAAAAGTAGCTTTTGGGGATTAAATTTCAGCCAAGTATTTAATTGCTTAAGCTTTTATTTTGCACGAAGTAAATGCAAGTGATTTTCTCTCTCTTCTTCTCTCCTCGTTCTCTCTACCTCACGGCCAACCTAGTAGCAGCAGCCCAGCCCTTCTTTTGGTGATTTCCAGCCACTTTCCAGCTAGCCTCCGGTAAGGGTTGCAATCTCCAACCACCTCCCTCCACCGGCTATCATCTTCCACCCTTAAAATCACCAAATATCATATCCATCTCCACTTGTTTCAACCTCAAAGTGGCTTCAATCTTGTTCTTTGGATTTTTGATTTTGCTTCTTGTTTTGGTTGTTTTAATGGTGGATCATGTTGTTTTGATTGACTTAAGAATTATTCTGGTGATGGATCATGGTGGAGTTGAAGTTAAATGATGTTAGGATTTCTTAATCATGCAAGCTTCATGTTTAAGTGTTGGATATTGATTGTTTTATCCCTGATTTTGATTATCTTTTAATCTACTGAAGTTTATTATGATGTTTATGGAGGTTTGAAATGATGGGAGTGAGTTCAAGTTGACCTTAAGTTATGGTTTTATCCAAGAATGCATGGTTTGGACCAAACAATTATTAAAGTTGAAGTATGCGTATATGTGACTAGAAAATGAGCTTTATTGGATATGAATTTGAAGTGAAATTGAGTGTGGTGTTTTTCTATGATGTTGGGATGGACCAAAGTGCATTTACATGCTTTTAAGGAGTGGTTTAAGTTGAGGATTTGTGTGAAAAGTGAGGGAACAAACTCAAACAGTGAGGCTGGAATTTCCAAGAAAACAGGACAACATTTGAGATGAAAGTGATAATGATTAGTCCAGCCAAAAATCATGATTTTTGGTGGGTAGATAGGTCAGTATGTTAGCTTTAAAATGGCTCTTGAATCGCACTAATCTGAGCTCTGTGAAAAAAGTTATGGTCATTTTACTGAACCAGTGCAGGATGGACTTAAAACTGACATGCTGGTGTTCTAGCCCTATTTTACGAACCCTATCGTGGGAATCATGCTTTGTGTCCTTAATGAAGGTTTTAGAGGACTTCCTAAGCTTTTCATATTGGGGCCTTAGGTCTCATCTCGAAGTCAGAAGTATAAGTTGTGAATTATTCTTTCCGTGCCCTCTTTATAAGCCCTTTTGCTTTGAACTTGCTATCGTGCCTTAAATCACATTTCTATGGTTTATATAGTTTCATCATTTTAGTTTAATCTATTAACTGGTTTGTAAAGATTCTTCATAAGCCAATTTTATTTAAAGGCATCATTTATAAGAACAAGCTCGTTTCTAACCTCATGTACCTATACTGATCTTTTGAACAGAATCAAGGCCTAAGCTTTCATTCTCTCCACTTTTGTGCATCTTATTATTCCATGAACTTGCATTTAAAGCTTCCAGGCACGTTCATTGCCTGTATATTTAGAAATCAACATGTATTTATCAAAATCGTAATGTTTTAGTGAGTACATCAATGAATCAATTTAATCAGTGCTTTATCACATAATTAGTGACCCCATCAGTTATCAGCTACAGGGTATTGCCCTCCAGTTACCCGCGCGGCTACAGGCCAGGTCCTCCGGTCGGCTTGGCAGGTGTACACCTATTCACAGATCATAACAGTTACAAAGGGTGCACTAACAGATAATGATTAGCAATTTAGTTCTATATGCGTTTCATTCCCTGTTTTAAAATTAAAATGAATTGCAAAGCGGGCCCAAATAAATTTTCAGTGTACCTTTAACATTACAGGAATGCATGTACTGAGCTTTGGCTCACAGTTTGAAATGTTTTTATGCTTTGTTTTAGGAAAATGTTCAGTGAATCGTCCTTCAACGGGCAGGACGGCGGAGGGTGATGAGTGAGACAGGACTGTCCACGTGACTGGCGGTGTATGAGTGTTGAGATGCTATCATATCATATTGTGATGTATTTTGGTATTGAAACTGTATATTTGAACTGAATTATGTATTTTGATGTAATCCTTGAAATGATTGGGATGTTAGAATCGTTTCTGTATATAACTAAATGGTTTGAATGGTGGTACAGGTGTGAATGCCCTTTTGAGGGTAAACTTTGGTTTTATGGCAAAGTTTGCATGTACATAAGGGAAGCTTTGTCCTTTTTGGGCGGCGGTAACGCCCCGTTCATTGAGTTATTATTGTTAATTAGTGAACTTAAGCAAGTGAATGCAACTAATGAATCATGTATATTTTTGGGGCATTACAGTAATTACTTAAACTCTTTTTCTTAGCCCTTTCTAAGGTTAGTAACTATATGCCTTTGTGAATGTGACTTGAGGTTTAAAGGCAAGGCTTTGATATACTGCCACTTTGCTCTTTGCGTCATTTGTGACATTCACATTACTGCACCTACAAGCTCCTCATCTTTATAACCTTGACACTTTCATTCTGCTCATTGACCCTAGTGAATAAATCAGGAGCCATCATGATTTTTATTCATGGCACAACATAGGCCTACACATCAATACCAAAAAAATAAGTTAGAAATGCCTATGTTCCATTGAGTGCTACCCAGTTTTACCTTTGATTTATACCACAAGTTCAACCAAGTTTTTTTCCAGGACCATTTCTAATCGTGTTGGCCTAGAATCAGGTGAGCATTTTAGCTTCTGAATAAAAGTCAAATTTAAAAAAACTTGTATGTGAAAGGATGACCTTACGACTTGATTGAACAACATCTTTTACATTCCATTCCTCACAGATGGTGATGTTTGACATGTTTTTTTAGCTACTTGATCAACAACTTAAACCACCCATTCTTTGTGCTATTTTGTCTTTTAAATCAATTTTGGTTGCACTCTCTTCTTTTATGTAAGCAATCCTGGAAGTTTTTCATCCTTGTCATCATCCATATGTGAAATGGTTAGGCCTAGAGTTATTTTTGTTCCATTTTGTCATGATAATACTTCCTTTACTTGTCGTTTTATACTCAATTATCTGTTCCTCGAAATAATGAGTCACAATGGCAAAAATCCCATCACTTTCAAATAATTGACATAGTTTCATCATAGTCATGTTCCTCTTATTAGTAGCATTATTTCTTTACTGCTTCAGAACCTCTTGAACTAAGTGATCTACTTAAGGGGTTTTGATTCATCCATAGTTACAAAATAAACTTGTCCTATATATTGATGCTCTTTCACTTACCATACCTGATATTCATTAATCCTATAAGTTATAAGTGTCATTCTTCTTGGCATGCAAAAACCTCATTCTTAAAATTTGCTTTTTCTGTACATAATATTCTATTTCACACTTTCCAAGCCCTATAGATCCTCAAAAATACCAGCGTTTCTCTAGTAGGACTAAATTTGTTTGCAAGTCTTTTTTTCCTAACTTATGTATCCCTTCTCAATTAAAAACATTCATTTTTTGACTAAATACACTCCTTTAAGATCTTAGGTAATTGCTGGAACCCTGATATGTTTGACTGTCATAATCTCTCTTTCCATTTAATCAAATGTGTGCTTCTGTATGGAGCGTAAGTTGACCCTCACAGTCATATGTTTGTATAAGTCATTTTGAATAAAAGGTACAATCAGACCTTTGTTGATGGGAGGAAAGATTTGATTACCTAATCCGATCATCCGTTCCTACAATCAATCTTGTGGTCACTTTATTTCGTATAAATCATGATGTCATCATATAATATCATCATCTTGAACTTTATTTATGCATATAGATGGCATGAACGACCATGTACACTAGTTGGCCATCCATTGCCTGCAAAGTCTTCAATTCATCTTGTCCTTGTATTAATGTTTGAGTATGCCTAATTTGCATTGCCATTTGTCTTTGAAGTCCCTAGTTGCACTTGACATTGCTCAACAGAAGTCATGCTAAACCTTTCACTTTTTAGATGTTAGCAACTTGTTATCTACTCTTGAGAATTTTGATTCATTCAATGACACACGTACCATAACCCTAGTTGCATTCATTCTTCACAGGCGCCCTTTTCTTTTGCGAACCTGATGGTTAGGATTTCAAAGTCCGCTGGGATTTTTCATAACTATTACTAATCCTTTTATATACTCATAAGTTCACCACTCTACACTTCTTAAGTGCCTTCATAAAGAGTAGCAAAAGATTGTTGATGTAATGCCCCCAAGATATAATGTCTGATTAATCTAACTTAATCACTTATTCACTTATGGATTGCAGTGGAAGTCTATTAACGGGAGGCATTACCGTCGTTCTATGATGGAACAAGGCTACTTAAAATTACTGTAACACTATACTACCCTCGTAATTACCTGATTTACTAAACTTTGTAAACAAAACAAACTTTTGTCAACTTGTGCAGTTCATAAAACAAATGATAACTTAGCGCTCCAATACCAAGCGTTATCAACCCATAGTTTAAAAGAATAAACAATAAGCAAATCTCTAGGGAGCTAGCCTATAAATCATTGTGAGCGCTTGACTAGCTAACGTTCAGTAAAAACTGCAACTCTCGCTCATTTCTTGCCCCTTTTGAATTGCTAGGAGGAGGACTGTTCACTGATCTCTTACTTAAAACAGAAACCATAAAAACATTCAAATGATGAGTCGAAACTCAGCATGTTCATCCCTATGCTGTAAAATACGTTTTGTATTCAATTAGATTGGCGTCCACATTTCAAAATGTTTTGTTTTACAAGTAGGAGAGAGAGAATGGGTAAGTAAAGTTGATTTACCACTTATGACCTAAAAGTGAACACCGATTGGCAGCTGAAGCGATCTTGAGATTGGTGCACACCTCCCAGCACGATCGGAAAGCCTGAGTCGTAGCCACGTGGGTAAACTGAAGGGCATAAGCCCTGATGATTGACGATTTATGATTGATAACTGATGGGGCCACTTGCTTAGGTGGTAAAACAATGTGTCAAATGATTCATTATATGAACTTATATTAATTTTGTATAGTTTAAGAAACATGTGAGTTTTTGAATAGCACAGGCAATATACGTACCCGATCCTTGAGATTCTCTCTCCTTTTTAATGGAGAACGCTCATTGGCACCTTGGAGCAACAGAGGTGGCCTCAATCCTGCTTCAAATATGTAATTTTTGCGATTGTTATGAGATGAAGAAATTCTATTAAATTTTCTGATAGGTTGAATAATTTAAATTCCCTCAGCCTCACTTTTAATTATTCATATAATGATTATTATTAATTTAATTTGATTCTATTTTATTTTTGTTTTCGTTCCTCGCTTTAATATTGCTAACACTTGTTTAATAAATGTCATGATGGTATGGCGGTGTGACTCGCCCTGGGTTTATTAATATCGACGTTATTGTCATTACCATTCGAATTATTATTATTATTATTATTATTGTTGTTGTTGTTGTTGTTGTTGCTGCTGCTGTTGTTGTTGTTGTTGCTGTTGTTGTTGTTGTTATTATTATTATTATTATAGGCTTGTTGATATCATCGTTTTATCTCACTTGTTAGTACAATCGTTAATAGTATTACTATTGTTATTGTCATCATCGGCGCAGTTGTTATTATTAGTGTTAGTATTATTAGAAATGTGGTTACTTTTCTTAGGATTATTATTATCTTAATAATTATTGGCATTTTAAGAACATGCCATTATTAGCTGTAGTCATGATTTGAAGTCATTCGTGACTCAGCCTAGTGATTTCATGTGCTTGGTTTCGGGTCCAAATCGAAAGACAATCACTTCATTTCGTTTTTACTAGCTCCAACAGGTGGTTAGCAGTTAGGTCATCCACCATCATTAGGCTTATCGACTAATTTAAGAACGTCACTTAAACCTTACCAATACTTAAAATCACACCACAATTATTCCCCAAGTTTGCGTACTTAACTCATTGAAATCCCTAATTTTAATTTCCATGTTCTCTTAAGTTAATCCTCAAATTTACGTTAAGAAATATCACCAAATTAGTCCAAAACCATGACACTTGTCCCTCCATTATCTTCTTTACCCTTCTCACTTGCAAATCAAGCTCATGGCATACACGGACACAATAATATCATACATACATTTGTCTCACTGTTTTCATTCAATATTCACTAAAATTGATCCCAAAATCATTAAATTAGCACAACTAGGTTTGGGTTTCCATTCAAGCATTCAGACTCCAAATCGCCAAATTCATAGCAATAACACACACTTATCCACACTCATGCATCCCATTAACCTCCTTCAAATATTTATTAAAATTACTCTAAACATCCTCAAATAAACATAAACAAGCCTAAATTCCATCCAACTGTCAAACCCTCATCACCAACTCATCCCCATATCACACGCATCCAACATTTATAACTGACTAATTTCATTCAATTATTCATTAAAATTAACCTAAACACCATTAAATCATCATAAACAACTAACATTCATATACAACCTCCAAACCACCATATCCATGGTAACTACACAACCAATCAACTCATGTGTATCGCATCAATATCTTTTAAATACTCATAAAATTTCATTTACGCATCATTAACCCGACATAATCCAATTGAAATTGAAATTTTACTCCAAACCCTCACTTATCAGACTCTCCCTCGACCTCCAACATTCAATTCAATCTAACACCCAAAAATCTAAGAAAATTACATATTAACATTCACCAAAGCTAGTTACATTACTACTATCAAAAATTTAAGCCACAAAACAATTAACCCAAATTAGAAGAGATTAGGGCTTCATCTCTCAACCCATTTGAGCACTAAAAAGGGATGGAGAGAGAGGGAGAGAAAGTGGGAGCATGGTGGCAACTGGGGGTGGACGACCAGCTATTTCCGACGACGTGGCGGAAGGCAAAACAGGGGTGGGGGCCATTTACAGGGGGAGCAGAGAGAGATTGGGGGGTTGGGGTAGATAGATTGAATTGGGTTTTTATTGCTTTTTAAATTTTGTTTTCTTCTTTTTTTTGTAACTTAATATTATCTAGGTTTTTGGAGTTCTAACTATAATTGAAATTTTGTTATTTTGATTTATTTCACTTTATTTTTTCTTTTTCATTTTCTTGGTCCCAACATACGTACATATTTTTGGCTAGCATTCTCAGCTAAATTTAGGGGCTAACTATTTTTCACCAATAAAAGTGTAAAATTTGGGGAAAAGAAGTTGATATGTCAATTTATTGCTCATTGCACTTTCTTACATATATATTTTACCTTTTTATTATTAGTTCATTATTATTTTTCTTACTATTGTTTTTTTTCTTCTGAATTTACTCACTTAATAATAATCAAGTAGTCTGATTTAGTGATCGTTTAAATCTTTATTAATGTTCAAATAGGTTATTTGGGAGTATAATGAAATTCATTTTAAGGCTACCCTGCCGTTTCAACTTATAATTGCACAAATACATATGCATACATAGAATGCTAAACTGAAATATGGCACCCAACTTAATTAATTTCTAATTAAGATAATTCAAAGCAATTAGCATGAATTATAGGTTTGGGCTGTTATAGCCTTCCTAACTTAAAATAAGTTTCGTCCTCGAATCTTATAAGTTTGGCGGAAGCCTCTATTGTACCTCGAATAGGTATGGATATTTGCTTCTCATGTCCTCCTCGATCTCCCATGTAGCTTTAGATGAAGCATGGTTGGCCCACAGAACACTTACTAGAGGAATGCTTTTGTTCTTGAGTTGTTTAACTCAGTGATTTAATATTTGTACCAGACGCTCTTGTACATTAGATTATCAACGGGCTCTACTGGATCTGTTTTGATGACATGATTTGGATCTGGATCATACTTTCGGAGCTGTAAAATGTGAAAGACATTATGTACATGCTCAAGCTCTGCCTGCAAGTCCAACCTATAAGCCACAGGGTTCAACTTTTCGATAATTTCATAAGGTCAATGTATTTAGGCTTTAATTTACCCTTGATATTGAATCTTCTTACTCCTTTAACTGTGGATACCTTTGAAAACACTTTATTCACCACTTGAAACTCTAATGGTATTCTCCTTTTATCCACAAAGCTCTTCTATCGGCTCTGGGCCGCTTTGATATGTTCTTGAATCTTCCTTATCATTTCAGTGGTCTCCTAAATCAACTTATGCCCGATGGTTAATTGATGGAGTCTCCTTTAGCCAAGATATGGAAGAGGATGCTAAGAGTCCAACAAGGTCCACTATAAGTTCCAAAGTCCAAGCTACGGCTCAAATTTTGGAGAAGAGACAAACAGTTGCAACCGGGTTAAACAACCAGAAATTACCCGGTTTTGTTCATCTGATTTCTTAAGCTATGTTGTGGCTTAAGTTTGATATTTTTACATTTTTGAGATCCTTAAGATGTTATCTTTCAGGTGCAAGCATTCAAGGTCAATCATGCACAGTTGAAGTCAAGGGATCAAGGCATTTTGTTCAACCTGCCAGTTTTGGTCTAAAACTACACGGCAAAGTTTTTTAGATGAAATCTCCTACTTAAACATGATTTAACCTTGATTTCTTTACAAGGGGGTTTGTACACAGCCTAAGGATTCCCCCCCCATGGCCTTAAATTAAAATCATGCTCACCTTTGATTGGTGGAAACAAGGACACAAAAACCAGGCTAAAACTGTTTTTGAGAACCCGGTAAACTGCTATGTGTTTTTCCTTCTCAAGTGTGTTTGCTTAGCTTCTCCTCTGCTTGCTTACTTCAGTCATGAGTCTAGCAGCCAAAAACATCATCATTTGCTACTTGGAAGCCTTGGGAAGAGTTTAACCAATTAGAGCAAAAAGGAAGAATTCTCACCTTGCATTCTGATTGGCCAGCCGAAAAGTGAGCATGCTTTACAGGTGTGTTTCTCCACATTTTTGCTAATAAACCGATCTTTTAGCTTAATTAAGCTGCATTAAAGTTATGTACATAATTTGTTTTACTTCCTTAATATTCTGGTTGCAACTAGTTTAGTTAAGCAAGCATGTAATCTAGTTTAGCCTTATGCGCAAAGGTTAGCTAGCTTAAGCCGTTTCCTTCCTAGGGAGGAAACCTTATTCCACTTGTTCGCTGCTTGCTTGCTTGCTTGGTCGTGTATTAATGCCTTGCCAAGGCATATTTTGTAATCAGGCTTTGATTTTGAATGAAAAACCTGAATTAAGAGCACCTTACTTTCGTTCCCTAAATACTTCACTTGCTTATCCTTAATTTGGTCGATTAAGATGGTGATCAAGTAAGTCCTAAACCTTGATTAAGTGGTGTTTCTGTATCTTAATCACTATTTAGGGAACCTAAACTCCAGTTTAGTGGTGATTCTGTATCTAAACAAGAGTTTAGTCTATCCTTTATTCATTTATTCATACACGGATTCACTTAGACTTTAGCTTGGATTCAGACGGCTTTGCTTTTAGCTTTGAATTCAGGTTTGAGTGTTTGTGTTTTCCTTTCAAGGTACATCATATTTGGTATAAGAGCTTTGGTTTCTCCTTAGCCTGGTACGTCCCTCCACTTTCTAGAATCATTCCCACTCAAATTCCAAACACAATCTCAGTGTGAGTTTAAACACAATCTGAGAGCAAGACGAGTTCTAGCATGAGTTTAGAAGAGAAATTTAAAGCACTTATAAGGCAGAATGAAATGCTGGTGAAGAAGATTTGTGAAGATGCTCAACGTAAACAAGAAATTTAAGCTCAAAATGAGTATGTAGGGTAGCCGCTTGGTTACTTTTTGAAGCAAAAGCAAAAGATGAATGAAGAATCTCTTCAATCTGAACCAAGGAGACAAGACCAAGTCTTTATTCATAACATTGATTCATCTAGTAAAGACGAACCTTTGAGAATGGCTAGACTAGAACCACGAATGCAAGTAACACAAATGATTTCAAGGTTGAAATCCCAGTGTTTGAAGGTGAGCTTGATCTAGAAGAGTTTTTAGATTGGTTGCATACTGTTGAAAGAGTTTTTGAGCACAAAGATATTCCAGAGGACAAAGGTCAAGTTAATGGCCTTACGACTCCGTAAATATGCTTCATTATGGTTAGCTAACCTATGTGCTAAATGGGTTAGAGAAAGAAAGTCTAAAATCAGAACATGGGAGACGATGAAGCCTAAGCTTAAGGCTAGGTTTCTTCCCCCTACCTACATTCAAGATTGCTATTCTCAACTTCATAACTTGGCTTATGCTAGTATGAATGTGGAGGAGTACACAAGGGAGTTTGAAAAGCTTATAATCAAATGTGACTTACAAGAACCCAAAGAGCCAACTATTGTTAGATACCTAGCAGGTCTTGATCCTAGGTATGCTAATGTGGTTGATTTGTAAGCTTATACCACTTTTGATGAAGTATGTGTGCTGGCTCACAAGGTTAAGTAGTAAAAGAAAGCTAGACAGCCCCCTAAGCTACAAAATTCTAAGCCTTTTACCCAGAACCAACTCTTTAACAAAGGGAGTTCCAATCCTATTGCCAAGCCAGAAAATCCATCCCCCTCCTTTCCATAAAGGACCCTAACTCCACAAAAGATCCAAACCCCTCAAAATAGACCTAACCCCAATCGCATGAGCAATAGAAGATGCTTTAAATGTCAAGGACTTGGGCATATAGCTTCGGACTGTCCAAACCGTAAGGTAATCACCTTAGCTAAATGGCCAGCCATGAAGAAGGTGTTTGAAGAAGAAAAAAAGGAAGATGATTATGAGGATGAGCTTGAGGAAACTCAAGAAGAAGTAGTGGAAGAGGCTGATGAAGGTGAATTGCTAGTTTTGGGAAGAGTTCTAAGCAACCTGAAGGGATTGAAAGATGAACAAAGGGAGAACATATTCCATTCTCGTTGTATAGTTCAAGGGAAGGTATGCTCTTTGATTATTAACAGAGGAAGTTGTGCAAATATGATTTCTCTAAACATGATTGAGAAACTAGGATTACAAACTATGACTCATCCGCACCCATACAACATTCAATGGCTGAATCAAAGCAAGGGAATTGAAGTGAACTCACGGTGCTTAGTTTCTTTCTCCATTAGAAAGAACTATCAAGATGAACTTTGGTGTGATGTTATTCCCATGGATGCTTGTCACATGCTCTTAGGGCGACCATGGCTGTATGACCATAAGGTTATGTATAATGGTTACTTGAATACTTACTCCTTTATAAAGGATGGTAAGAAGATTACTTTAGCCCTATTACCCCCATTAAAACTCTTTGAAATCAAGCCTCAAAGCAAGCCAAACCATTCTAATTTGCTACTGGCCGTTAGTGAGCCAATGTTAAAGGTCTCTCAACATGAATTCAAGGCCTTCAAAGAGTGGATTTTAAGCATTCAAGAAGAATCAGAAAACCCTTTACCCACTCATCCCGTAGCCACGACACTCATACAAAACTTCTGTCACTTGTTTCCTAAGGAGATACCCACGGGTTTACCTCCTAAAAGAGATATCCAACACCACATTGATCTTATTACTAGTTCTATCCTACCTAATAAGCCAGCTTATGGGATGAATACAAAGGATAACATGGAGATACAACGGCAAGATGAAGAATTGAAGTCTAAGAGGTTAATCCGTGAGTCCTTAAGTCCTTGTGCTGTGCCTGCTCTTTTGGCGCCTAAGAAGGATGTGGATAGCAGAGCCATTATCAAGATCACAATCAAGCATAGGTATCCCATACCTACACTTGAAGACATGCTAGATCAACTACGTGGCTCTAAGGTGTTTTCAAAAGTAGACCTTCGAAGTGGATACTCCCAGATTCGAATTAGAGAAGATGATGAATAGAACACAACCTTTAAAACTAAGAGAGGGCTTGATGAATGGTTGGTTATGCCCTTTGGTCTTCCAAATGCACCTAGCATATTTATGAGATTAATGAATCAAGTTTTCAGGCCGTACATAGGCAAATTTGTGGTTAACTTAGATGATGTGTTAATCTATTCCAAAGATGGCACAAACATCAAGACCATTTAACTCAAGTTATACTCATTCTGGAACGTGAATGACTCTTTGCTAACCTTAAGAAATGTGCCTTCCTCACTCCTAAGGTAACATTCTTTTGGGTCACATTATCACTGGTGATGGAATTTAGGCATATGAAAGCAAGATTGAAGCTATTCGGTCATGGCCTACTACTAAGTCAATTCATGATGTTCGAGCTTTTGATGGATTAGCTTCTTTTTATAGGAGGTTTCTTCGAAGTTTTAGCACAATTATGGCCTCCATGACTAAAGTTATTCAAGGTACATCCTTCCATTAGACACCAAAAGCTCAATCTGCCTTTGAAGAGATCAAAAGAAGACTTACTTAAGCACCTGTCCATTCTTTGCCGTGCTTTAGTCACATCATTGAAGTTGAATGTGATGCCTCTGAAGTTGGTGAAGGCGGTGTTCTTACTCAAGAAGACAAGCCATTAGGCTTCTTTAGTGAGAAACTATATGATTCAAGAAGAAAGTAGTCCACCTTGATAAGGAATTCTATGCAATTGTAAGATGTTTAGAGCATTGGAGTCATTATTTGATTGCAAGTGAGTTTATCCTCCATTCTGGCTACGAAGCTTTGAAGTATATTCAAGGCCTACACAAGTTAAACTCATGTCATGCAAAGTGGGTAGAGTTTCTCCAGTCATTTCATTTCACAATTAAGCATAAATCTGGGAAGCTTAACCAAGGTGCCGATGCTCTATCACGGAGGTATCTACTTTTATTTCAATTAGATGCTTGTGTACTTGGTTTTGATCATCTAAAAGCTTTGTATGCTTAAGATGAAGACCTTGGTGAGTTGTTTGCTGAATGCTCAAAGCACCCCAAAGGAGATTTCCTTATTGAAGAAGGGTTTCTTTTTAAGGGTACAAGGCTGTGTGTACCAAGGTGTAGCATAAGGGAGCTCTTAATCAGGGAAGTTCATGGGGGTTCTCTAGCTGGACACTATGGTGAAAACAAGACACTCATCATGCTAAGAGAGCACTAGTATTGGCTAGGTATGGAGAAGGATCCACAAGACATTTTGAAGAGGTGTGGGAGTTGTCAAGTGGCCAAAATTCACTCCTTACCCCACGGCCTCTAGGCACCTTTGCCCGAAACCAACCCTTTAACAAGGGGAGTTCTAATCCTATTTCCAAGCCATAAAATCCATCGCCTTTATTTCCACAAAGAACCCCAACTCCACAAAAGATCCAAACCTCTCAAAATAGACCTAACCCCAATCCTATGAGTAATAGAAGATGCTTCAAATGTCAAGGGCTCGGGTATATAGCTTCGAACTGTCCAAACCATAAGGTAATCACCTTAGCTAAATGGTCCGCCGCGAAGGAGGCGTTTGAAGAAGAAGAAAAGGAAGATGATTATGAGGATGAGCTTAAGGAAACTCAAGAAGAAGTCTTGGATGAGGCTGATGAAGGTGAATTACTAGTTTTGAGAAGAGTTCTAAGCAACCAGAAGGTATTGAAAGATGAACAAAGGGAGAACATATTCCATTCTCGTTGTACAGTTCAAGGGGAGGTATGCTCTTTGATTGTTGATGGAGGAAGTTGTGCAAATGTGGTTTCTCTAAACATGATCGATAAACTAGGATTGCAAGCTATGACTCATCTTCACCCATACAACATTCAATGGCTGAATCAAAGCAAGGGAATCCAAGTGAACTCATGGTGCTTAGTTTCTTTCTCCATTGGAAAGAACTATCAAGATGAACTTTGGTGTGATGTTATTCCTTTAGATGCTTGTCATATGCTTTTGGGAAGACCATGGCTATATGACCATAAGGTTATGCATAATGGTTACTTGAATACTTACTCCTTTACTAAGGATGGTAAGAAGATTAATTTAGCCCCTTTACCCCCATCAAAACTCCATGCAATCAAGCCTCAAAGCAAGCCAAACCATTCTAATTTGCTACTGGCCGTTAGTGAGCCAAAGTTAAAAGCTCTCAACATGAATTTAAGGCCTTTAAAGAGTGGATTTTAAGCATTCAAGAGGAACCAGAAAACCCTTTACGCACTCATCCCGTAGCCAAGACACTCATATAAAACTTCTATCACTTGTTTCCTGAGGAGATACCCACGGGTTTACCTCCTAAAAGAGATATCCAACACCATATTGATGTTATTCCCGGTTCTATAGTACCTAATGAGCCAGCTTATTAGATGAATACAAAGGATACCATGGAGATATAATGGCAAGCTGAAGGATTGAAGTCTAAGAGCTTAATCGGTGAGTTCTTAAGTCCTTGTGCTATGCCTGCTCTTTTGGTGCCTGAGAGGGATGATGGGATGTGTATGTGTGTAGGTAGTAGAGCCATTAACATGATCACAATCTAACATAGGTATCCCACACTTAGACTTGAAGACATGCTAGATGAATTACATAGCTCTAAGGTGTTTTCACCTTCGAAGCGGACACTACCAGATTCGGATCAGAGAAGGTGATGAATAAAACACATCCTTTAAAACTAAGGGAGGGCTTTATAAATTGTTGGTTATGCCCTTTTGGTCTTTTAAATGCACCTAGCACATTCATGAGATTAATGAATCAAGTTTTCAGGCCGTATATAGGCAAATTTGTGGTGGTTTACTTAGATGATATCTTAATCTATTCCAAAGATGAGCATGAACATCAAGACCATTTAACTCAAGTTATGCTCGTTCTGCAACATGAATGACTCTTTGGTAACCTTAAGAAATGTGCCTTCTTCACTCCTGAGGTAACATTCTTCTGGGTTACATTATCACTGGTGATGGAATTAAGGCATATGAAAGCAAGATTGAAGCTATTCAATCATGGCCTGCTCGTAAGTCAATTCATGATGTTCGAGCTTTTCGTGAATTAGCTAATTTTTACAGGGGGTTTATCCAAAGTTTTAGTGCAATTATGGCCCCAATCACTGAAGCCATCAAAGGTACATCCTTCCATTGGACACCGAAAGCTCAATCTGCCTTTGAAGAGATCAAAAGAAGACTTACTTAACCACCTGTCCTTTCTTTGCTGTGCTTTAGTAAGATCTTTGAACTTGAATGTGATGCCTCAGGAGTTGGTATAGGTGGTGTTCTTACTCAAAAGATAAGCCATTAGCCTTCTTTAGTGAGAAACTATGTGATTCAAGAAGAAAGTACTCCACCTATGTTAAGGAGTTCTATGCAATTATAAGATGTTTAGAACATTGGAGTCAATATTTGATTGCAAGTGTGTTTACCTTCCATTCTGACCAAAAAGCTTTGAAGTTCATTCAAGGCCAATACAAGTTAAACTCACGTCATGCTAAGTGGGTAGAGTTTCTCCAGTCATTTCATTTCACAATCAAGCATAAATCTGGAAAGCTTAACCAAGGTGCCGATGCTCTATCACGGAGGTATCTACTTTTATTCCAATTAGATGCTTGTGTATTGGTTTTGATCATCTAAAAGCTTTGTTGATAACGATGAAGACTTTGGTGAGTTTTTTGCTGAATGTTCAAAGCACCCCAAAGGAGATTTCGTTATTAAAGAAGGGTTTCTTCCCAAGGGTACACAGCTATGTGTACCAAGGTGTAGCACAAGGGAGCGCTTAGTTAGGGAAGTTCATAGGGGTTCTCTAGCTGGACACTATGGTGAAAATAAGACACTCATCATGCTAAGGGAGCACCAGTATTGGCTAGGTATGGAGAAGGATGCACACGACATTTTGATGTACAGGACATTTTGAAGACGTGTGGGACTTGTCAAGTGGCCAAAAGTCACTCCTTACCCCACTGCCTTTAGGCACCTCTGCCCATTCTTACTACTCCTTGGGTTGACGTAAGTATGGATTTCATTCTTGGACTGCCTAAAACCCAAAGGAACAAAGATTCAAACTTTGTTGTGGTAGAAAGGTTCTTAAAAATCTCCCATTTCATTCCATGCAACAAAACTAATGACGCTACACATATTGCGGAGTTATACTTCATGGAGGTGGCTAGATTATATGGTATACCTAGGTCAATTATTTCTAATTGGGATACTAAGTTCCTTAGCCATTTTTGGGTTACTTTATGGAGAAAATTGGGTACTAAACTAAAGTATAGTACCACTTGCCACCCCCAAACTGATTGGCAAACTGAGGTTACAAATTGAAACCTAGGAACACTTCTAAGGGCTTTGATTAAACATCATGCTAAAGCTTGGGTTTTCCTTTTACCCCATGTGGAATTTGCTTACAACAGGGCTCCTAGCAAGGCTACTGGTATATCACCATTTAGGGTGGTCTATGGGATTAATTCTATTGGTCCACTTAATCTTACTCCACGACCTCTAGATCAAAAGCCAAGTGCAGATGCAATAGCTAGGGTAGAAGAAATCCAGAAGATATCTGAGTTGTTGAGGAGCAAAATAGAGAAAACCAATGCAACCTATCAAGCTCATGCTAAGGAACACAAGAGGAAGGTGGTATCTCAACCTGGAGACCTCGTATAGGTATTCTTAAGGAAAGAGAGATTTCCTTCAAAGAGAAAGAGTAAGCTCATGCAAAGGGATGATGGTCCATTTGAGGTACTCAAAAAGATCAATGACAATGCTTATAAGGTTTACTGAGTTTCAGCCACATTCAATGTGGCTGACTTGAGTGCGTACTAAGCCAATGATCAGCTTAAAGATTTGAGGATCAAATCTCTTCAATAGGGGAAGGATGACGGAGTCCCCTATAGCCAAGACATGGAAGAGGGTCCTAAGAGTAAAACAAGGTCCACAGCAAGTTCCAAAGTCCAAGCTATGGCTCAAATTTTGGAGAAGAGCCAAACAGTTACATCCGGGTTAAGCAACCAGAAATTACTCAATTTTGTTCATTTGATTTCTTAAGCTACATTATGGCTTAAGTTCTATATTTTTACATTTTTAGGATCCTTAAGTTGTTAGCTTTCATGTCCAAGTGTTCAAAGTTAATCATGCACAGTCGAAGTCAAGGGATCAAGGCATTTTGTTCAAGCTGCCAGTTTTAGTCCAAAACTGTACGGTAAAATGTTTTAGTAGAAATCTATTACTTAAACATGATTTAACCTTGATTTCCTTACAGGGGGGTTTTCACACACCCTAATTCCCCCCATGGCGTGAAATTAAAATCATGCTCATTTTTTATTGGTGGAAACAAGGACACAAAATCGGGCTAAAAATTGTTTTAGAAAGGTAAGCTGCTACGTGTTTTTCCTTCTGAAGTGGGTTTGCTCAGCTTCTCCTCTACTTGCTAACTTCAATCACGAGCCTAGCAGACAAAAACATCATCATTTGCCACTTGGAAGCCTTGGGAAGTGTTTAGCCAATGAGAGCAAAGAGGAAGAATTCTTACCTTGCATTCTGATTGGCCAGCTAAAAAGGAAGCATGCTTTACGGCCGTGTTTCTGCACATTTTTGCCAGTAAACTGATGTATTAGCTTAATTAAATTGTATTAAAGTTATGTACATCATTTGTTTTGCATTCCTTAATATTGCGGTTATAATTAGCTTAGTTAAGCAAGCATGTATCTAGTTTAGCCTTGAGCGCATAGGTTAGTGTTGAACGGCAAATTTACCTATTTTACGTGCCTCTTTCACCTACTTTTCGCTCGTATAATAACTTAATCTTTAGAATTTTTACTCGTTTTATTTATGTATTGTAGGAAATAACTCTAAATCGAGCAAACGTCGCGGAAAGGGACAAAGATGGGACAAAACGATGAAAATCAGCGAAAACGGGCAAAACACAGCAGAGAAGGACACTGCACGGCCGACCTGCAGGGAGGCACGACCGTGCACTGGCGGCAGAAGCCACGCACGGCCAGGCGCACGGCCGTGCGTGGTGGCGCACGGCCGTACCGTGCGCCTGGCCTGGGTTCGCGATAAAAGCCCCTTTTTCGGGCGTTCATGGGGGAGTTCGTTCGGGGTTTCTCCTTGGGCGATTGACTTATGTTGAGAGGTGAGGTCAATTTGCTAGTGTGGGAGAGGGAATAGCCGAGTTCGGGACACGAAAGTAGTATCCGAATCGAGGTAGGTCCGGGGTTGCTAGTTTTGTGGTCTAATTCGACTAACCCCACGAAAGTAGGTGGTTACACGAATTAGACTAGCTCATGACCCTTGAGAGAGGGCTTGGGCGGTCTTTGATGGTGCAACCGACCATCTCTTGTTCATAGTGTGGTTTGGGTAGGTTAGGACTCATCTTGGTTAGTTAGTTCATCCATTGGTAAAATCATAACTCCAAGTCACTTGTTTTTGTGTTTGTAGCGTAGTTTAGTTTTCCCTTTTCACTCTTTGATCTCGCCTAGATTGAGACGCTCTAGTGAACTCTGGTAGTTGAAAACCCAATTCCCTGCGGACGACACCCCAAGTACTCAACGATACACCTTGCACTTGGGGTTTATAAATATTAAACCTCTGTTTTTCTTGCAACAAGTTTTTGGCGCCGTTGCCGGGGAATTGGCGTTTTTCAATATTGGGGTTTACTTTAGCATTCGAGGCTAGGCCTTTTGAAAATCCAAAAAAAAAAAAAAATTTACAAAAAAAAAAATTTTCAATGGCAATTTTCCATTTTCCCCAATGTGAGCAAGAACTATTTTACCGTTATTGGGATCGTTTACATGCTTGTCTTGCTCAATGTGTTTCTTGTGGATGTTTATATGGGAAATGGGAAATATTGCATGTTGTTGATGAGGGTGTGAATTGTGAGACCCGTGTTCTTTTGGAGCATTGGGATTTTTATGCTCGAAATGTTGATGAAGCTTGGGAATTACTTGAGTGGTTGGCTTGGGATACTTATGAATTTGAAACTAGTTGTTCTGATTCTTGTACCCCACCCCCTTGCATCCCTGATTATGCCCCTCCTGTGTGCGAAATTTGCCATTGTTCTGACCACGCCAGTACTTCTTGTCCCTATCATATTTCTAATGAAGGCTTTGCTAGACTTAGCAATATGATAGAGACAATGAATAAGCAACAAGTTGAATTTGCTGAGTTTGTTAATAAACTGAGGAAGTATGACCTATCACCCGAGATTGAGCCTAGTTCTAGTGCTCCTAGACTTGATGTCAACCTGTGTGATGATGGTGCGTCTTTTCCTTCTCTAGAGTCTGGACTAGAGGACGTACTCGACCCTCCCTTGATCCCTTCACTCACTGTTGCTTCACCCTTTCCTAATACCCTTTGGGACAGCACTGCGCTTATCATGACCTTTCCTGATACACCTTCCCCTTTAGCTCAGTCGACGGAGTTCGAGGTAGGTGAGACCTTTGGCGTTAGCGCTAGTGTTGAGGAGGATGATACTTGGTCTGGTTCCGACCATGTTGCTATTGAGGTGCATACTTTTTATGGGACTCCCACAGGGACTTCATGCATGGATGTTGTGGTTGCAGGGCCAACTAGTCCTGATTTTATTGATAATATATCCCCCACCTCTCTTGATACATCCCATGCTTCCTATTCATGTTCACCACCCTCCCATTCCCCCAAGTGTTGTGATTTGTCACTTATCGATTCTCTTGTGATACTTGAGGGGAATGAGGCTGCCTGCCATAAGTCTCTAGGTACTTTTAGAGGGTATGACCCTTTCCTTGGCCCTTATTGTCTGTACCTAGAGGGCATGCCTGGAGAAATCGTATTGATTATTACCTTCGATTATTCTGCTGATTTCTCACAGGTATTTGGTGAGTTTAAGAGGGCACTAACTTTGTTTGCTCCATCTTTACCAGTGTTCTCTTACTCACACCATTCTGAGCTACATGCAGCTATGCATGATAAGCTCCTGCGAGCTTTGACTGCTTCCGAGCTGACGACTCGCATCTTGAGCGGCAAGGAGTGGCTGATGCTCCTTAAGTCGTCATGGCATAGTTCGGGTACATTCAGTACCCGACCTGGTATACTCGTTCTCACTCTCTCCCCCCTTCTTTTTATTTTTCTTTTCTTTCTTTTTGTTTTCGTTTAGTTGTGAATATTAAGATTGTGTTTTTGGTTGGTGATCATCTTGTGGTGAAATGTGGATGTTGTTGAGCCGTTGTTGGCTATGATCACCATTTTTGTATTTTTGTGGATTTTTATTGTGTTGTGATTGGTGGTGTTAGTTTGTATATATGTGTGATCTTATTTTTGTTTGGGTACCATTGTGTTTTTGGGAGAATGCGTTAGCTTGTGTATATATGTGTCGATTTTGTATGTTTTGTGTTTGATTTTTGTTTTCTTTATCTTTGTGTGTTGGTGATGACTCACGGCTCCCAATGAGGACATTGTGAGATTTAGGTGTGGTGGTGGGGTCATCTCCCCTTTGTCTTTTTATTTTTGTGAAATTTTTTCAATTTTTCTCCTTTTTGTTTGAACTTTTCTTTTCTTTTTGCATTTAAGGGAGTTTTGTACTATTTCGATCAGCCTTGATCCCTGATACCTTGACTATTAGCTCGTATATAAGTATAATGTGCATGATAGATGTTCATCCCCAATCTGTCGTTTTAGACCTCAGTTCTAACCCCAACAGTCCATCGTAATTTTGCAATCCAGTCCTGAATTCATGTATTGTCATCATCCTGAATTCTTAGTCTTCCACGATCGATTCTCTCATTGTCCACTGCACAGTTCCCTTTATATGTGCTGGCACCCCTTTTTTTTTCAAAACAAAAGCAAAAAAAACAAACAAATTCAAACGCTACTGGGTGCATCCCTTTGAGGCGTGACATGAGTTTGTAATGGAAAAAATAATGGAAAAGAAAAACAAGTGGGGAAGAAAAGAGTTGGAAATGACAAGTACCCCTTTGAGGCATGCGCTACTGGGTGTTACCCTTTGAGGCAATACTGCTACTGGGAAAACTTGCTTTCCAGGCTAGCCATTCGAAAAGGTAGCTTGTGTCAGCTGCGTGGGATTGAGTTTGATTTTGGTGGGCTTAGTTTCAGGGTGATGATACACTTGCACACAGGCACAAGGATGGATTCATTATTTTAATGCTTCGTGGGGTGAAAAGCTGATGTCTGAATGCAATTCTTTGGGATGATGTGTCCTGAAATGCATATAATGCTTGTGTACAGACTGATACTTGAGTTACTAGGGGGTTTTGGTTGATCCGAACGTGTACAGTTCCCCCGGATGTATATATTTTGTTTTGTCATTTTCATTTTTCGATTTTGTTTCTCTTTTCTTTGTTTTCCCTTTTTGAGATTTTGTGGGTATATCTTCTGCAAACCCTCACGAGACCTTACTCATCCACTTGGGGTAACCAAGGGGTTTAAAGGGCTTGTTGCATACGCTAAATGCAACCGTGATTCCTACGAAAGTGAGTTAGTTGTTTACTCTAGTTTTCTTTTATTTTTCTCGAGGACGAGCAAAAGATAGGTGTGGGGGTGTGTTGAACGGTAAATTTACCTATTTTACGTGCCTCTTTCCCCTACTTTTCGCTCGTATAATAACTTAATCTTTAGAATTTTTACTCGTTTTATTTATGTTTTGTAGGAAATAACTCTAAATCGAGCAAACGTCGCGAAAAGGGACAAAGATGGGACAAAACGATGAAAATCAGCGAAAACGGGCAAAACACAGCAGAGAAGGACAGTGCACGGCCGACCTGCAGGGAGGCACGACCGTGCACTGGCGGCAGAAGCCACGCACGGCCAGGCGCACGGCCGTGCGTGGTGGCGCACGGCCGTACCGTGCGCCTGGCCTGGGTTCGCGATAAAAGCCCCTTTTTCGGGCGTTCATGGGGGAGTTCGTTCGGGGTTTCTCCTTGGGCGATTGACTTATGTTGAGAGGTGAGGTCAATTTGCTAGTGTGGGAGAGGGAATAGCCGAGTTCGGGACACGAAAGTAGTATCCGAATCGAGCTAGGTCCGGGGTTGCTAGTTTTGTGGTTTAATTCGCCTAACCCCACGAAAGTAGGTGGTTACACGAGTTAGACTAGCTCATGACCCTTGAGAGAGGGCTTGGGCGGTCTTTGATGGTGCAACCGACCATCTCTTGTTCATAGTGTGGTTTGGGTAGGTTAGGACTCATCTTGGTTAGTTAGTTCATCCATTGGTAAAATCATAACTCCAAGTCACTTGTTTTTGTGTTTGTAACGTAGTTTAGTTTCCCCTCTTCACCCTTTGATCTCGCCTAGATTGAGACGCTCTAGTGAACTCTGGTAGTTGAAAACCCAATTCCCTGCGGACGACACCCCAAGTACTCAACGATACACCTTGCACTTGGGGTTTATAAATATTAAAACTCTGTTTTTCTCGTAACAGTTAGCTAGCTTAAGCCATTTTCTTCCTAGGGAGGAAACCTCATTCAGCTTGTTTGCTGCTTCGTTACTTGCTTGGTTGTGTATTAATGCCTTGCCAAGGCATATTTTGTAATCAGACTTTGATTTTGAATGAAAAACCATAATTGAGAGCACCTTGCTTTCGTTCCCTAAATGCTTCACTTGCTTATCCTTAATTTGATCGATTAAGGTGGTGGTCAAGTAACTCCTAAACCTTGATTAAGTGGTGTCTCTGTATCTCAATCACAGTTTAGGGACCCTAAACTCAAGTTTAGTGGTGAGTCTGTATCTAAATAAGAGTTTAGTCTATCCTTTATTCATTTATTCATAAACGGATTCACTTAGGCTTTAGCTTGAATTCAGATTGCTTTGCTTTTAGCTTTGAATTCAGGTTTGAGTGTTTATGTTTTCCTTTTAAGATACATTATGTTTGGTATTAGAGCTTTGGTTTCTCCTTAGCCTGGTACGTCCCTTCCCTTTCCAGAATCATTCCCACTCAAATTCCCAACACATTCTTAGTATGAGTTTAAACACAATCCAAGAGCAAGATGAGTTCTAGCATGAGTTTAGAAGAGAAACTTGAAGCACTTATGAGGTAGAATGAAATGCTAGTGAAGAAGATTCATAAAGATGCTCAATGTAATCAAGAAACTCAAGCTCAAAATGAGTATTTATGAAAGCCACTCGGTTCCTTTTTGAACCAAAAGTGAAAGTTGAATGAAGAATCTCTTCAATCTGAATCAAGAAAGCAAGAGCAAGTCTTTAGTCATAGCATTGATTCATCTACTGAAGATGAGCCCTTGAGAATGGCTAGATTAGAACCACGGATGCAAACTAATAAAAATGATTTCGAGGTTGAAATCCCGAAGTTCGAAGGTAAGCTTGTCCAAGAAGAGTTTTTAGGTTAGTTGCATACTGTTGAACGAGTTTTTGAGCACAAAGATATTCTAGAGGACAAGAAGGTTAAGTTAATGGCCTTAAGACTCTGTAAATATGATTCATTATGGTTAGCTAACCTGCGTGCCAAATGGGTTAGAGAAAGAAAGTCTAAAATCAGAACAAGGGAGAAGATGAAGTCTAAGCTTAAGGCTAGGTTTCTTCCCCTTACCTACATTCAAGATTACTATTCTCAACTTCATAACTTGACTCAAGGCAGCATAAATGTAGAGAATTACACAAGGGAGTTTGAAAATCTTGTAATCAAATGTGATTTACAAGAACCCGAAGAGCAAACAATTGTTAGATACTTAGGAGGTCTTGATCCTAGGCATTCTAATGTGGTTGATTTGTAAGCTTATACCAGTTTTGATGAAGTATGTGTGCTGGCTCATAAGGTTGGGTAGCAAAAGAAAGCTAGATAGCCCCCCAAAGCCATAAAATCCTAAGCCTTTTACCCAAAACCAACCCTTTAACAAGGGGAGTTCTCATCCTATTTCCAAGCCACAAAATCCATCCCCTTCATTTCCATAAAGAACCCCAACTCCATAAAAGATCCAAACCCCTCAAAATAGACCTAACCCCAATCCTATGAGAAATAGAAGATGCTTCAAATGTCAAGGACTCGGGCATATAGCTTCAGACTATCCAAACTGTCACGTAATCACCTTGGCTGAATGGTCAGCCGCGAAAGAGGTGTTTGAAGAAGAAGAAAAGGAAGATGATTATGAGGATGAGCTTAAGGAAGCTCAAGAAGAAGTATTGGAAGAGGGTAATGAAGGTGAATTGCTAGTTTTGAGAAGAGTTCTAAGCAACCAGAAGGGATTAAAAGATAAACAAAGGGAGAACATATTTCATTCTCATTGTACAGTTCAAGGGAAGGTATGCTCTTTGATTATTGATAGAGGAAGTTGTGCAAATGTCGTTTCTCTAAACATGATTGAGAAACGAGGATTGCAAGCTATGACTTATCCACACCCACACAACATTCAATGGCTGAATCAAAGCAAGGGAATCCAAGTGAACTCATGGCGCTTAGTTTCTTTCTCCACTGGAAAGAACTAGCAAGATGAACTTTGGTGTTTATTCCTATGTACGCTTGGCATATGATTTTGAGAAGACCATGGCTCTATGACCATAAGGTTATGCATAATGGTTACTTGAATACTTACTCCTTTACTAAGGATGGTAAGAAGATTAATTTAGCCCCTTTACCCCTATCAAAACTCCATGAAATCAAGCCTCAAAGTAAGCCAAACCATTCTAATTTGCTACTGGCCATTAGGGAGCCAATGTTAAAAGCCTCTCAACATGAATTCAAGGCCTTTAAAGAGCGGATTTTAAGCATTCAAGAAGAATAAAAAAACCCTTTGCCCACTCATCCCGTAGCTAAGCCAGTTATACAAAACTTCTGTCACTTGTTTCCTGAGGAGATACTTATGTGTTTACCTCCTAAAAGAGATATCCAACGGCACATTGATATCATTCCTGGTTCTATCCACCTAATAAGCTAGCTTATAGGATAAATCCAAAGGATACCATGAAGATACAATGGCAAGCTAAAGGATTGAAGTCTAAGAGCTTAATCGATGAGTCCTTAAGTCCTTGTGCTGTGCCTGCTCTTTTGGTGCCTGAGAAGGATGATGGGATGTGTATGTGTGTCGATAGTAGAGCCATTAACATGATCACAATCTAGCATAGGTATCCCATACCTAGACTTAAAGATATGCTGGATGAATTACATGGCTCTAGGGTGTTTTCACCTTCGAAGTAGATACTGCCAGATTCGGATTAGAGAAGGTGATGAATAGAACACAGGCTTTAAAACTAAAGGGGGGCTTTATAAATTGTTGATTATGCCCTTTGGTCCTTCAAATGCACCTAGCACATTCATGAGATTAATGAATCAAGTTTTCAGGCCGTACATAGGCAAATTTGTGGTGGTTTACTTAGATGATATCTTAATCTATTCCAAAGATGGGCACGAACATTAAGACTATTTAACTCAAGTTATGCTCATTCTGGAACATGAATGACTCTTTGGTAACCTTAAGAAATGTGCCTTCTTCACTCCTGAGGTAACATTCTTCTGGGTTATATTGTCACTGGTGAAGGAATTAAGGCGTGTGAAAGTAAGATTGAAGCTATTCGATCATGGCCTGCTCATAAGTCAATTCATGAGGTTCGAGCTTTTCATGGACTAGCTTCTTTTTACAGGAGGTTTATTCAAAGTTTTAGCACAATTATGGCCCCCATGACTGAAGTTATGAAAGGTACAACCTTCCATTGGACGCCGAAAGCTCAATCTGCCTTTGAAGAGATCAAAAGAAGACTTACTTAAGCACCTGTCCTTTCTTTGCCGTGCTTTGCTTTAGCAAGATCTTTGAACTTGAATGTGATGCCTCTAGAGTTGGTATAGGTGGTGTTCTTACTCAAGAAGATAAGCCATTAGCCTTCTTTAGTGAGAAACTATGTGATTCAAGAAGAAAGTACTCCACCTATGATAAGGAGTTCTATGCAATTACAAGATGTTTAGAGCATTGGAGTCATTATTTGATTGGAAGTGAGTTTACCCTCTATTCGAACCAAAAAGCTTTGAAGTATATTCAAGGCCAACACAAGTTAAACTCACGTCATGCTATGTGGGTAGAGTTTCTCCAGTCATTTCATTTCACAATCAAGCATAAATCTGGAAAGTTTAACCAAGGTGCCGATGCTCTATCATGGAGGTATCTACTTTTGTCTCAATTAGATGCTTGTATACTTGGTTTTGATCGTCTAGAAGCTTTGTATGCTGAAGATGAAGACTTTGGTGAGTTGTTTGTTGAATGTTCAAAGCACCCCAAAGGAGATTTCCTTATTAAAGAAGGGTATCCTTTCAAGGGTACACAGCTGTGTGTACCAAGGTGCAGCACAAGAGAGCTCTTAATCAGGGAAGTTCATGGGGGTTCTCTAGCTAGACACTATGGTGAAAATAAGACACTCATCTTGCTAAGGGAGCACTAGTATTGGCTAGGTATGGAGAAGGATGCATAGGACATTTTGATGTACAGGGCATTTTGAAGAGTTGTGGGACTTGTCAAGTGGCCAAAAGTCACTCCTTACCCCATGGCTTTCAGGCACCTCTGCCCATTCCTACTACTCCTTGGGTTGATGTAAGTATGGATTTCATTCTTGGACTCCATAAAACCCAAAGGAACAAAGATTCAAATTTTGTTGTGGTAGATAGGTTCTTAAAAATCTCCCATTTCTTTCCATGCAACAAAACTAATGATGCTACATATATTGCTGAGTTATATTTCAAGGAGGTGACTAGATTAAATGATATACCTAGATCAATTATTTCTGATTGGGATACTGAGTTCCTTAGCCATTTTTGGATTGCTTTGTGGAGAAAATTGGGTGCTAAACTGAAGTATAGTGCTACTTCCCACCCACAAACTGATGGGCAAACTAAGGTTACAAATCAAACCCTATGAACACTTCTAAGGGCTTTGATTAAACATCATGCCAAGGCTTGGGTTTTCCTTTTACCCCATGCAAAATTTGCTTACAACAGGGCTCCTAGAAACGCTACTGGTCTATCACCATTTAAGGTGGTCTATGGGATTAATTCTATTGGTCCACTTAATCTTACTCCACGACCTCTAGATCAAAAGCCAAGTGCAGATGCAATAGCTAGGGTAGAAGAAATCTAGAAGATACATGAGTTAGTGAGGAGCAAAATAGAGTAGACCAATGCACCCTATCAAGCTCATGCCGAGAAACACAAGAAGAAGATGGCATTTCAACCTGGAGACCTCGTATAGATGCACTTAAGGAAAGAGAGATTTCCTTCAAAGAGAAAGAGTAAGCCCATGCCAAGGGCTGATGTTCCATTTGAGGTACTTAAAAAGATCAATGACAATGCCTATAAGGTTTATTGAGTTTCAGCCACATTCAATGTGGCTGGCTCAAATGCGTACCAAGCCGATGATCACCTTGAAGATTGAGGATCAAATCTCTTCAACAAGGGAAGGATGATGGAGTCCCCTTTAGCCAAGATATGGAAGAGGGTCCTAAGAGTACAACAAGGTCCATTGCAAGCTCCAAAGTCCAAGCTATGGCTCAAATTTTAGAGAAGAGCCAAACAGTTGTAATCGGGTTACACAACTAGAAATTACTCGATTTTGTTCATCTGATTTCTTAAGCTACATTATGGCTTAAGTTCTATGTTTTTACATTTTTAGGATCCTTAAGATGTTAGCTTTCAGGTCCAAGCATTCAAAATTAATCATCCACAGTCAAAGTCAAGGGATCAAGGCATTTTGGTCAGGCTGCCAGTTTTAGTCCAAAACTGTACGGTAAAATGTTTTAGTAGAAATCTATTACTTAAACATGATTTAACCTTGATTTCCTTATAAGGGGGTTTGTACACACCCTAAGGATTCCCCCCATGGCCTGAAATTAAAATCATGCTTATTTTTGATTGGTGGAAACAAGGACACAAAACCGGGCTAAAAACTGTTTTTGTAAACCCGATAAGCTGCTACGTGTTTTTCCTTCTGAAGTGGATTTGCTTAGCTTCTCCTCTGCTTGCTTGCTTCAATCACGAGTCTGGCAACCAAAAACATCATCATTTGCTGCTTGGAAGCCTTGGGAAGTGTTTAGCCAAGGGGAGCAAAAAGGAAGAATTCTCGCCTTGCATTCTGATTGGCTAGCTAAAAAGGGAGCATGCTTTACGACTGTGTTTCTGCACATTTTTACCAGTAAACTGATGTATTAGCTTAATTCAATTGTATTAAAGTTATGCACATCATTTGTTTTGCTTTTCTTAATGTTCTGGTCACAATTAGCTTAGTTAAGCAAGCATGTATTTAGTTTAGCCTTGAGCGCATAGGTTAGCCAACTTAAGCCATTTCCTTCCTAGGGAGGAAACCTCATTCAGCTTGTTTGCTGCTTGGTTACTTGCTTGGTCATGTATTAATGCCTTGCCAAGGCATATTTTGTAATTGGACTTTGATATTGAATGAAAAATTAGAATTGAAAGCACCTTGCTTTCGTTCCCTAAATGCTTCACTTGCTTATCCTTAATTTGATCAATTAAGGTGGTGGTCAAGTAACTCCTAAACTTTGATTAAGTGGTGTCTCTGTATCTCAATCACAATTTAGGGACCCTAAACTCAAGTTTAGAGGTGATTCTGTGCCTAAATAAGAGTTTAGTCTATCCTTTATTTATTTATTCATACACGGATTCACTCAGACTTTAGCTTGAGTTCAGATTGCTTTGCTTTTGGCTTTGAATTCAGGCTTGAGTGTTTGTGTTTCTTTCAGGTTACATCATATTTGGTATCAGAGCTTTGGTTTCTCCTTAGCCTGCTACATCCCTCTACTTTCCAGAATCATTCCCGCTCAAATTCCCAACACATTCTTAGTGTGAGTTTAAACACAATCCAAGAGCAAGATGAGTTCGAGCATGAGTTTGGAACCGAAACTTGAAGCACTTATGAGGTAGAATGAAATGCTAGTGAAGAAGATTTATGAAGATGGTCAACGTAATCAAAAAACTCAAGCTTAAACTGAGTATCTACGAAAGCCGCTTGGTTCATTTTTGAAGCAAAAGCAAAAGTTGAATGAAGAATCTCTTCAATCTGAACCAAGGAGACAAGAGCAAGTCTTTAGTCATAACAATGATTCATCCAGTGAAGATGAACCTTTGAGAATAGCTAGACTAGAATCGCGGATGCAAGCTAATACAAATGATTTCAAGGTTGAAATCCCGGAGTCTAAAGGTAAGCTTGTCCAACAGGAGTTTTTAGATTGGTTGCATACTGTTGAACGAATTTTTGAGCACAAAGATATTCCAGAGGACAAGAAGGTTAAGTTAATGGCCTTAAGACTCTGTAAATATGATTCATTATGGTTGGCTAACTTGTGCGCTAAACGGGTTAGAGAAAGAACTAAAATCAGAATATGGGAGAAGATGAAGTCCAAGCTTGAGGCTAGGTTTCTTCCCCCTACCTATATTCAAGATTGCTATTCTCAACTTCATGACTTGGCTCAAGGCAGTATGAATGTAGAGGATTACACAAGGAAGTTTGAAAAGCTTGTAATCAAATGTGACTTACAAGAACCCGAAGAGCAAACCATTGTTAGATACTTAGGAGGTCTTGATCCTAGGTATGCTAATGTGGTTGATTTGTAAGTTTATATCACTTTTGATGAAGTATGTGTGCTGGCTCACAAGGTTGAGTAGCAAAAGAAAGCTCGACAGCCCCCTAAGCCACAAAATCTTAAGCCTTTTACCCGGAACCAACCCTTTAACAAGGGGAGTTCTAATCCTATTTCCAAGCCACAAAATCCATCCCCTTCATTTCCATAAAGAACCCCAACTCCACAAAAGATCCAAACCCCTTAAAATAGACCTAACCGCAATCCTATGAGCAATAGAAGATGCTTAAAATGTCAAGGACTTGGGCATATAGCTTAGGACTGTCCAAATCGTAAGATAATCACCTTAGCTGAATGGTAAACCGCGAAGAAGGTGTTTGAAGAAGAAGAAAAGAAAGATGATTGTGAGGATGAGCTTGAGGAAACTCAAGTAGAAGTATTGAAAGAGGCTAATGAAGGTGAATTGCTAGTTTTGAGGAGAGTTCTAAGCAACCTGAAGGGATTTAAAGATGAACAAAGGGAGAACATATTCCATCCTCGTTGTACAGTTCAAGGGAAAATATGCTCTTTGATTGTTGATGGAGGAAGTTGTGCAAATGTGGTTTCTATAAACATGATTGAGAAACTAGGATTGCAAACTGCGACTCATCCGCACACATACAACATTCAATGGATGAATCAATGCAAGGGAATCCAAGTGAACTCACAGTGCTTAGTTTCTTTCTCCATTGGAAAGAACTATCAAGATGAACTTTGGTGTGATGTTATTCCTATGGATGCTTGTCATATGCTTTTGGGAAGACCATGGCTCTATGACCATAAGGTTATGCATAATGGTTACTTGAATACTTACACCTTTACTGAGGATGGTAAGAAGATTAATTTAGCCCCTTTACCCCCATCGAAACTCCATGAAATCAAGCCTCAAAGCAAGCCAAACCATTCTAATTTGCTACTGGCCGTTAGTGAGCCAATGTTAAAGGTCTCTCAACATGAATTCAAGGCCTTCAAAGAGTGGATTTTAACCATTCAAGAAGAATCAGAAAACCTTTTACCCATTCATCCCGTAGCCACGACACTCATACAAAACTTCTGTCACTTGTTTCCTGATGAGATACCCACGGGTTCACCACCTAAAAGAGATATCCAATACCACATTGATATCATTCCCGGTTCTATTGTACCTAATAAGCTAGCTTATAGGATTAATCCAAAGGATACCATGGAGATACAATGGCAAGCTGAAGGATTGAAGTCTAAGAGCTTAATCGGTGAATCCTTAAGTCCTTGTGCTGTGCCCACTCTTTTGGCGCCTAAAAAGGATGACGGGATGTGCATTTGTGTCGATAGCAGAGCCATTAACAAGATCACAATCTAGTATAGGTCTCCCATACATAGACTTGAAGACATGCCAGATGAATTACATGGCTCTAGGGTGTTTTCACCTTCAAACTAGATACTACCAGATTCAGATTAGAGAAGGTGATGAATAGAACACAGCCTTTAAAACTAAGGGAGGGCTTTATGAATGGTTGGTTATGCCCTTTGGTCTTGCAAATGCACCTAGCACATTCATGAAATGAATGAACCAAGTTTTCAGGCCGTACATAGGCAAATTTATGCTGGTTTACTTAAATGATATCTTAATGTATTCTAAAGATGAGCATGAACATTAAGACCATTTAACTCAAGTTATGCTCGTTCTAGAACATGAATGACTCTTTGGTAACCTTAAGAAATGTGCCTTCGCCACTCCTGAGGTTACATTCTTCTGGGTTACGTTGTCACTGGTGATGGCATTAAGGCATATGAAAGCAAGATTGAAGCTATTCGGTCATAGCCTACTCCTAAGTCAGTTCATGATGTTCGAGCTTTTCATAAATTAGCTTCTTTTTACAGGAGGTTTATTCAAAGTTTTAGCACAATTATGGCTCCCAGGATTGAAGTGATCAAAGGTACATCCTTCCATTGGACACCGAAAGCTCAATCTGCCTTTGAAGAGATCAAAAGAAGACTTACTTAAGCACCTGTCCTTTCTTTGCCGTGCTTTAGAAAGATCTTTGAACATGAATGTGATGCCTCTGGAGTTAGTATAGGTGGTGTTCTTACTCAAGAAGATAAGCCATTAGCCTTCTTTAGTGAGAAACTGTGTGATTCAAGAAGAAAGTACTCCATCTATGATAAGGAGTTCAATGCAATTGTAAGATGTTTAGAGCATTGGAGTCATTACTTGATTGCAAGGGAGTTTATCCTCCATTCTGACCAAAAAACTTTGAAGTATATTCAAGGCCAACACAAGTTAAACTCATGTCATGCTAAGTGGGTAGGGTTTCTCCAGTCATTTCATTTCACAATAAAGCATAAATCTAGAAAGCTTAAGCAAGGTGCCGATGCTCTATCATGGAGGTATCTACTTTTGTTTCAATTAGATGCTTGTGTACTTGGTTTTAGTCATCTCAAAGCTTTGTATGCTGAAGATGAAGACACAACAAGAAAATTTGGTTTTTGTGGCAACAAGATTTGTCACAATATGTTGATATTTTGCTACAAAAAGTCTTTTGTGGCAACTTAGAAAATTGCTACAAAGTTGCCACGGATAGTCCGTTGCAAAAGGCGTTTGCGGCAAATTTAGTTTCGCTACGAATTATGTAGCTTTAGTGGCAAATTTTCAATTGCCACAAATTGAAATTTGCTACAAAAGCATATAATTTGTACCAAGCTCCATTTGCTACTAAATCCATGCTTGCTACAAGAAGGTGATATTTGTAGCAGAATATAATTGCCACGAACTATATTTTGGCAGATATTTGAATACATTTTGTGGTAGTTCACTTTTGCTACTAAACGTATCTTAAAAAGTGATAAACTTTGATTGCATTTGTTTTTTTGTTATTATATATTGTAATATTGTTTACCGCTTGTAAATAATCATTGTTTGTGGACATTCTCATAAATACATGCATGTAATAATAAATTAATTGAAATGAAATGCAATCGTACTTGAAATGAAATTGCATTAAATATATAATCATCATATGATGTTTTTGGCAATAGTAACTAATAAAATTATGATAACCGTATATGCTTAGTTCAAAATTCTGAAATGATACTTATTGTAAATATATGAAAATTATTGTACTCTAACTTGTATGAACCTGTGCACTTGATGAAGAACCTGGGCGTAGACGAGCATCATAAGACTCATGAATGCCTTTTAGTTGTTCTTAAACCCACCTATTAACTTCAGCATCAATCCTATCTTGAATTGCGTCCTTAGTGATACCTTGGTTTTGACAACTCGTAAAAGCTAACTCCCCTTGACGCATGCCTCTTGGATGATGTGATCCTTTCCTATGCTTGAGGACACGAGTAAAAGCCTCTCGGGGTGTAATGTTATCAACCCCATACTTCTGAAGCTCTTTTTGGTGCACTACTTGGAGGTCTTCACATGCTTTCTCTGCATGCTCATCTGACCAAGTTCCGTCTTTCTTTTGTCTTTAAATTTTCCATAATTGCAAGTAGTACGGTTCTTCATCCTCTTCTACTTCTGGTTGAGAGTCCTCCGGTAAGAGGTCGTCCAATCCATCAATTGGTTTCTGCAACTAAAATCATTTAAAAAGACCTTATGTAAAGTGCAATTACATCCAACAATAAGCAAGTCAAAAATTGTTTTTAAAAGAAGTTTCAGAAAAAACCAAGTCCACAATTCAGTACCAAGTACGTATAAGCTTAAGTTATCATCTCATAGAAGGTGCTAGCAATTGATTTTCTGACGACCTTTGCAAGCATTTTCTGATATATTTGACTTTTAGCGTTCATTTCACTTCGACGCTATAAGAAATAGGAAAAACCATAAGGTTTAAAAGATTAGAAACTGAATTTATTATCATTTCAGGATTATGGTCAATGGACATATTCAAGCGATGTAATAGAAAAGAATATTGAACTTACCTTGAACTTGTCACTATCCCAATAATTTACTAACCATTTCCATTGATCAGGGTCCACTTCTTTGGGCGGATTATCCCGATGATCAACCACTGTCGTATAGTTACAACAACAACAACAACTCCCAGTGTGGGTCCCGCTTTCGCGGGGTCTGGGGAGATCCAATTGTAGGCAACCTTACCTCTACCGGTATTCCTACCCATAGAGAGGTTGATTCCGAAAGACCTACAAAAATATTTTTGCGAAAAGTTTTATAGGGAAACGATTACAAACCATTTACCGAGGCGAAAAAGACTCCGAAGAAGCTGAAGCTGTAGGAATAGGGAGCAAATAAACAGGGGGCGGAGACATACCTCAACAATCCAAGAGACGCCGATGTCGTCACTTCCCAGAAAAGCACATCCTGCAAACAAGCACGCCAAAACCCTACCCGCACCCAACCACTGAAGCTATTGCCACCTATGATCCCCTACGATATGAGACCTTAATCCTATTCTGCCATAGCCTCCTATCCTGAGCCATGTCCTCTGTCAGACTGACAGCTTTCAGGTCTTCTCTAACCACTTCGTCTAGGTTCTTCTTCGGTCTACCCCTCCCTCTCTTACGACCGGGGGCGTCGATCATCTCCCGCCTCCGTACTGGGGCGGCCACACTTCTCCTCTTCACGTGGCAGAACCATCTGAGCCTCGATTCCCTCATCTTCTCCTCTATGGGGGCCACTTTAGCTAAGTCGTTGATTACTCCATTCCTGATTCTGTCCAATCTCATAAAACCACACATCCACCTGATCATTCGCATCTTAGCGACTATCAACCTTTGGGCCTGCGTCTTTCTTAGAGGCCAACACTCCGATCCATAGAGAACAGTCGGTCTAACTACCATCCGATAGACTTTGCCTTTCAATCCTAGGGGCACCCTCGTGTCACACAGCACCCCTGAGGCTGACTTCCATTTTTGCCAGCCCACTCTTATCCGCTGGCTAATATCCTCGTCAATGTCCCATTCTGTTGGATGATCGAGCCCAAATACTTAAACTTAGCTACCTTTGGTATCGCCCTCCCATCCAGTGTGATTTCTCCCCCCTCTTTTATCCTTCCACTGAAGCAACAATGGAGGTATTCCGTTTTCGATCTACTTAACCGAAAACCTCTAACTTCCAGTGTATGCCTCCACCTCTCCAACTTGTCATTGACCCCTTGTCTGGTCACATCGATAAGAACGATGTCATCTGCAAATAGCATACACTAAGGTACCTCGTCCTAGATCCCTCTAGTAAGCTCATCCAAAATTAAGGTGAAAAGAAATGGGCTTAAGGCGGAGCCCTGATGCAGGCCCATACTAATAGCGAAGTCATTGGAGACCCCTCCCGGCGTCCTGACACTCGTCTGCCCTCCCTTGTACATATCCTTGATAACACGTATAGTTAGTGTATGCTTTTTGCTTCAAATCATACCGCCACTTTCTATACCAAACCTTGCAACGACGCTCTATGGCATTATCGACATGACAACCTTGGGGCAATTTAAACATTTCTTACATGTAATACAAATTATTAATGATGAAACTATTTAAAAATCATAACTGGACAGGACAAAGTTAGTCTTGAGTGAAAACCTTTAACTTCATGAAATACTTCCTTTTTTTTTTCCTGGTTGTATGTCATCCCACTTTTCCACATCCAAGGGCATCAATTGCTTCATAAAATAGCTTGCCTCGCTAATGAATTGGGTGCTGTTGGTGCCAACATTACGCTTGAGTTCTGGGGGGATTTCGATCTCTGATTTTGCTGGATGTGCATCCCTTTTCCTTTTCCAGTATGAGCACTTTGTTTTGCCACGTCAGGGCAAGTAAGCTAAGAAAATTAACGAAACAAACATGGTTAGAAAAAGAGCACCTCTTAAACAATTCAAAAAAATAAAATAATGCCAAATGAAACAATATTGAGAAGGTTGCACCAAAAATAATAATTGTTGAATTAGTATATTCAGTTTTGATGACAACAAACCCAAGTGTAAAATGCTCTTAAGTAATGTTGCTCCAAACAAAGTTCTCCAAACAGGCATACACTGTTATTTTCAATATGCGTCTTAACTTGTTTGCTGAATGTTGAGAACAAGTCTTAAGAACAGGTCTCATACCCTGATGACTCACGCTCAAGTCAAGAACACCACCTCGATGAGTTGATTATGTGTTAAGATCAGTTCCTGAACTCAAGCAATACAAGAACAACCTGGCAAACAGGCTAGGTGTTTCAAGGACAATCCAGCAAACAGGCCTTTCTAAACTCAAGTGATACAAGAACAACCTGGCAAACAGGTTGTTCTAGGTGGTTGGAGCAGCGTATTCGTCTTGAACAAGATGACTGGATCTACAACAAGATGTCTTGGGTAATTAAGGTTTTATTTTTTAGACACTTGTTAATATGCCAATCTTAAAAAGTCTTTAGCTAACCACTCTTGAATTGGTTGCGCTATTTGCTTCAGAACACCAAGTTTTGAACAACCCTGTAAACAGGGTACCTAGGGTGTTTCTGAACTGCAACGGCCAAACCCGGTCACTTTGGAAAACTTATTTTGGTTGGCCAAAAGCTCTAATATATTTTGATAAAATTCCAAGACAGCAATTTAAGCTGTAGGAAATCTTTTGATATGAAAATCACTTGGGAGATTTGCAAAACTGATTTTGGAAAATATTTACCAAAACCGAAAATATTTCTCTCTTATCCTTTGGAAAGTGATTAATTCAAAATTCAAGCTGAGATTCTTTTCCAGGTATTTCACGGCTATTTTTAAGGGGAAAAGATAGTCTTTTATCCTCCAAAATCAAATCCCTACAATATTGGGAAACTCTATCCTCATTGGATCTTTTAGCCGTTGGAATTCTCTGTGCTAAGCAAAAATCTCTCTTTGCTAAACATAGTTGATTTTATCACTTCTCCTTGTTTTTGACCATTGGTTTTTTTGTTTAAAAACTCAACATTTCACTCCCATTCATGTGACGAAAAAAGAGAAGAAAAAAACGAGAAACATACACAACATACGCAAAAAGGGAGAAGTGCAAAAGTGGTTTTTCTAGTGAGAAGAATTTTTCGAGCTACTCTTGAGAAAAGAAAAACCGAGACAAGTTGTGTTTAAGCTGAGCTTTCAAGATATTGGCATACTAGGACCTCATTGTACCTTACATCTGCTTAAATCAGAAGCACCCCCGTAAGGTGTTTTGTAACCCTGATCTTGGATCAGAAAAGTGAGTGAGTGGTCCTCAGTCGTGTGGACTTTGGACGTGTCCAATCTGGTGAGATTTGGACGTGGTGTAACCTTTCTTAGAAAAGAAGGTTACGTGGTTGCAAGTTGTAACAAGGTGTGTTACATTTGTAACGTGTGAAGCCCGTTAGTGAAAGTGGTTAAATCCTACACGAGGTAGGTCGTGGTTTTTCACACCTCAGTTGGGCTAGAGGTGTTTTCCACGGAAAAATTGTGTGTGCTTTATTTCCGCATTTATCTTGTTGATTTTCGCCTTTGAGCAAATTGAAAACATCTGGTGCAAACAAGTCAGAAGGTTGTTTGTAATTCAAGAACAACCTCTGCAATCAGGAGGGTGTTTGTCAGTAAGTACGCGAAAATCGAACACCACAATTCACCCCCCTCTTGTGGGTAAGTACTCCTAAATTCAACAAGTGGTATCAGAGCAGGTTCTCTCACAAAAGGGCTAACACCTTGAGAGATTCTGAAGATGAGTACACCACAAGGAATCCTTGAAGGGCAATCCATTACTCGTCCACCCTATTTCAACGGCCAACATTATAGTTGGTGGAAGAATAGGATGGAGAACTATATTCAGGCAGAAGATTATGAGTTATGGATGCTCATCAAGAACGGGCCCCTTGTTCCCACCAAGGTGCTTGAAGATGGTAAGAAGGTTCCCAAGGAACCCATAGAGTTTGATGCTGAAGACTATAAGAAAATGGAAAAGAATGCCAAGGCCAAGAAGCTATTATATTTTGGCCTAGGTCCAAATGAATATACACGTATCTCGGAGTGTGAGTCAGCTCAGGAGATATGGAATGCCCTCCAAGTAGCTCATGAAGGAACAAGTCAAGTCAAACAATCACGTATTGAGCTACTCATGAGGCAATATGAGTTGTTTGATATGGGTGATCGTGAGAACGTGATGGATATGTACACACGCTTCACCCACATAACAAACGAGCTAAAATCTCTGGGAAAATCCTTCACCACAGAAGAGCTGGTGAGGAAGATTCTAAGGATTTTGCCTCGGTCTTGGGAAGCGAAGGTGACAGCTATCCAAGAAGCTAAAGATATGAACAAGATCACCCTCGACGAGTTGATTGGCAATCTTCAAACCTATGAACTCAGAAAGAACTCACAACAAAAAGAGGAGCAGAAGAAGGATCGTGGGCTTGCCTTGAAAGCACAAGAGGATGATGACTCTGACCTTGAGGATGAAGAGATGGCCTTAATGACACGAAAGTTCAAGAAATTCTTCAAAAAGGTCAAAGAAAACAGCAGAAGAAAGGACTTCAGTAAATCCAGAAACACCCCCCGAGAACAGTTCACAGGGTGTTTTAAATGTGGCAAACCAGATCACCTTGTGAAAAACTGCCCTCTGCTTCGAGAAGAGCAGGAGTTCGAACAACCTAGAAAACAGGTTCGAAAACAACCTGTGAACACTTCAGGCAAAAGATTCTCGAAGGCTATGCTTGCTGTCTGGGGAGACTCTTCTGAGGATGAAGGTGAATCTGAAAGTGAAGGAGATGCTCTAGCTCTCATGGCACAAAGTGACTCAGACTCAAATGATGAATCCACAAACAGCTTAACTGATCTCAAGAACAAGGTACGTGGTCTCAATAAAGAAACCCTCGAAAAACTTTTGTATACCTTGATGGATACTTGTGCTGAATTGAAACGAGATGTCCGAGACCTAGAACTAGAAAATGAGATCCTTAAGAATGAGAAACTTGAGGCTGAAAGAGAAATTCTAGCTTCACATCAAACCATAAATGACCTTAGGGAGACCTTGATCTTGAACGAAGTAAAATATACCACCAATCAAGCCAAGGCTGAAAAGGAAACCCTTGAGCTTAAAGAAAAGGTCGAAGTTTTGCTTGCTGAAAACAAGAACCTATCGGCTAAAGCAAAACGCACAGAACACGACCTTGCCACAAACAGGTTGTGGAACAAGTCCTCACAAGCCCTTGATTGGTTAAACACTCACCACAGTCGAAACAAAAAGGGACTTGGATATAAGTCGAAACGAACTGTTTACCCAATCCATAGAAAGTATGTGGGATTACTTGAAAACATTATTTGCTTTCATTGTGGTAAAACTGGTCACTATCAATATTCATGTTCTTCAAGAAGGTATGCCATTGAAAAGAATGAAAGGTATGTGAAACAAATCTGGATTGGGAAAGATGAGCTTTATTTGTCTAAAAGAATGGGACCCAAGTGGATCTGGGTTCCCAAAACTAACCCTTGATTTGTTTTGCAGGCTGAAGTGAGAGAAAACAACCCCACAAACAACCCAGCAAACAGGGTAAGAAACACCCTGGCGAATAGCTCAGAAAATAACCTTGAAAACAGGTAGCTGTGGTATGTTGATAGTGGGTGTTCGCGGCATATGACTGGAGAAAAATCAAACTTTCTCTCACTTACAGCTTCAACCGGTGGGAGTGTGGCTTTTGGAAACGGCAAGTCTGGGACAATTGTCGGTATAGGTAGCATTGGTAAAACTCTCTCCCACTCAATTGATAATGTGCACTTAGTTGATGGTTTAAGGCATAATTTACTAAGTGTGTCCCAACTGTGTGACAAGAACAATCTAGTGGTGTTCTCACGAACACATTGCTTGGTTGTCAATGCCAACACATGAGACGTTGTGTTAAAGGGGAAGCGTCACAAAAATGTTTACAAAGTTTGTATTTCCACACTTCTCCAAAACAACCTGACTTGTTTGAGTGCTGTGAATGATGATATAATGCTCTGGCACAAGAGACTAGGTCATGCGAGCCTTACTCTTTTAAACAAACTTGTTTCCAAAGACTTGGTTGTTGGACTACCTTCCATCAAGTTTAATGATGACAGGGTATGTGAAGCTTGTGCAAAAGGAAAACAAGTCAGATTGTCTTTTAAATCAAAAAGGTGTGTTAGCACTACTCGACCACTTGAATTAGTACACATTGATCTATGTGGTCCTATGAGGATAACAAGTAGAGGTGGGAAGAGGTATGTGCTTGTTATAGTGGATGATTACTCTCGATTTACTTGGACCCTATTCTTGGCCTCCAAGGATGAAACTTTTGAGAATTTTATTGCCCTTCTCAAAAAGGTTGAAAAGAGAGTAGGACACTCATTGGTTAGCTTGAGGTCTGATCATGGTACTGAATTTGAGAATGCAAGTTTTACAGAATTTTGTAATACGCATGGTGTTGATCATTAACTTCTCAGCCCCAAGAACACCCCAACAGAATGGGGTGGTTGAGTGCAAAAACCGCACCCTAGAAGACATGACTAGGACAATGCTTATTGCTAGTGGTCTTCCTAGGAACTTTTGGGCAGAAGCTTTGAACACATCATGTTACATTATGAATAGATGTATGATTAGACCTATTTTGAACAAAACTCCCTACAAACTCTTCAAAGGCAGAAAGCCCAACATTATGCATTTAAGAACATTCGGTTGTAGGTGTTTTGTGCATAATAATGGGAAGGATGCTTAAGGAAAGTTTGATCCCAGGAGTGATGAGGCAATATTTCTCGGTTATTCCTCTCACAGCAAGGCATACAAAGTCTTTAACAAAAGAACCTTGTGCGTTGAGGAAAGTGTGCATGTGCTTTTTGATGAATCTAACACTTTGAATAAGAATGGTGCACAGGAAGAAGAGTTTGAATTAGGTCTTATCCGAAAAGAAGTGTTGCCCCATGAGAGACAAGGTAAGAACACCATGGAGACAACAGGCCCAAAACTTGTTCCTCAAAACGGCAAGCAAGGTGAACACCAAACAGGGGGAAACACCGTTGAACCCTGTTCGGGATCATGTTCTTCAGGAACAGGCTTACAAACAGGTGCAGAAATAGGCTCAGGAGGTGTTCGTGAGCCTGATTCTCCAAATATTCCGGCTAGAGTAGAGCATGTGTCTGTGGATCCACTTACTCCACGACCATGGAAGCACCATAGTTCACACCCCCTTGATCAAATTCTGTCTGATATTAACAGTGGAGTGCAAACTAGGTCTAAGCTTAAGAATTTCTGTGCTTTCTATGCTTTTCTCTCTAACATTGAGCCAAAGAATGTGAATGAAGCTCTTGCAGATTCAGATTGGGTCACGGCAATGCAAGAAGAGCTCCATCAATTTGAAAGAAACAGAGTATGGCACCTGGTACCTAAACCTGCAGAGAGAACAATCATTGGAACCAAGTGGGTGTTCCGAAACAAGCTGGATGAGTCAGGAACAGCCATTAGGAACAAGGCACGGCTGGTTGTTCAAGGGTATAACCAAGAAGAAAGGATCGATTGTGAAGAAACCTTTGCACCAGTTGCTAGAATTGAGGCCATTCGAATCCTAATAGCGTTTGCAGCTCATATGGAAATCAAGCTATATCAAATGGACGTGAAAAGTGCATTCCTAAACGGATACCTTAAAGAAGAGGTGTATGTCAAACAACCCCCTGTTTTGAAAACAGTGAATTTCCTAACCATGTTTTCAAACTTGACAAAGCTCTTTATGGTTTAAAACAAGCTCCTAGAGCTTGGTATGAACGTTTGTCAAGTTTTTTACTTGAAAATAATTTTAGAAGAGGCAAGGTAGACAATACCTTGTTTCTAAAATCTAAGGGGGAACATTTATTGATTGCCCAAATATATGTTGATGACATTATATTTGGTGCAACTCATCATGATTTATGCAATGAATTTTCAAATATGATGAGGAGTGAGTTTGAGATGAGCATGATGGGTGAGCTTAACTTTTTCTTAGGCTTACAAATCAAGCAAACTCCAAACGACACCATGATCCATCAACAAAAGTATATCAAGGAGCTACTTAAGCGTTTTGGGATGGAGTCAGCCAAACCCATAGACACTCCTATTTCTCCTTCAACCAAGTTGGTTATGGATGATGGGAGTCCCTCAGTTGAGGAGAAACTCTATAGGGGCATGATTGGGCCACTCCTATACCTAACCGCTAGTAGAGCAGATATTGTTTTTAGTGTTGGTTTATGTGCCCGTTTTCAGTCTAATCCTAAGGAAACTCATTTTAAGGCTGTTAAACGGATACGAAGATATTTGAAACATACACCCAATTTAGCTTTATGGTATCCCAGAGGTTGTAATTTTGATCTTGTTGGATATGCTGCCGCTGACTATGCTGGATTCCTAGTTGATAGAAAGAGTACCTCAGGTATGGCTCACTTTCTTGGACCTTGTTTGGTATCTTGGGCTACCAAGAAGCAACATTCAGTTGCCATGTCCACAGCAGAAGCTGAATATGTTGCAGCAGCTTCATGTTGTGCTCAACTGTTGTGGATAAGACAACAGCTTAAGGACTTTTGTGTTGACACTGGATGCATTCCTATTTTTTGTGATAACACAAGTGCAATTAACATTGCCAAAAATCCATGTCAACATAAAGAACAAAGCATATTGACATTCGACATCATTTCTTGAGAGATAATGTTGAAAAGGGTTTAATTTCTACGAATTTTTGCACAACGGAAAATCAAATTGCTGATATATTCACTAAGGCACTAGCTAGAGATCAATTTGAGAGAAATAGACTGGAACTAGGGTTGGTAAGAACACCCTGAGATACTTGTTTCCAAGACATGAACTAGGTTTGGTAAAAACAACCTCTACACCCTGTTCTTTCCCCTTGTTTGCAAATCTTATTAGCAACTGATGTGATTTATGTACAATGAGTGCATACACTCGAATTGCGTGCGTTTTTTTAATTTATACAAAGAGTGCAGCATAAGGGGATGTACTAAGGATCACTGGAGCAGCTCTGCCACCCCTAGTACCAATGAGTCAAATCAAGATCAAACGGCGAAGAACAGGCAGGTATCTTGATCGAACGGAAAGAACAGGTGCGTCCCTTGGTTGTTCGATGCATATGGGAATGTGTTTTCTTTAAACCTCCCTCCTTACCAAGGCACACGCCTTTAATGTTCTCATCCGTTGCAAACCTAGAGATCTTTAAAAGATTTTGGGTGCTCTCTCTCTCTTTAAATGCCCTATTCTCAGTTCGTCTTTTCACCTGACTTCATCTCGCTCAAAAGCAAACCCTAATCTCTCTCCTCTGGCAACAATGGCTTCCAACAACACCTCTCACTCAAAAGCCCTGGTTCTTGCGTCCTCAATCCCTGCTCCCCCTCGCCCAATCCTGTACAAGCCTTTCAGATTTCTGAAAAGCTTGTTCCTAAAGTCAGTCGGGATAGGGATGGACGATATTCCCTTCAATTGTGGAAGGGAATTGGTGTTTCTTGTGGGGTCAGTTGCATGTCCCATTAAAGTAGAGTCGGAGGGTGCACAATCGGGGCCTCAAGACAAAATCTTGGAAACCCCTGAAGGGTTTAGTGATAATTTCGAACCCTGTTCTTTTGGGCTGTTTCCTTAAACAGTGCCAGAAACAGGGAAAGACTCTTTTGACGCCGTGTGTGTGGAGGATCTGAATATCGATTTCCGAGGGAATTCGAAAGAGACATCAGAGGAGAGTCAGGAGAAGGATTCTCTCCCTGAGGCTAAACTCACTGCTCTGGTTGCTCAAACCGGAGAGAAAAGGAAAAGGGTGAAAATAGTGGCCAGCCGCAGCAGAATGCCAAGAACACGGCCACAACCAAGGTCTCAGCCCTCTCAAACTCCCTCTTCTCCAAAATCCTCCAAGCCTTCTCGCAAATCTGCAAGAATAGCTTTTCAATCCGCTCCCCGTATCTCCAAACCCTCTGCTCCAATCATTGAGGAGATTTCCTCTTCTTCTACGGAGGGGTTGTCGAGTTCTGACTCAGAGAACACCTCTTCCAAACAAGGGACACCGGTGTTCTCCGAGTCCTCTGAAGATCAAGCCCCTCAATCAACCTCTAAACCTGCTGTGAAGTCCTCTCCTGCAAACTCACCCCTCAAAAGAAAGCCCAGAACAGCTCCCCTACCAGACGCTACCACCTCTGTTCCTCCTCCCAAACGCCCAAAGAAGTCCACTCCCTCTCCTATGTCTGACAAGCATGCGCAATTGCTTAAGCGCAATGTCGTCAGGGGGAAGGTAGTAAATGTACGTTTTTTCGAGGAACAGGGTCTGGGGGTGTTCCTGAACAAGTTGCGAGTCCAAGGCTGGCTCGACTTGTTTGCAAACACCCAGTTGGGGTGTTCTGTGCCTGAGTTGGCTGAGTTTTACGCCAACTGCAGTGTCACCAAAGGGGTGGTGACAAGTTTTGTGAATGGGCAAGGCATTAAGGTTGATGCGCCCACACTTGGGAAAATATTGGGGGTGCCCTCACAAGGCTTTGCTGTGTATGTGAGGGAAGACAAAACTGCCCTGGAAACAGCCAGGCTCCTAGAGGTGTCCCAACGCCTCAGTCAGAAACAGGGCCTGAGAACACCCCTCTCGGTTAAGAAGGGTGAAATGACCTCCCTACACCATGTTCACCATCAAGAACATAATTCCGCAAGGTCAAGGGCGAAACTCAGCAGATGCCCTCGATCAATGTCTGGTGGACCTACTGGATCGGGAGGAACCAATAAACCTCCCTGCAATCATGATTCGCCACATAGGGCGAATTGCGAACACCACCCAAGCCCATGATCTTGGCTATGGGTTTTTGCTGACAAGGGTGTTTGAGCACTTTGGGATAGCGCTCACACGGAGAGTGGCGGCCCAAATCATTGATGAGATTGGGATTGACACCCTGCTAGGGTGTGGCTATGAGGTTGGCGAAGGGTCAGTCTCCAAACAGGGTCGTCGACCACCTCGACCACCTGTTTCTGGGCAACCTTCCATCAAGGTTGAGGCTGTTCTTGAGGACAATGCTCACCTCAAGGATGAGCTCTCCGCCGTCAAGGCTGCTCTTGCTGAGGAACAAGCCCTCTCCGCCAAACGCCATGAAGATTTGCTTGTCCTTCTCTCCACCCTTGCCCCCAGCATTCCTCCTCTGCAAACGAAACTACCCCCTGTTCCCTGATTGTCTAGGCTCGTCTCTAGTCTCCTCCTCCTCCTCTCTTAGTTTTGTTGTTTTGGCATTGTACTACTTTTCTTTGTAATAAAATATCTATTTGCAATGCTTTATATGCTTTTCTTACAACCGTCCTGTTGTTCTTGCTTTTTAATGAAGCCAAAAGGGGGAAGAATAGTGTAACCTATTCACAAAGTAACCTATTCACAAAGTATGACGAATGAGCCTGATCTAGACTCAATAGGGTGGGTTGACCTCTAACTCCTTGTACCTACGTGGATCCCTATCAGGATTCAATTTTTTTTAATATGGACACTTGGTTTGTCATCATCAAAAAGGGGAAAATTGTTGAATTAGTATATTCAGTTTTGATGACAACAAACCCAAGTGTAAAATGCTCTTAAGTAATGTTGCTCCAAACAAAGTTCTCCAAACAGGCATACACTGTTATTTTCAATATGCGTCTTAACTTGTTTGCTGAATGTTGAGAACAAGTCTTAAGAACAAGTCTCATACCTTGATGACTCACGCTCAAGTCAAGAACACCACCTCGATGAGTTGATTGTGTGTTAAGATCAGTTCCTGAACTCAAGCAATACAAGAACAACCTGGCAAACAGGCTAGGTGTTTCAAGGACAATCCAGCAAACAGGCCTTTCTGAACTCAAGCGATACAAGAACAACCTGGCAAACAGGTTGGTCTAGGTGGTTGAGGCAGCGTATTCGTCTTGAACAAGATGACTGGATCTACAACAAGATGTCTTGGGTAATTTAGGTTTTATTTTTTAGACTCTTGTTAATATGCCAATCTTGAAAAGTCTCTAACTAACCACTCTTGAATTGGTTGCGCTATTTGCTTCAGAACACCAAGTTTGAACAACCCTGTAAACAGGGTACCTAGGGTGTTTCTGAACTGCAACGGCCAAACCCGGTCACTTTGGAAAACTTATTTTGGTTGGCCAAAAGCTAATATATTTTGATAAAATTCCAAGACAGCAATTTAAGCTGTAGGAAATCTTTTGATATGAAAATCACTTGGGAGATTTGCAAAACTGATTTTGGAAAATATTTACCAAAACCGAAAATATTTCTCTCTTATCCTTTGGAAAGTGATTAATTCAAAATTCAAGCTGAGATTCTTTTACAGGTATTTCACGGCTATTTTTAAGGGGAAAAGATAGTCTTTTATCCTCCAAAATCAAATCCCTACAATATTGGGAAACTCTATCCTCATTGGATCTTTTAGCCGTTGGAATTCTCTGTGCTAAGCAAAAATCTCTCTTTGCTAAACATAGCTGATTTTATCACTTCTCCTTGTTTTTGACCGTTGGTTTTTTTGTTTAAAAACTCAACATTTCACTCCCATTCATGAGAGAAGAAAAAACGAGAAACATACACAACATACGCAAAAAGGGAGAAGTGCAAAAGTGGTTTTTCTAGTGAGAAGAATTTTTCGAGCTACTCTTGAGAAAAGAAAAACCGAGACAAGTTGTGTTTAAGCTGAGCTTTCAAGATATTGGCATACTAGGACCTCATTGTACCTTACATCTGCTTAAATCAGAAGCACCCCCGTAAGGTGTTTTGTAACCCTGATCTTGGATCAGAAAAGTGAGTGAGTGGTCCTCAGTCGTGTGGACTTTGGACGTGTCCAATCTGGTGAGATTTGGACGTGGTGTAACCTTTCTTACAAAAGAAGGTTACGTGGTTGCAAGTTGTAACAAGGTGTGTTACATTTGTAACGTGTGAAGCCCGTTAGTGAAAGTGGTTAAATCCTACACGAGGTAGGTCGTGGTTTTTCACACCTCAGTTGGGCTAGAGGTGTTTTCCACGGAAAAATTGTGTGTGCTTTATTTCCGCATTTATCTTGTTGATTTTCGCCTTTGAGCAAATTGAAAACATCTGGTGCAAACAAGTCAGAAGGTTGTTTGTAATTCAAGAACAACCTCTACAATCAGGAGGGTGTTTGTCAGTAAGTACGCGAAAATCGAACACCACAATTCACCCCCCCTTGTGGGTAAGTACTCCTAAATTCAACAATAATGCCCAATGAAATTAACCTTAAGAAGCATTGGAAATAGCTTGCACCAAAAACAAAAAACAAAAAACAAAAGCCAAAAAAAATAGTTTTCCCGACCTTCTTGATTAGATGACCCAATCTGATTTTTGTCCTCAATGTTGTGGTTCATAGGTGTATCCAGCATTCTATCTACATTTATAAGTTCACCCACAAGAGCTCATTTATAACAATTATAAAGGAATCTCCAGACTCGAAATTATCGTTACACTTGGCAAATAGATGAGATTATATATTGTGCACTCTTACTGGATAACTCTCTTTCCACATCATCGGAAAGATTTGTATGCTCTTCTATAGGCATTTTATTTGACTCATGAACTAGAAGTAATAGTATCAAATATTAGTATATAAAAAGACACTGTAGGAATAATACTACTAAAAAGAATCATACAACCATGTGCAGAAGTTGATCTTGTCCTTATCCTTTGTTGTTCTAATGTACTCCTGCATGAAGTGCTTCCTTGATTAACGCGGTAGACATCATCTAATTGAGCTTGAACTCTTTTACTTAGACAAAATGAAGCAATACAAAAATAATCTATTACGTGACAATGTCAACTATATTAACCCTTAATACAACCAATTAGTATTTTTTTTAAATTCTGAGGCGAAACGGGCAGAGTTTTGCCTAAAAACTTATTATTTCCCTGGCTTAAAGCCTTACATTAAATCCCTATATCGATTACAAACATAAAAGACACCAATAAACTCAACGGCTACATGCCGGAGACCACAACTCATGACTGGCTTTCTCATCACGTTAATTCCATAACTGGGTAACCTAAACAAGCAAATAAGAAGCATTAATACGTGAATTAATTGGATATGTTGGACTTACAATGTTTTACTTACTCTCTCTTCAAACCACTCCGTAAAAGTGAGCAATGTAGTAAGAGTTTCATACTCCTTATTAACAAATACAAAAACCGAAGTTATGGTCATGAAGATTTTTGGTAGGTTCAAAATATTGGAAGTTACAATAAAAATTTCTTACTCAATAAAAGGTTGTACTTCATCACAATTTCTTAACACATAAAGATGAGCACGCTTCCAGTCTTCATGTGAAATCATTAATTGTCCATAACAAAGCCGCGCGCAAATTAAAATATTCAGCTTTAAATGCACCATACGTATTTACCCCATCCCACAAAGTCTTCAGTTCATCAATTAGTGGTTGTAGATACACATCAATATCAGTTCTAGGAGCAGTTTTACCAGGGATGATCATGTTTAAAAATGTATATGGCTTTTTCATACACACCCAAGGTGGTAAATTGTAAAGAACCAAAAAAACAGGCCGAATGCTATAGGTTGAATTTATATTTGAATATGGAGTAAACCCATCACTACATAAACCCCACCTCACATTGTGCGGATCTTTTGCAAAATCAGCATACGATGCATCAAATGACTTCTAAGCCTGTGCATTTGCAGGATGCCTTAATATCCCATCATCTCGGCGTTTATCCTTATGCCACCGCATGTGAGAAGCTGTTTTGGCCGACACAAATAATCTTTGGAGTCTTGGTACAAAAGGAAAATAGCATAATATCTTATAAGGAATGTTTTTCCTCTGTCCCTTTTTATCACTTTCATCATTACTATTATCAGCCTCTTCTCTCTTGTCCTTCCACCTTAGATGAGCGCATTTAGGACATTTGTCTGCATGCTCATGCTCCTTCCAATAAAGTATACAATCATTCTTACAAGCCTTAATTTTCACATAACTCAAGCCAAGGTCACGAGCATACTTTTTTGCTTCATAAGCATTCTTTGGGAATGTATCGTCAAAATCAAACGCTTTCTTCAAAAGTTCAAGTATCATTGTGAGAGACTTATCACTCCAACCACATAAACACTTTATATGGAGGAGATGTACCACAAACTCTAACTTTGAGAATTTCTCACATCCTAGAAATAACTCTTTCTCAGCATCTCTAACTAATCTAGCAAATTTCTGAAGTACATCAGGGGACTCACTAATTTCAGGACCGCCTAACCTTTCAAACTAATCCATTATGTGAAATGCTCGGGCATTTGTTATGTCATTTACCATGGCAAATGTTTCATCAACATCCTCCTCACCCACTGACAACATTGAATCTTGACGCTCATCTCCATCACTTCTATCCTTTTGACTTGCATTAATGGGCTCTTCATGATTAGATTTCTCCCCATGAAACTCCCATGGATTATAACTCCTTACTATCCCATCACTGAGCAAATGAAGGATAACTATTTTTCTATTTTGGTAACTATAGTTGTCACAATTGACACATGGGCATCTTATTTTCCCAGATTCGGCCACATTAGCAAAAGCAAACTCAAGGAATTGTTTTACCCCATTTATATATTCTGGCTTCTTCCTACAGTTAGACGTCTTCCAGTTCATCCAAGTACGATCCTTATTCATTTCTGTCAATTATAATATAAACTGATCACTTTTCCATATAAAGATTTTGTGTCATTCATATTGGAACCGAAAGGGAGTGCTAATTTGGCAAAAATACAAACTAAACTCCACCACATGCAAAGATTAACAAAAATTGGTACTTTGATAATATAAAACAATAACTTTTAGCTTTATTTTTTTATTCGCATCTGGATTACATAAATTCATTTAATGCAAACAAATGGAATGGTATGAATTTTTGAAAATATTCATGAATTGTTATTTATAATATTAAAATATAAGACGTGTCAATCAGCATAACTATTAAATATTTTGAAAATTATTAATAAACTCAACTTAGATTTTAATTATATATGTCTTTATGTCCTTCTTCTCATGTATTACACAAATATTTAAACATGATTATTAATGTGATTATAGTTCACTTGTGATGAAATTAATTGTCTGTAAATTATTTTCAGATTATCAAATAAACTGTGAGTTCTACTGATAACATGAAAAGGCATAATGATATGACTAATTCTCTTTCACAGGCGGAGATAGGCTATCGGCTTGTGATGCATACAAGCAACAAGCAAATGCATACCGGAACTCAACCTCTGCCTCAACCTCAGTCTCAACCTCAACCCCAAGCAATTCATCAAACAAACACGTACCCATTGGACACCCACGAAAGAATGCAAACGAAGTTTAACACCCTTGTACTCATCGGCATAGTTTCAGCTTTTGTTTTCGTCAATGTTTTTTAATGTACTAGACAAGTTAGCCCTTGAAACTAGCCTTCCCGCTTAAGGTTGTCGTCATCATTGTTGTACAATGGGACCAACCAAAGTAAAATAAGAACTTTATAATGACACATGTAAGCATTAATAAGATTATCTTCAAATCACGATATCGATTCATAACAGGAGAGGGAACTGTAAATTACAGAGCAAGTCTAAAAATACCCAAAGTCCATAAGCCAGAGAATCTGATATAATAGTATATTACAGAGCAAGTCTAAAAATGTTACAGTAGTCCTTGATTTTTTTGACTTTTCCCAAAATGTTACAGTATTCTATAGGCATTAAACTTCACTGCATTGCATATTGATCAATATTTCTCAGCTACTGACTGTCCTAGCAAACAAGGCAGAAAGATCTTCCTATTGGGATGATGTTGAGTCCAACTACGGTCGAATGCGATAGGAGTTGGGGACAAATTTATACAGCCTTGCCACAAAATAAAATTATATAGGGACAGTCGTAAATAGAAACCGTACTTGATCACCTTTTCCTTCTGTTCACTAAAATACCAATTCTGGATTTAATGCCCTATAGTTCTTGATCTCCAACTCTTCCCAAACCCCATTAATCGATAGCAGGCCTCCGAGCCCATCTGATGAGACATTCACATTCAAATAGTTTGCCTCAGAGGAATCAAAATTCTCTATCTCTCTTATTTTTCCAATGCTAGAGTTGTTCAAGGTCTCGATACGCATCCATATAAGCGAATTTGCACAAATTAGGTATAGGGTTACAATATCCAAGTTAACGGAAACTCCATATGCATCAATATAGCCGAATTACACAAATTAGGCAAAGTACAGACTACAATTGTTCAATTGACAGAAGATTTAAAGGAATTAAGAGACTAACCACTGAATTGATTTGAGGTCTTTGAAAGATTTGAGGCGACTAAATGAAGACACCACTGACGAGAAGAGATAAGAGCAGCAATCTTCAACCCACAGATGCCCAGTCTTCAACTCGTAGATGCCCAGAACACTGGACTACTTACGACGCAACCATGAAAGATGGAAAAGTAGAGAACTGAAGCAGAGAATTAAAGCAGGGATGGAGAGATGCAAAGAGATGTGGAGAGATGATCGAGAATGAATTAGGGCTCGGTCTGCACGACCAGGAAACATAATATATTTTCTTTTCCTTTTTTTATAACATATTTGATTAAAAAGACACCAGTGCTTTCCTTTAGTTTGGCGGGAATTTTATGGCACTTTTTTAGCTAGTTATTTGTGGAATAGAAAAATGCCTTAAAATTCTGCCACATTTATCCGCTCCTAATATTTCTAAGTACATATGACGCTTTTTAAAATTGCCAAAAAATTAGTGCCATAAACATCCGTTTTTCTTGTAGTGCACCATCGCGAATCACCACCTTTGACTTCCTTTCCTTTTTCTTTTGTTGCCAATGAACGAAATTATATGTTAATGAATATATGGACGTGAGGGGGCCGCGGAGGGAAGATGTAAGGCGCGTAAAATATTTATAATAGGCTAGTTTTTTTAATTCTTTAATTAGCTAATTATTGAAATATTTTGCACAAATTACCTCATTAGCATAATAAAAAGTAATCGTAAAAGCTATTTTAAATTCTCACACTTAATAAGTATTGAAATAGGTTCATAATTTACCCATAGTTATCAAATGCGAAATTGAGAAAACTACTAAATCATATCATTTTTCTCTCCACATTTTAATTAAGGGTAGTGATACAAATGCGGGAGGATGCATTATTAATTGTAGTGAATTATGCAAATTTTTTCATCCAAAAAGCACGCACAATTAGAATGGAATTTAAGGAGTGAGGAAGACTTTGATAGAATAGGAAGCGTGAGCTGCATGAGAAGTCATGGAGAGAGAGAAAAAGATTTTATAGAATATAGAAAGAAAATAATTTTTACAAAAGGAAAAAAAGAAAGGAGCGAATTCTATAATTAGCAAAAAATTTCCCCCAACCATCAGTAGCATCCCGCTAATTAATTAAAAAGAAATTTATATGCCTTTTATGGCAACCTCAAAATATTACCACAATATTATAGTATTTTGTGGCAATATTTATTTTGCTACAAGTATTTTTAGATTTTTAAAATATTGTAGTAATTTAATATTTGTCATAAAAAAAATTGCCACAAAAAACTACTTTTCTTGCAGTGAGACTTTAGTGAGTTGTTTGCTGAATGTTCAAAGCACCCCAAAGGAGATTTCCTTATTAAAGATGGGTTTCTTTTCAAAGGTACACGGCTGTGTGCGCCAAGGTGTAGCACAAGAGAGCTCTTAATCAGGGAAGTTTATAAGGGTTCTCTAGTTGGTCACTATGGTGAAAACAAGACACTCATCATGCTAAGGGAGCACTACTATTGGCTAGGTATGGAGAAGGTTGCGCAGGACATTTTGAAGAGGTGTGGGACTTGTCAAGTGACCAAAAGTCACTCCTTACCCCACGACCTTTACACACCTTTGCCCATTCCTGCTACTCCTTGGGTTAATGTACGTATGGATTTCATTCTTGGACTTCCCAAAACCCAAAGGAACAAAGATTCAATCTTTGTTATGGTAGATAGGTTCTTAAAAATCTCGCATTTTATTCTATGCAACAAAACTAATGATGCTATACATATTGCTGAGTTACATTTCATGGAGGTGGCTAGATTACAAGGTATACCTAGATTAATTATTTCTAATCGGGATAGGAAGTTCCTTAGCCATTTTTGGGTTTTTTGTAGAGAAAATTAGGTACAAAACTGAAGTATAGTACTACATGCCGCCCACAAAGTGATGGGCAAAATGAGATTACAAATCAAACCCTAGGAACACTTCTAAGGGCTTTGATTAAACATCATGCCAAAGCTTGGGATTTGCTTTTACCCCATGCAGAATTTGCTTACAACAGGGCTCCTAGCAAGAATACTGGTCTATCACCATTTGAGATGGTCTATGGGATTGATCATATTAGTCCACTTGATCTTACTCCACAACCTCTGGATCAAAAGCCAAGTACAGTTGCAACAGCTACGGCAGAAGAAATCCAAAAGATACATGAGTTGGTGAGGAGATGCATCCTATCAAGCTCATGCCAAGAAACACAAAAAGAAGGTGGTATTTCGACATGGAGACCTCGTATGGATACACTTAAGAAAAGTGAGATTTCCTTCAAAAAGGAAGAATAAGCCCATGAAAAGGGCTGGTGGTCCATTTGAGGTATTAAAAAAGATTAATGAAAATACTTATAAGGTTTATTTGCCAAGGGACTATGGAGTTTCAGCCACATTCAATGTGGCTGACTTGAGTGCGTACCAAGCCGATGATCACCTTGAAGATTTGAGGATCAAATCTCTTCAACAAGGGGAGGAAGATGGATTCCCCTTTAGTCAAGACATGAAAGGGGGTCCTAAAAGTCGAACAAGGTCCATTGCAAGTTCCAAAGTCCAATCTATGGCTCAAATTTTAGAGAAGAGCCAAACAGTTATAACCGGGTTAAACAACTAGAAATTACCCGATTTTGTTCATCTGATTTCTTAAGCTGTATTATGGCTTAAGTTCTATATTTCCACATTTTTGGGATCCTTAAGATGTTAACTTTCAGGTCCAAGCATTCAAAGTCAACCGTGCATAGTCAAAGTTAAGGGATTAAGGTATTTTATTCAAGGTATTTTATTCAACCTGCCAGTTTTGGTCTAAAACTGCATGGTAAAATGTTTTAGTAGAAATCTCCTATTTAAACATGATTTAACCTTGTTTTCCTTGCAGGGGGGTTTGTACACACCCTAAGGATTCTCCCTATGGCCAGCAATTAAAATCATGCTCACTTTTGATTGGTGGAAACAAGGACACAAAATCGGGCTAAAAACTGTTTTTGAGAACCTGGTAAGATACTATGCGTTTTCCGTTCTCAAGTGGGTTTGCTCAGCTTCTCCTCTACTTGCTTGCTTCAATTATGAGTCTAGAAGCCAAAAACATCATCATTTGCTGCTTCGAAGCCTTGGGAAGTGTTTAGCCAATGAGAGCAAAAAGGAAGAATTCTCACATTGCATTCTGATTGGCCGGCCGAAAAGGGAGCATGCTTTACGGCTGTGTTTCTCCACATTTTCGCTAGTAAATGGATGTATTAGCTTAATTAAGTTGTATTAAAGTTATGTACATCATTTGTTTTGCTTTCCTTAGTATTCTTGTTGTAATTAGTTTAGTTAAGCAAGCACGTATCCAGTTTAGCCTTGAGCATATAGGTTAGCTAGCTTAAGCCATTTCCTTCTTAGTGGGGAAGCTTCACGTAGCTAGTTTGCTGCTTGGTTGCTTGCTTGGTCATGTATTAATGCTTTGCCAAGGCATATTTTGTAATCAGACTTTGATTTTGAATGAAAAGCCAGAATTGAGAGCACCTTGCTGTCATTCCCTAAATGCGTCACTTACTTATCCTTAATTTGATCGATTAAGGTGGTGATCAAGTAAGTCCTAAACCTTGATTAAGTGATGTTTTTGTACCTTAATCACAATTTAGGGACTCTAAACACAAGCTTAGTGGTGATTCTGTATCAAAACAAGAGTTTAGTCTATCCTTTATTCATTTATTCATACACAGATTCACTTAGACTTTACCTTGAATTCAGATTGCTTTGCCTTTACCTTTGAATTTAGGTTTGAGTGTCTGTGTTTTCCTTTCACGATACATCATATTTAGTATAAGAGCTTTGGTTTCTCCTTAGCCTGGCACGTCCCTCCACTTTCTACAATCATTCCCACTAAAATTCGAGGCACATTCTTAGTGTGAGTTTAAACACAATCCGACAGCTAGATGAGTTCTAGCATGAGTTTGGAAGAGAAATTTGAAGCCCTTTTAGGTTAGAATGAAATGCTAGTGAAGAAGATTCATGAAGATGCTCAACGTAATCAAGAAACTTAAGCTCAAAATGAGCATCTACGAAAGCTGCTTGGTTCCTTTTTGATGCAAAAGCAAACGATGAATGAAGAATCTCTTCAATTTGAACCAAGGAGACAAGAGCAACTTCTTAGTCATAACATTGATTCATCGAGTGAAGATGAACATTTGAGAATGGCTAGGCGGCTAGAACCACGGATGCAAGCTAATGCAAATGATTTCAAGGTTGAAATCCTACAATTTGAAGGCAAGTTTGATCCAGAAGAGTTTTTGGATTGGTAGCATACTGTTGAACGCATTTTTGAGTACAAAGGTACTCCAGAGGATAAGAAGATCAAGTTAATGGCCTTAAGACTCCGCAAGTGTGGTTCATTATGGTTGGCTAACCTGTGTGCTAAACGGGTTAGAGAAAGAAAGTCTAAAATCAGAATACGGGAGAAGATGAAGTCCAAGCTTAAGCTAGGTTACTTCCCCCTACCTACATTCAAGATTGCTATTCTCAACTTTGTAACTTGACTCAGTGCAGTATAAATGTAGAGTAGCACGCAAGGGAGTTCTAATCCTATTTCCAAGCCACAAAATCCATCCCCTTCGTTTCCCCAAAGAATCCCAACTCCACAAAAAATCTAAACCCCTCAAAATAGACCTATCCCCAATCCCATGTGCAATAGAATATGCTTCAAAGGTCAAGGACTTAGGCATATAGCTTCGGACTGTCCAAACCGTAAGGAAATCACCTTAGCTGAATGGTCAGCCGTGAAGGAGGTCTTTGAAGATGAAGAAAGGAAAGATGATTATGAGGATGAGCTGGAGGAAACTCAAGAAGAAGCAGTGAAAGAGGCTGATGAAGGTGAAGTGCTAGTTTTAAGGAGAGTTCTAAGCAAACAGAAGGGATTGAAAGATGAACAAAGAGAGAACATATTCTATTCTCGTCGTACAGTTCAAGTGAAGGTATGTTCTTTGGTTATTGATGGAGGAAGTTATGTAAATTTGGTCTCTCTAAACATGATTAAGAAAGTAGGATTGCTAACTATGACTCATTCGTACCCATACAACATTCAATGGCTGAATCAAAGCAAGGGAATCCAAGTGAACTCACGGTGCTTAGTTTCTTTCTCCAATGGAAAGAAATATCAAGATGAACTTTTGTGTGATGTTATTCCTATGGATGCTTGTCATATGCTTTTGGTAAGACCATGGCTATATGACCAAAAGGTTATGCATAATGGTTGCTTGAATACTTACTCCTTTACTAAGGATAGTAAAAAGATTACTTTAGCCCCTTTACCCCCATCAAAACTCCATGAAATCAAGCCTTAAAGCAAGCCAAACCATTCTGATTTGCTACTAGCCATTAGTGAGCCAATGTTAAAGGCCTCTCAATATGAATTTAAGGCCTTTAAAGAGTGGATTTTAAGCATTCAAGAAGAATCAGAAAACCCTTTACCCACTCATCCCATAGCCAAGACACTCATACCAAACGTCTGTCACTTGTTTGCTGAGGAGATACCTATGGGTTTACCTTCTAAAAGAGATATGCAACGCCACATTGATATCATTCCTGGTTCTATCCTACCTGATAAGCCAGCTTATAGGATGAATCTAAAGGATACCATGGAGATACAATGGCAAGTTGAAGAATTGAAGTCTAAGAGCTTAATCCGTGAGTCTCTATGTCCTAGTGCTGTGCCTGCTCTTTTGGTACCTAAGAAGGATGACAGGATGCGTATGTGTGTGGGTAGCAGAGCCATTAACAAGATCACAATCAAGCATAGGTATCCCATGCTTAGACTTGAAGACATGCTTGATGAATTACATGACTCTAAGGTGTTTTCACCTTCAAAGTGGATACTACCGAATTCGGATTAGAGAAGGTGATGAATATAACACATCCTTTAAAACCAAGGGAGGGCTTTGTGAATGGTTGGTTATGCCCGTTGGTCTTTCAAATGCACCAAGCACATTCATGAGATTAATGAACCAAGTTTTTAGGCCGCACATTGGCAAATGTGTGGTGGTTTACTTAGATGATATCTTAATCTATTCCAAAGATGAGCATGAACATCAAGACTATTTAACTCAAGTTATGCTCATTCTAGAACGTGAGTGACTCCTTGGTAACCTTAAGAAATGTGCCTTTCTCAGTCCTGAGGTAACATTCTTTTGGGCTACATTGTCACTATTGATGGAACTAGGGCATATGAAAGCAAGATTGAAGCTATTCGATCATGGCCAACCCCTAAGTCAATTCATGATGTTCGCATTTTCATGGATTATCTTCTTTTTACAGGGCGTTTATTCGAAGTTTTAGCATAATTATGGCCCCCATGACTGAAATTATCAAAGGTACATCCTTCCATTGGACAACAAAGGCTCAATCTGCCTTTGAAGAGATCAAAAGAAGACTTACTTAAGCACCTATCCTTTCTTTGCTGTGCTTTAGCAAGATCTTTGAAGTTGAATGTGATGCCTCTAGAGTTGGTATGGGTGGTGTTCTTACTTAAGAAGATAAGCCATTAGCCTTCTTTAGTGAGAAACTATGTAATTCAAGAAGAAAGTACTGCACATATGATAAGGAGTTCCATGTAATTGTAAGATGTTTAGAGCATTGGAGTCATTATTTGATTGTAAGTGAGTTTATCCTCTATTATTGCTATGAAGCTTTGAAGCATATTCAAGGCCAACATAAGTTAAACGCACATCATGCAAAGGGGGTGGAGTTTCTCCAGTCATTTCATTTCATAATCAAGCATAAATCTGGAAAGCTTAACCAAGGTGCCGATGCTCTATTGCAGAGGTATATATTTTTGTTTCAATTAGATGCTTATGTACTTGGTTTTGATCATCTAAAAGCTTTGAATGCTTAAGATGAAGACGTTGGTGAGTTGTTTGCTGAATGTTCAAAGCACCCCAAAAGAGAAATCCTTATTAAAGAAGGGTTCCTTTCATAGGGTACACGGCTATGTGTACCAAGGTATAGCACAAGAGAGCTCTTAATCAAACAAGTTTATGGGGGTTCTCTAGCTGGTCACCATGGTGAAAACAAGACACTCATCATGCTAAGGGAACACTACTATTGGCTAGGTATGGAGAAGGATATATAGGACATTTTGAAGAGGTATGGGACTTGTCAAGCTGCCAAAAGTCATTCCTTACCACTCGGCCTTTACACATCTTTGCCCATTCCTGCTACTCCTTGGGTTGATGCAAGCATGGATTTCATTCTTGGACTCCCTAAAACCAAAAGGAATAAAGATTCAATCTTTGTTGTGATAGATAGGTTCTTAAAAATCTCCCATTTTATTCCATGCAACAAAACTAATGATGTTACACATATTGCTGAGTTATATTTCAGGGAGGTGGCTAAATTACATGGTATACCTAGATCAATTATTTCTGATCGAAATACTAAGTTCCTTAGGCATTTTTGGATAAATTTGTTGAGAAAATTAGGTACTAAACTGAAGTATAGTACCACTTACCACCTACAAATTTGATAGGCAAACTGAGGTTACGAATCGAACCCTAGGAACACTTCTAAGGGCTTTGATTAAACATCATACCAAAGCTTAGGATTTGCTTTTACCCCATGTAGAATTTTCTTACAATAGGGCTCCTAGTAAGGCTACTGGTCTATCACCATTTAAGGTGGTCTATGGGATTGATCCTATTAGTCCACTTGATCTTACTCCACGACCTCAAGATCAAAAGCCCAGTACAGATGCAATAGCTAGGGTAGAAGAAATCCAAAAGATACATGAGTTGGTGAGGAGCAAAAATAGAGAAGACCAATGCATCCTATCAAGCGCATGCCAAGAAACACCAGAAGAAGGTGGCATTTTAACATGGAGACCTCGTATGGATGCACTTAGGGAAAGGGAGATTTCCTTCAAACAGAAAGAACAAGTTCATGCTAAGGGCTAATGATCCTTTTGAGGTACCTAAAAAGATTAATGATAATGCTTATAAGGTTTATTTGCCAGGGGACTATGGAGTTTTAGCCATATTCAATGTGGCTGACTTGGGTGTGTACCAAGCCGATGATCACCTTAAAGATTTGAGGTTCAAATCTCTTCAACAAGGGGAGGATGATCAAGTCCCCTTCAGCCAAAACATGGAAGAGGGTCCTAAGATCTAATAAGGCCATTGCAAGTTCCAAAATCAAAGCTATGGCATAAATTTTGGAGAAGAGCCAAACAGTTGCAACCGGGTTAAACAACTAGAAATTCCCCGATTTTGGTCATTTGATTTCTTAAGCTGCATTGTGGCTTAAGCTCTATATTTTTACATTTTTGTGATCCGTATGATGTTAGCTTTCAGATCCAAGCATTCAAAGTCAACCATGTATAGTCGAAGTCGAGGGATCAAGACATTTTGTTCAACCTGCCTGTTTTGGTCTAAAACTATACGGTAGAACGTTTTAGTAGAAATCTCCTAGTTAAACATAATTTAATGTTGATTTCCTTACAAGGGGATTTGTACACAACCTGAGGATTCCCCCCATGGCCTGAAATTAAAATCATGCTCACTTTTGATTGGCGGAAAAAAAGACATAGGACTGGCTAAAAACTGTTTTTGGGAACCCGGTAAGCTGCTACGTGTTTTTCCTTCTCAAGTGGGTTTGCTCAGCTTCTCCTCTGCTTGCTTGCTTGAATCACGAGTCTAGCAGCCAAAAACATCATCAGTTGCTACTTAGAAGCCTTAGGAAGTGTTTAGCGAGTGAGAGCAAAAAGGAAGAATTCTCACCTTACATTCTGATTGGCCAGTCCAAAAGGGTGCATGCTTTACGGCTGTGTTTCTCTATATTTTTGCTGGTAAACTAATGTATTAGCTTAATTACGTTGTATTAAAGTTATGTGCATCATTTATTTTGCTTTCCTTAATATTCTAGTTGTAATTAGTTTAGTTAAGCAAGCATGTATCTAGTTTAGCCTTGAGCGCATAGGTTAGCTAGCTTAAGCCGTTTCCTTCCTAGGGAGGAAACCTTATTCAGCTTGTTTGTTGCTTGGTTGCTTACTTGGTCATGTATTTATGCCTTGCCAAGGCATAATCTGTAATCAGACTTTGATTTTGAATGAAAAACCAAAATTAGGAGTGGCTTGCTTTCGTTCCCTAAATGCTTCACTTGCTTATCCTTAATTTAATCGATTAAGGTGGTGATCATGTAAGTCTTAAACCTTGATTAAGTGGTGTTTTTGTATCTTAATCACAATTTAGGGACCCTAAACTCAAGTTTAGTGGTGATTCTGTATCTAAACAAGAGTTTAGTCCATCCTTTATTCATTTATTCATACACGGATTCACTTAGACTTTTGCTTGAACTCAGATCCTTTTAGCTTTGAATTCAGGTTTGAGTATTTGTGTTTTCCTTTCAAGATACATCATATTTGATATCAGAGCTTTAGCCTCTCCTTAGCCTGGTACGTCCCTCCACTTTCCAGAATCATTCCCACTCAAATTCCAAACACAATCTTAGTGTGAGTTTAAACACAATTTGAGAGTAAGATGAGTTCTAGCATGAGTTTGGAGGAGAAATTTAAAGCACTTATGATGCAGAATGAAATGCTAGTGAAGACGATTCATGAAGATGCTCAACATAATCAAGAAACTCAAGCTCAAAATGAGTATCTACGAACGCCGCTTGGTTCCTTTTTGAAGTAAAAGCAAAAGATGAATGAAGAATCTCTTCGATCTGAACCAAGGAGACAAGAGCATGTCCTTAGTCATAACATTGATTCATCCAGTGAAGATGAACCTTTGAGAATGGCCAGACTAGAACCACGGATACAAGCTAATACAAATGATTTCAAGGTTGAAATCCCAGAGTTTGAAGGTAAGCTTGATCCAGAAGAGTTTTTGGATTGGTTGCATGCTGTTGAACGAGTTTTTGAGTACAAAGATATTCTAGAGGATAAGAAGGTCAAGTTAATGGCCTTAAGACTTCGTAAATATACTCCATTATGGTTGCCTAACCCGTGTGCTAAACGGGTTAGAGAAAGAAAGTCTAAAATCAGAACATGGGAGAAGATGAAGTTCAAGCTTAAGGCTAGGTTTCTTCCCCCCACCTACATTCCGAATTGCCATTCTCAACTTCATAACTTGACTCAAGGCAGCGTGAATGTAGAGGAGTACACAAGGGAGTTTGAAAAGCTTGTAATCAAATGTGATTTACAAGAACCCGAAGAGCAAACCATTGTCAGATACTTAGGAGGTCTTGATCCTTGGTGTGCTAATGTGGTTGATTTGTAAGCTTATACCACTTTTGATGAAGTATGTGTGCTGGCTCACAAGGTTGAGTAGCAGAAGAAAGCTAGATAGCCCCCTAAGCCATAAAAGCCTAAGCCTTTTATCCGGAACTAACCCTTTAATAAGGGGAGTTCTAATCTTATTTCCAAGCCACAGAATCCATCTCCTTCCTTTCCATAAAGAACCCTAACTCCGCAAAGATCCTAACCCCTCAAAATAGACCTGTCCCCAATCCCATGAGCAATACAAGATACTTCACATGTTAAGGACTTGAGCATATAGCTTCGGACTGTGCAAACTATAAGGTAATCACCTTAGCTGACTGGTCAGCCGTGAAGGAAGTGTTTGAAGATGAAGAAAAGGAAGATGATTGCAAGGATGAGCTTGGGGAAACCCAAAAAGAAGTAGTGGAAGAGGCTAATGAAGGTGAATTGCTAGTTTTAAGAAGAGTTCTAAGCAACCAAAAGGGATTGAAAGATGAACAAAGGGAGAATATATTCCATTCTCGTTGTATAGTTCAAGGAAAGGTATGTTCTTTGATTATTGACGTCAGACGTTGCGCAAATGTGGTTTCTCTAAGCATGATTGAGAAACTGGGATTACAAACTATGACTCATTTGCGCCCATAAAACATTCAATGGCTGAATTAAAGCAAGGGAATCCAAGTGAACTCACGGTGCTTAGTTTCTTTCCCCATTGGAATGAACAATCAAGAAGAACTTTGGTGTGATGTTATTCTTATGGATGCTTGGTGTATGCCTTTGGGAAGACCATGGCCGTATGACCATAAGGTTATGCATAATGGTTACTTAAACACTTAGTCCTTTACTAAGGATCGGAGGAAGATCACTTTAGCCCCTTTACCCCCATCAAAACTCCATGAAATTAAGCCTTAAAGCAAGCCAAACCATTCTGATTTGCTACTGGCCATTAGTGAGCCAATTTTGAAGACCTCTTGACACGAATTCAAGGCCTTTAAACAGTGGATTTTAAGCATTCAAGAAGAATCAGTAAACCCTTTACCCACTCATCCCGTAGCCAAGACACTTATACAAAACTTTTGTCACTTGTTTTCGAAGGAGATACCCATGGGTTTACCATCTAAAAGAGATATCCAACACCACATTGATATCATTCTTGGTTCTATCCTACCTAATAAGCTAGCTTATAGCATGAATCCAAAGGGGACCATGGAGATATAATGGCAAGTTGAAGAATTGAAGTCCAAGAGCTTAATCCATGAGCCCTTAAGTCCTTGTGCTGTGCCTGCTCTTTTGGTGCCTAAGAAGGATGATGGGATGCATAGGTGTGTGGATAGCAGAGTCATTAGCAAGATCACAATCTAGCATAGGTATCACATACCTAGACTTGACGACATGCTAGATGAATTACATGGCTCTAAGGTGTTTACACCTTCGAAGTGGATACTACCAGAGTCGGATTAGAGAAGGTGATGAACAGAACACAACCTTCAAAACTAAGGGAGGGCTTTATGAATGGTTGGTTAAGCCCTTTGGCCTTTTAAATGCACCTAGCGCATTTATGAGATTAATGAATTAAGTTTTCAGGCCGTACGTAGGTAACTTTATGGTAGTTTACTTAGATGATATCTTAATCTATTCCAAAGATGAGCATGAACATCAAGGCCATTTAATTCAAGTTATGCTCGTTCTAGAATGTGAATGACTCTTTGGTAACCTTAAGAAATGTGCCTTCTTCACTCTTGAGGTAACATTCTTTTGGGTTACATTGTCATTGGTGATGGAATTAAGGCATATGAAAGCAAGAATGAAGCTATTCGGTCATGGCCTACTTCTAAGTCCATTCATGATGTTTGAGCTTTTCATGAATTAGCTTCTTTTTACAAAAGGTTTATTTGAAGTTTTAGCACAATTATGGCCCCCATGACCAAAGTTATCAAAGGTACATCCTTCCATTGGACACCAAAAGCTCAATTTGCCTTTGAAGAGATCAAAAGAAGACTTACTTAAGCACCTATCCTTTCTTTGCCATGCTTTAGTAAGATCGTTGAAGTTGAATGTCATGCCTGTAGAGTTGGTGTAGGTGGTGTTCTTACTTAAGAAGATAAGCCATTAGCGTTCTTTAGTGAGAAAGTATGTGATTCAAGAAGAAAGTGCTCCACCTATGATAAGGAGTTCTATGCAATTGTAAGATGTTTAGAGCATTGGAGTCATTATTTGATTATAAGTGAGTATATCCTCCGTTCTGATCACGAAGCTCTGAAGCATATTTAAGGCCAACACAGGTTAAACTCACGTCATGCTAAGTGGGTAGAGTTTCTCCAGTGATTTCATTTCACAACCAAGCATAAATCTGGAAAGCTTAACCAAGGAGCCGATGCTTTATCATAGAGGCACCTACTTTTGTTTCAATTAGATGCTTGTGTACTTGGTTTTGATTATCTAATGCCTTTGTATGCTAAAGGTGAAGACTTTGGTGCAATGTTTGCTGAATGTTCAAAGCACCCCAAAGGAGATTTCCTTATAAAAGAAAGGTTGCTTTTCAAGGGTACACGGCTGTATGTACCAAGGTGTAGCACAAGAGAGCTCTTAATTAGGGAAGTTCATTGGGGTTCTCTAGCTAGTTACTATGGTGAAAACAAGACACTCATCTTGCTAAGGGAGCACTGCTATTGTCTAGGTATGGGGAAGGTTGTACAGGACATGTTGAAGAGTGTGGGACTTGTTAAGTGGCCAAAAGTCACCCCTTACCTCACGGCCTTTACACACCTTTACCAATTCCTACTACTCCTTAGATTGATGTAAGTATCGATTTAATTCTTGGACTCCCTGAAACCCAAAGGAAGAAAGATTCAATCTTTGTTATGGTAGGTAGGTTCATAAAAATCTCCCATTTCATTCCATGCAACAAAACTAATGATGCTACATATATTACTGAGTTATATTTCAGGGAGGTGGCTAGATTACATGGTAAACCTAGATCAATTATTTCTGATCTAGATACTAAGTTCCTTAGCCATTTTTAGATTACCTTGTGGAGAAAATTAGGTACTAAACATAAGTATAGGACCACTTGCCACCAACAAACTGACGGACAAACTGTGGTTACAAATCAAACCCTATGAACACTTCTAAGGGCTTTGATTAAACATCACGCCAAATCTTGTATTTGCTTTGACCCCATGTAGAATTTGCTTACAACAGGGCCCCTAACAAGGCTGCTGGTCTATCACCATTTAAGGCGGTCTATGGGATTGATCCTATTAGTCCACTTGATCTTACTCTACAACCTCTAGATCAAAAGCCAAGTGCAGATGCAGCAGCTAGGGTAGAAGAAATCCAGAAGATACATCAATTAGTAAGGAGTAAAATGGAGAAGAACAATGCATCCTATTAAGCTCAAGCTAAGAAACACAAGAAGAAGGTGGCATTTCAACTTGGAGACCTCGTATGGATATGCTCAAGGAAACAGATGTTTCCTTCGAAGAGAAAGAACAAGCTTATGTTAAGGACTGATGGTCCATTTGGGGTACTTAAAATGATTAATGACAATGCTTATAAGGTTTATTTGCCAGGGGACTATGGAGTTTTAGCCACATTCAATGTGGCTGACTTGAGTGCGTACCAAGCCGATGATCACCTTGAAGATTTGAGGATCAAATCTCTCCAACAAGCGAAGCATGATGGCGTTCCCATCAGCCAAGACATGGAAGAGGGTCCTAAGAGTCCAACAAGGTCCATTGCAAGTTCCAAAGTCCAAGCTATGGCTCAAATTTTGGAGAAGAGCCAACAGTTGCAACTGGGTTAAACAACTAGAAAGTACCCAATTTTGTTCATCTAATTTCTTAAGCTACATTGTGGCTTAAGTTCTACATTTTTGGGATCCTTAAGATGTTAGCTTTTAGGTCCAAGCATTCAAAGTCAACCATGCACAGTCAAAGTGAAGGGATCAAGGCATTTTGTTCAACCTGCCAGTTTTGGTCTAAAACTACATGGCAAAATGTTTTAGCAGAAATCTCCTACTTAAACATGATTTAACCTTAATTTTCTTACAGGGGGTTTTGTACACACCCTAAGGATTCTCCCCATGGCATGAAATTAAAATCATGCTCACTTTTGGTTGGTGGGAACGAGGACACAAAACAGGGCTAAAAATTGTTTTTGACAACTCCGTAAGCTGCTACGTGTTTTTCCTTCTCAAGTGGGTTTGCTCAGCTTCTCCTCTGCTTGCTTGCTTCAACCATGAGTCTAGCAGCCAAAAACATCATCATTTGCTGCTTGGAAGCCTCGGGAAGTGTTTAGCCAATGAGAGCACAAAGGAAGAATTCTCACCTTGCATTCTAATTGGCTAGCCGAAAAGGGAGCATGCTTTACGGCTGTGTTTCTCCACATTTTTGCTAGTAAACTACTGTATTAGCTTAATTAAGTTGTATTAAAGTTATCTACATCATTTGTTTTGCTTTCCTTAATATTCTGGTTGTAATTAGTTTAGTTAAGCAAGCATGTATCTAGCTTAGCCTTGAGCGCATATGTTAGCTAGCTCAAGCCATTTCCTTTCTAGGGAGGAAACCTCATTCAGCTTGTTTACTACTTGGTTGCTTGCTTGGTCATGTGTTAATGCCTTGCCAAGGCATACTTTGTAATCAGACTTTGATTTTGAATGAAAAGCCAGAATTGAGAGCACCTTGCTTTCATTCCCCAAATGCTTCACTTGCTTATCCTTAATTTGATCGATTAAGGTGATGATCAAGTAAGTCCTAAACCTTGATTAAGTGGTGTTTCTGTATCTTAATCGCAGTTTAGGGACCCAAAACTCAAGTTTAGTGGTGATTCTGTGTCTAAACAAGAGTTTAGTCTATCCTTTATTCATTTATTCATGCACGGATTCACTTAGACTTTAGCTTGAATTCAGATTGCTTTGCTTTTAGGTTTGAATTTGGGTTTGAGTGTTTGTGTTTTCCTTTCAAGATACATCATATTTGGTATCAGAGCTTTGGTTTCTCTGTAGCCTGGTACGTCCCTCCACTTTCTAGAATCATTCCCACTCAAATTCCAAACACATTCTTAGCGGGAGTTTAAACACAATATGAGAGCAAGATAAGTTCCAGCATGAGTTTGGAAGAGAAATTTGAAGCACTTATGAGGTAGAATTAAATGCTAGTGAAGGCAATTCGTGAAGATGCTCAATGTAATCAAGCAACTCAAGCTCAAAATGAGTATCTACGAAAGCCGCTTGGTTCCTTTTTGAAGTAAAAGCAAAAGATGAATGAAGGATCTATTCAATCTGAACCAAGGAGACAAAAGCAAGTATTTTACCATAACATTGATTCACCTAGTGAAGATGAACCTTTGAGAATGGCTAGACTAGAACCACAGATGCAAGCTAATACAAATGATTTCAAGGTTAAAACCCCAGAGTTTGAAGGTAAGCTTGATCAAGAAGAGTTTTTAGATTGGTTGCGTACTATTGAATGAGTTTTTGAGTACAAAGATATTCCAGAGGACAAGGAGGTCAACATAATGGCCTTAAGACTCCGTAAATATGCTTCATTATGGTAGGCTAACCTGTATGCTAAGCGGGTTAGAGAAAGAAAGTCTAAAATCAGAACATGGGAGAAGATGAAGTCCAAGCTTAAGGCTAGGTTCCCCCCCACCTACATTCAAGATTGCTATTCTCAACTTCATAACTTGGCGTAAGGTAGTATGAATGTGGAGGAGTACACGAGGGAGTTTGAAAAGCTTGTAATCAAATGTGATTTATAAGAACTCGAAGAGTAAAACATTGTTAGATACTTAGGAAGTCTTGATCCTAGGTATGCTATTGTGGTTGATTTGTAAGCTTATACCACTTTTGATGAAGTATGTGTGCTGGCTCACAAGGTTGAGTAGCAAAAGAAAGCTAGATAGCCCCCTAAGCCACAAAATCCTGAGCCTTTTACCCGGAACCAACCCTTTAACAAAGGGAGTTCTAATCCTATTTCCAAGCCATAAAATCCATCCCTTTCCTTTCCACAAAGAACCCCAACTCCATAAAAGATCCAAACCCCTTAAAATAGACACATCCCTAATCCTATGAGCAATAGAAGATGCTTCAAATGTCAAGGACTTGCGCATATAGCTTTGGACTATCCAAACCGCAAGTTAATCACCTTAGCAGAATGGCCAGCCATGAAAGAGGTGTTTCAAGAAGAAGAAAAGGAAGATGACTATGAGGCTGAGCTTGAGGAAACTCAAGAAGAAGTAGTGGAAGAGGCTGATGAAGCTGAATTGCTAGTTTTGAGAAGAGCTCTAAGCAACCAGAAGGGATTGAAAGATAAACAAAGGGAGCACATATTCCATTCTCGTTGTACAGTTCAAGGGAAGGCATGTTCTTTGATTATTGATGGAGGAAGTTGTGCAAATGTGGTTTCTCTAAACATGATTGAGAAACTAGGATTGCAAACTATGACTCATCCACACCCATATAACATTCAATGGCTGAATCAAAGCCAGGGAATCCAAGTGAACTCACGGTGCTTAGTTTCTTTCTCCATTGGAAAGAACTATCAAGATGAACTTTGGTGTGACGTTATTCCTATGGATGCTTGTCATATGCTTTTGGGAAGACCATGGCTATATGACCATAAGGTTATGCACAATGGCTACTTAAATACTTACTTCTTTACTAAGGATGGTAAGAAGATTACTTTAGCCCCTTTACCCCCATCAAAACTCCATGAAATCAATCCTCAAAGCAAGCCAAAGCATTCTGATTTGCTACTTACCGTTTGTGAGCCAGTGTTGAAGGCCTCTCAACATGAATTCAAGGCCTTTAAAGAGTGGATTCTAAGCATTCAAGAAGAATCAGAAAACCCTTTACCCACTCATCCCGTGGCAAAGACACTCATACAAAACTTCTGTCACTTGTTTCCTAAGGAGATACCTACGGGTTTGCCTCCTAAAAGAGATATCCAACACCACATTGATATCATTTCTGGTTCTACCCTAGCTAACAAGCTAGCTTATAGGATGAATCCAAAGGATACCATGGAGATACAATGGTAAGTTAAAGAATTGAAGTCTAAGAGCTTAATCCGTGAGTCCTTAAGTCCTTGTGCTGTGCCTGCTCTTTTAGTGCCTATGAAGGATGTTGGGATGTGTATATGTGTGGATAGCAGAGGCATTAACAAGATCACAATCAAGCATAGGTGTCCCATACCTAGACTTGAAGACATGCTAGATGAATTACATGGCTCTAAGGTGTTTTCACCTTCGAAGTGGATACCGCCAGATTCGGATTAGAGAAGGTGATGAATAGAACACAACCTTTAAAACTAAGGGAGGGCTTTACGAATGGTTGGTTATGCCCTTTGGTCTTTCAAATGCACCTAACACATTCATGAGATTAATGAATCAAGTTTTTAGGCCGTACATTGGAAAATTTGGGGTGTTAGATGATATCTTAATCTATTCTAAAGATGAGCAAGAACATCAAGACCATTTAAGTCAAGTTATGCTCATACTGGGACGTGAATGACTCTTTGGCAACCTTAAGAAGTGTGCCTTCTTCACTCCTGAGGTAACATTCTTTTGGGTTACATTGTCACTATTGATGGAATTAAGGCATATAAAAGCAAGATTGAAGCTATTCGGTCTTGGCCTACTCCTAAGTCAATTCATGATGTTCGAGCTTTTCATGGATTAGCTTCTTTGTACAGGACGTTTATTCGAAATTTTAGCACAATTATGGCCCCCATGACCAAAGTTATCAAAGGTACATCCTTCCATTGGACACTAAAAGCTCAATCTGCCTTTGAAGAGAGCAAAAGAAGACTTACTTAAGCACCTGTCCTTTCTTTGTTGTGCTTTAGTAAGATCCTTGAATTTGAATGTGATTCCTCTGGAGTTGGTGTAGGTGGTGTTCTTACTCATGAAGATAAGCCATTAGCCTGCTTCAATGACAACCTATGTGATTTAAGAAGAAAGTACTCCACCTATGATAAGGAGTTCTATGCAATTGTAAGATGTTTAGAGCATTGGAGTCATTATTTGATTGCAAGTGAGTTAATCCTCCATTTTGACCACGAAGCTTTGAAGTATATTCAAGGCCAACACAAGTTAAACTCACGTCATGCTAAGTGGGTAGAGTTTCTCCAGTCATTTCATTTCACAATCAAGTATAAATCTGGAAAGCTTAACCAAGGTGCCAATGCTCTATCACAGAGGTATCTACTTTTGTTTCAATAAGATGCTTCTGTACTTGGTTTTGATCATCTAAAAGCTTTGTATGCTGAAGATGAAGACTTTGGTGAGTTGTTTGTCGAATGTTCAAAGCACCCCAAAGGAGATTTCCTTATTAAAGAAGGGTTTCTTTTCAAAGGTACACGGCAGTGTGTACCAAGGTATAGCACAAGAGGGCTCTTAATCAGGGAAGTTCATGGGGGTTCTCTAGGGTGAAAACAAGACACTCATCACGTTAAGGGAGCACTACAGTTGGCTAGGTATGGAGAAGGATGTACCGGATATTTTGAGGAGGTGTGGGACTTATCGAATCGCCAAAAGTGGCTCCTTACCCCACGGCCTTTACACACTTTGGCCCATTCCTACCCCTCCTTGGGTTGATGTAAGTATGGATTTCATTCTTGGACTCCCTAAAACCCTAAGGAATAAAGATTCAATCTTTGTTGTGGTAGATAGGTTCTTAAAAATCTCCCATTTTATTCCATGCAACAAAACTAATGATGCTACACATATTGTTAAGTTATATTTCTGGGAGACGGCTAGATTATATGGTATACCGAGATCAATTATTTTTGATCGGAATACTAAGTTCCTTAGCCATTTTTGGATTACTTTGTGGAGAAAATTAGGTATTCAATCGAAGTATATTACCACTTGCCACCCACAAACTGATGGGCAAACTGAGGTTACAAATCGAACCCTAGGAACACTTCTCAGGGCTTTGATTAAATATCATGCCAAAGCTTGGGATTTCCTTTTACCCCATGTAAAATTTGCTTACAACAGGGCTCCCAGCAAGGCTACTGGTCTATCACCATTTAAGATGGTCTATAAGATTGATCATATTAGTCCACTTGATTTTATTCCACGACCTTTACATCAAAAGGCAAGTGCAGATGCAGCAGCTAGGGTAGAAGAAATCCAAAAGATACATGAGTTGGTAAGGAGCAAAATAGAGAAGACCAATGCATCCTGTCAAGCTCATGCTAAGAAACACAAAAAAAAGGTGGTATTTTAACTAGGAGACCTCGTATGGATACACTTAAGGAAAGAGAGATTTTCTTCAAAGAAAAAGAACAAGCTCATGCCAAGGGCTAATGGTCCATTTGAGGTACTTAAAAAGATTAATGACAATGCTTATAAGGTTTATTTACTAGGGGACTATGGCGTATTAACCACTTCCAATGTGGCTGACTTGAGTGCGTACCAAGCCGATGATCACCTTAAAGATTTGAGGATCAAATCTCTTCAACAAGGGGAGGATGATCGAGTCCCCTTTAGCCAAGACATGGAAGAGGGTCCTAAGAGTCCAACAAGGTCCATTGTAAGTTCCAAAGTCCAAGCTATGGCTCAAATTTTGGAGAAGAGCCAAACAGTTGCAACCGGGTTAAACAACTATAAATTACTCGATTTTGCTCAACTGATTTCTTAAGCTACATTGTGGCTTAAGTTCTATATTTCTACATTTTTGGGATCCTTAGGATGTTAGTATTTAGGTCCAAGCATTCAACGTCAATCATGCACAGTCAAAGTCAAGGGATCAAGGCATTTTATTCAACCTACCAGTTTTGGTCCAAAAGTACATGGTAAAATATTTTAGTAGAAATCTTCTGCTTAAACTTGATTTAACCTTGATTTCCCTACACGGGGGTTTGTACACGTCCTAAGGATTCCCCCCATCGCCTCAAATTAAAATCATGCTCACTTTCGATTAGTGGAAACAAGGACACAAAACTGGGCTAAAAATTATTTTTGAGAACCCGATAAGCTGCGACATGTTTTTCCTTCTCAAGTGGGCTTGCTCAGCTTCTTCTCCACTTGCTTGCTTCAATCACGAGTCTAGAAGCCAAAACCATCATTATTTGCTACTTGGAAGCCTTGGGAAGTGTTTAGACAATGAGAGCAAAAAGGAAGAATTCTCACCTTGCATTCTGATTGGAGAGCCGAAAAGGGAGCATGCTTTATGGCTATGTTTCTCCCCATTTTTGCTAGTAAACTGATGTATTAGCTTAATTAAGTTGTATTAAAGTTACATACATCATTTGTTTTGCTTTCCTTAGTATTCTAGCTGTAATTAGTATAGTTAAGCAAGCATGCATCTAGTTTAGCCTTGAGCGCATAGGTTAATAGCTTAAGCCATTTCCTTCCTAAGGAGGAAACATCATTCAGCTTGTTTGCTACCTGGTTGCTTGCTTGGTCGTGTATCAACGCCTTATCAAGGTATATATTATAATTTAGACTTTGATTTTGAATGAAACACCAGAATTGAGAGCACCTTGCTTTCGTTCCCTAAATGCTTTACTTGCTTATCCTTAATTTGATCGATTAAGGTGGTGATCAAGTAAGCCCTAAACTATGATTAAGTGGTGTTTTTACATCTTGATCACAGTTTAGGGGCCCTAAACTCAAGTTTAGTGGCGATTCTGTATCTAAACAAAAGTTTATCCGATCCTTTATTTATTTATTCATACACAGATTCACTTAGACTTTAGCTTGAATTCAAATTGCTTTGCTTTTAGCTTTGAATTTAGGTTTGAGTGTTTGTGTTTTTCTTTCAAGATACATCATATTTGGTATCAGAGCTTTGGTTTCTCCTTAGCCTGGTACATCCCTGCACTTTCTAGAATCATTCCCACTCAAATTCTACACACATTCTTAGTGTGAGTTTAGGCACAATCCGAGAGCAAGATGCATTCTAGGATGAGTTTGGGAGATAAATTTGAAGCACACATGGGGTAGAATGAAATGCTAATGAAGACAATTCATGAAGATGCTCAACATAATCAAGAAACTCAAGCTCAAAATGAGTATCTACGGAAGCCGCTTGGCTCCTTTTTCAAGCAAAAGCAAAAGATAAATGAAGAATCTCTTCAATCTGAACTAAGGAGACAAGAGCAAGTCTTTAGTCACAACATTAATTCATCTAGGGAGGATGAACCTTTGAGAATGGCTAGACTAGAACCACGGATGCAAGCTAATACAGATGATTTCAAGGTTGAAATCCCAGAGTTTGAAGGTAAGCTTGATCCAGAAGAGTTTTTAGATTAGTTGCATACTGTTGAATGGGTTTTTGAGTATAAAGATGTTCTAGAGGACAAAAAGGTCAAGTTAATGGCCTTAAGACTTCGTAAATATGCTTCATTATGGTTGGCTAACCTGTGTGCTAAACAGGTTAGAGAAAAAAGTCTAAAATCAGAACATGGGAGAAGATGAAGTCCAAGCTTAAGGCTAGGTAGAGCTTAAGGCTAGGTTTCTTCCCCCTACCTACATTCAAGATTGCTATTCTCCACTGCATAACTTGATTCAAGGTAGTATGAATGTAGGGGAGCACACAAGGGAGTTTGAAAAGCTTGTAATCTAAAGTGATTTATAAGAACCTGAAGAGCAAACCATTGTTAGATACTTAGGAGGTCTTGATCCTAGGTATGCTAATGTGGTTTCTTTGTAAGCTTATACCACTTTTGATGAAGTATGTGTGCAGGCTCACAAAGTTAAGTAGTAAAAGAAAGCTAGATAGCCCCCTAAGCTGCGAAATCCTAAGCCTTTTACCCGAAACCAACCCCTTAACAAGGGCAGTTCTAATCCTATTTTCAAGTCGCAAAATCCATTCCCTTTCTTTCAACAAAAAACCGCGACACTACAAAAGATCCAAACCCCTCAAAATAGATCTAACCCCAATCGTATGAGCAATAGAAAATGCTTCAAATGTCAAGGACTTGGGCATATAGCTTCGGACTATCCAACACGTAAGGTAATCACCTTAGCAGAACAGTCGGCCGTGAAGGAGGTGTTTGAAGAAGAAGAAAAGGAAGATGATTATGAGGATGAGCTTGAGGAAACTCAAGAAGAAGTAGTGGAAGAGGCTGATGAACGTGAACTGCTAATTTTAAGAAGAGTTCTAAGCAACCAGAAGGGACTATTGATGGAGGAAGTTGTGCAAATGTGGTTCCTTTAAGCATGATTGAGAAACTAGGATTGCAAAGTATGACTTATCCACACCTATACAACATTCAATGGCTGAATCAAAGCAAGGGAGTCCAAGTGAACTCACGGTGCTTAGTTTCTTTCACCATTAGAAAGAACTATCAAGATGAACTTTAGTGTGATGTTATTCCCATGGATGCTTGTCATATGCTTCTAGGAAGACAATGACTGTATGACTATGGGGTTATGCATGATGGTTACTTGAATACGTACCACTTTACTAAGTATGGTAAGAAGATTACTTTAGCCCCTTTACCCCCATCAAAACTCCATGAAATCAAGCCTCAAAGCAAGCCAAACTATTCTAATTTGCTACTGGCTGTTAGTGAGCCAATGTTAAAGGCCTCTCAACATGAATTCAAGGCCTTTAAAGAGTGGATTCTAACCATTTAAGAAGAATCAGAAAGCCCTTTACCCACTCATCCCGTAGCCAAGACACTCATATAAAACTTCTGTCAGTTGTTTCCTGAGGAGATACCCACGGGTTTGCCTCCTAAAAGAGATATCCAAGACCACATTGATCTCATTCCTAGTTCCATCTTACCTAATAAGCCAGCTTATAGGATGAATCCGAAGGATACCATAGAGATACAATAGCAAGTTAAAGAATTGAAGTCTAAGAGCTTACTCTGTGAATCATCAAGTCCTTGTGTTGTGCCTGCTCTTTTGGTGCCTAGGAAGGATGATGGGATGCGTATGTGTGTGGATAGCAGAGCCATTAACAAGATCACAATCAATCATAGGTATCCCATACCTAGACTTGAAGACATGCCAGATGAATTACATGGCTCTAAGGTGTCTTTAAAAATTAACCTTCGAAGTGGATACTACCAGATTCAGATTAGAGAAGGTGATGAATGGAACACAACCTTTAAAACTAAAGGAGGGCTTTATGAATAGTTGGTTATGCCCTTTGGTCTTTTAAATGCACCTAGCACTTTCATCAGATTAATGAATCACGTTTTCAGGCCGTACATAGGTAAATTTGTGGTGGTTTACTTATATGATATCTTAATATATTCCAAAGATGAGCATGAACATCAAGACCATTTAACTCAATTTATGCTTGTTCTGGAACCTGAATGACTCTTTGGTAACCTTGGGAAATGTGTCTTCTTCACTCCTGAGGTAACATTCTTTTTGGTTACATTGTCATTGTTGATGGAATTAAGGCATATGAAAGCAAGATTGAAGCTATTTGGTCATAGCCTACTCCTAAGTCAATTCATGATGTTCGAGCTTTTTATGGATTAGCTTCTTTTTACAAGAGGTTCATTTGAAGTTTTAGCACAATTATAGCCCCCTTGACTAAAGTTATCAAAGGTGCATCCTTTGCATTGGACCCCAAAAACTCAATCTACCTTTGAAGAGATCAAAAGAAGACTTACTTAAGCACCTGTCCTTTCTTTGCCGTGCTTTAGTAAGGTCTTTAAAGTTGAATGTAATGCCTCTGGAGTTGGCATAAGTGGTGTTCTTACTCACGAAGATAAGCCATTAACCTTCTTTAGTAAGAAACTATGTGATTCAAGAAGAAAGTACTCCACCTATGATGAGGAGTTCTAAGCAATTGTAAGCTGTTTAGAGCATTGGAGCCATTATTTGATTGTAAGTGAGTTTATCCTCCATTCTGACCATGAAGGTTTGAAGCATATTCAAGGCCAACACAAGTTAAACTCACGTCATGCAAAGCGGGTAGAGTTTCTCTAGTCATTTCATCTCACAATCAAGCATAAATCTGGAAAGCTTAACCAAGGCGCCGATGCTCTATCACAGAGGTATCTACTTTTGTTTCAATTAGATGCTTGTGTACTTGGTTTTTATCATCTAAAAGCTTTCTATGCTGAAGATGAAGACTTTAGTGAGTTGTTTACTAAATGTTCAATGCATCCTAAAGGGGATTTCCTTATTAAAGAAGGGTTTCTTTTCAAGGGTACACGACTGCGTGTACTAAGGTGTAGCACAGGGGAGCTCTTAATCAGGGAAGTTCATGGGGATTCTCTAGCTAGTCACAATGGTGAAAACAAGACACTCATCATGCTAAGGGAGCACTACTATTGGCCAGGTATGGAGAAGGATGTACAGGACATTTTGAAGAGGTGTGGGACTTGTCAAGTGGCCAAAGTCACCCCTTACCCCACGGCCTTTACCCACCTTTGCCCATTCACACTACTCCTTGGGTTGATGTAAGTATGGATTTCATTCTTAGACTGCCAAAAACCCAAAGGAACAAAGATTCAGTCTTTGTTATGGTAGATACGTTCTTAAAAATCTCCCATTTCGTTCCACGCAACAAAACTAATGATGCTACACATATTGCTGAGTTATATTTTAGGAAGGTGGCTAGATTATATGGTATGCGCAGATCAACAATTTCTGATTGAGATACTAAGTTTCTTAGCCATTTTTGGGTCACTTTGTGTAGAAACTTAGGTACTAAATGGAAGTATAGTACCACTTGTCACCCACAAACTAATGGGCAAACTGAGGTTACAAATCGTAACCGAGGAACACTTCTGAGGGCATTGATTAAACATCATGCCAAAGCTTGGGATTTGCTTTTACCCCATGCAGAATTTGCTTACAATAAGGCTCCTAGCATGGCTACTGGTCTATCACCATTTAAGGTGTTCTATAGGATTGATCCTATGAGTCCACTTGATCTTACTCCACGTCCTCCAGATCAAAAGCCAAGTGTAGATGCAGCAGCTAGGGTAGAAGAAATCCAGAAGATACATGAGTTCGTGAGGAGCAAAATAGAGAAGACCAATGCATCCTATCAAGCTCATGCCAAGAAACACAAGAAGAAGGTGGTATTTCAACCTGGAGACCTCATATGGATACACTTAAGGAAAGAGAGATTTCCTTCAAAGAGAAAGAACAAGCTTATGCCAAGGGCTGATGGTCCATTTGAGGTACTTAAAAAGATTAATGACAATCCTTCTAAGGTTTATTTGCTAGGGGACTATGGAGTTTCAGCTACATTCAATGTGGCTGACTTGAGTGCGTACCAAGCCAATGATCACCTTGAAGGTTTGAGGATCAAATCACTTCAACAATGGGAGGATGATGGAGTCCCCTTTAGCCAAGGCATGGAAAAGGGTCCTAAGAGTCCAACAAGGTCCATTGCAAGTTCCAAAGTCTAAGTTATGGCTCAAATTATAGAGAAGAGCCAAACAGTTACAACCGGGTTAAACAACTAGAAATTACTCGATTTTGTTCATCTGATTTCTTCAGCTACATTGTGGCTTAAGTTCTATATTTTTACATTTTTAGGATCCTTAAGATGTTAGCTTTCAGGTCCAAGCATTCAAAGTTAATCATGCATAGTTGAAGTTAAGGGATCAAGGCATTTTGTTCAACCTGCCAGTTTTGGTCCAAAACTGCATAGTAAAATATTTTAGTAGAAATCTCCTGCTTAAACTTGATTTAACCTTGATTTCCTTAAGGGGGGGTTTGTACACACTCTAAGGATTCCCCCCATGGCCTAAAATTAAAATCATGCGTAGTTTTAATTGGTGGGAATAAGGACACAATACCAGGCTAAAAACTGTTTTTGAGAACCCGGTAAACTACTACGTGTTTTTCCTTCTCAAGTGGGTTTGCTCAACTTCTCCTCTACTTGCTTGCTTCAAGCACAAGCCTAGCAGTGAAAAACATCAACATTTGCTACTGGGAAGCCCTGGGAAGTGTTTAGCCAATGATAGCAAAAAGGAAGAATTCTTACCTTGCATTCTAATTGGCGAGCCGAAAAGAGAGCATCCTTTATGGCTGTGTTTCTCTACATTTTTACTAGTAAACTGATGTATTAGCTTAATTAAGTTGTATTAAAGTTATGTGCATCATTTGTTTTACTTTCCTTAATATTCTGGTTGTAATTAGTTTAGTTAAGCAAGCATGTAATCTAGTTTAGCCTTGAGCGTATTGGTTAGCTAGCTTAAGCCATTTCCTTCCTAGGGGGGAAACCTCATTCAGCTTGTTTGCTGCTTGGTTGCTTGCTTGGTCATGTATTAATGTCTCACCAAGGCATATTTTGTAATCAAACTTTGATTTTAAATGAAAAACCAGAATTAAGAGCACCTTGCTTTCATTCCCTAAATAGTTCACTTGCTTATCCTTAGTTTAGTCGATTAGGGTGGTGATCAAGTATGTCCTAAACCTTGATTGAGTGGTGTTTGTATATCTTAATCACAGTTTAGGGACCCTAAACTCAAGTTTAGTGGTGATTCTGTATCTAAACAAAAGTTTGGTCTATCCTTTATTCATTCATTCATACACGGATTCACTTAGACTTTAGCTTGAATTCAGAATGCTTTGCTTTTAGCCTTGAATTCAGGTTTGAGTGTTTGTGTTTTCCGTCTAAGATACATCATTAATGCTTTATCGAGCTCATTCCAACACAGTGGTGTTCAGTACTTCCTCCCATATAGTACTTTAAAAGGGGATATCTTAGTTGTAGATTGATGGCTGTTATTATAAGAGAACTCCACCAATGATAAATAATCTTCCCACTTTCCCTTCAAGTCAAGCACACAGCTCCAAGCATATCCTCTATGATTTGATTCACTCTTTCAGTTTGTTCATCAGTCTCACAGTGATATGAGTTGCTAAAATTTAACTTGGTCCCAAAAGCTTTTTGGAAGACTTACCAAATCGAGCTTGAAATCTTTGGTCTCTGTGAAGCACTATGTCCTTTGGTGTATTGTGTAGTCAAATTATTTCTTTGACATACAACTGTGTTAGTCTCTCTAAACCCTTAGTGTCATGAATTGGTATAAAATGGACAAATTTGATGAGTCTATCCATAATAACCCAAATGGCATTCTTCCTTGAAGTAGAAAGAGGAAATCCCATAATAAAATCCATTAAAATTGAATTCCACTTCTACGTAGAAACATCTAAAGGCCTCAATTCGACTATTAGATGCTGACATTCAGCTTTTTCCTTTTTACACATCAAACATTTATCTATATACTCTACAATCTCGCTCTCTATGTTATCCCACCAAAAGCATTGCCTCGAATCCCTATATATTTTTGTTCCTCTTGGGTGCAATAAGTACTGAGTATTATGGACTTCCTCCAAGATCTTTCTCTTGAACTCCTTGTTGGGTACACACAGTCTGTTTCGAAACCTCAGGGTTCCATCCTCTTGTATCATGAAACCAGGTGATTTATTGTGTGCGACATCAAAACCAAGCTTCTCTAGCTTAGCATCATCCTTTTGACTTGCCTTAATTTCTTCTATTATAGAAGGTTGCACCTCTAATGCAGACAACAACCCATCTATGTACCCTGGTAACACAAGTTCCATACCTATGTTTTCAAGGTCCTTTAGAATGTCAGGTTGGGTGCTTATCATTGTGTTTAACCTATGGTGGGTCTTCCGACTTAGTGCATCTCCTACCATATTTATCTTCCCATGATGGCATTGGATTTGCATACCATAATCCTCAAGCAATTCCAACCATTATCGTTGCCTTAAGTTGATTTCTTTTTTAGCAAAGATATACGTTAGGCACTGAAAGTCGATATAAATCCTGCACGGCACCCTGTACAGGTAGTGTCGTCATATTTTTAAAGCAAAAACTACCGCAGCTAATTCCAGGCCATGAGTTGGGTAGTTCTTTTCATAAGGCTTGAGTCGCGTAGAGGCTTAGGGAATTACCTTGTCATCTTGCATCAATATATAACCTAACTGGTCCATAGAAGCATCATTGTAAATAGTATACTCTTTTCCTTCTACGGGTAAGGTAAGGATAGGCGATATTGTTAAGCATCTCTTTAGTTCTTGAAATGCCTCTTCACACTTGTCCAACCACTCAAATTTAGTAGTTTTCTTAAACAGATTGATAAGTGGGATGCTATTGTTGAAACATCCTTCATGAATCTCTTGTAGTATGCTGTTAAACCTAAGAAACTCCTTACTTCTATCATATTGGTGGTTTGGGCCATTCAGTGACTGCCGTTCTCTTCTGATGTTCAACTTTGATTCCTTCCTTAGAAACTACATGTCATAAAAATGTCATTTCAGTCAATTAAAACTCATACTTTTTCATTTAGCATGTCACTGGTGTTCCCTCAAGGTTTACAATACAGTTCTCAAATGATTAACATGCTCCTCCTTGTCCTTAGTGTATTAGAATATCATTTATGAAAACCACCACAAATTTGTCTAAAAAGGTCTGAAAACTCCGTTCATAAGATCTATAAATGCAGCAGGGGCATTTGTAAGTCTAAAAAACTTTACTTTAACTCATAATGACCATATCTAGTATTGAAGGCAGTCTTGGGAATGTCATATGGCTTAATCCTAAGCTGATGATAACCAAACCTCATATCAATCTTTAAAACACCCTAACTCCTTGCAATTGATCAAATAGATCATCTATTCGAGGCAAAGGATGCTTGTTCTTAATGGTAATCTTGTTTAGCTCCTTATTACGCAATCTTAAGGTTCCATCACTTTTCTTCACAAACAAAACTGGGGCTCCCCAGGGTGATGCGCTGTGCCTAATAAACCCTTTTTCTAGTAATTAATCTTGTTGGGTTTTCAATTATTTGAGCTCTGTTGGGGCCATTCTATATAAGTCATTTGAAATAGGTTGAGCATTAGGATTTAATTAATCTCAAATCCAATATCCTTTTGCGGAGATAAACCTGATAACCCCTCAGGAAAAACATTAGAAAATTCACAAACCACCCTGATACTTTCTATTTTCATCTCCTCATCCTTAACTTCGGTAGCATAACACAAACAGCCCATGCACCCTTGCCCTAACCATTTATTTACTTCGTAATCAAAATTATGAAATATTATGTCCTAGGTCTTTCACCGTAGAAACACACTTCTCAACCTTCCTGGTTCTTTAGAGTGACCTTATGATCCCTACAATCTCTGGTTGCCCCATTTATAGCCAACAAATGCATTCCCAGTATCATATTGAGTTCTGACATATCAAACTGAATCAAGTCCCTAGGGAACTCATGCTCAGCAACCACAATAGGAACATGGTTATAAAGAACAGGGCCCCATCACTTGCCAATTTGGCAAACTAATACTATAGTTCGTCCACTCTTTATCATTTTCCAAATTCAATTGCAATATAACTCGGATGGACATAAATGAATGAATACCACTTGAATCAAACAAAACATAAAATGGTTTGAATTTGAAAAGAGGGTTTCGGTGATAACCATACCAGAAACTGTAGCTTCCTTCTTGCTCTTTATGTTAAACCGTCCTGTCATTAGGGGTTTAGAGGACAGGGTTCCCTAACGTGGTGGTGTTGTAAGCCTTGTAACTCCCTTTTCTGCGGCATTCTATTTTTAGAGCAAGTGGTAATCGAATGATCGGGGCTTCCACACCACGCACATTTGTTAATACCTACACGGCACTTAGCTATAGTGTGGTTTGTCTGGCGACACTTAGCGCAAGGCTCTATTGAAGTTGCTGGACAACTCTTAGTAGGGCGAACAACAAGTTTCTTCTAAGCCACACTCTCGCCTATTGTGCCACGATCGTTCCATTTGCTCTTCTGATTTCCTAGGTTCAAAGCCCTTAACTCACCCATCACTCATTCCACCTCAAGGGCTCCTTCGTACAACTTCTAATAAGTTTAAATTGGTTGACCTGCCAATTGGTTTTGAATACGAAAAGCTAGACCTCCCTCAAACCTTCTCATTTTCAGCCTTTCAAATGCCACAAAGTCTAAAGCAAATCTTGATAACTCAATGAACTTACTAGTATATTGCCTCACCGTCATATCACCACTCATCTTCAACTGCATGAATTCCCTCTCTTACTATTGTTGAATTATGATTGGATAAAACTTACTCCTATGTCCTTGTAAGTTATATTTCACAGTGCTTCGCCGAATATCTGCTCCACCAGCTAAATAAAAGTCCCTATGTTCACCTTTTTTTTCTCCTCTAGTACTTCAACGACTGCAAATATTTTCCCCATTTCCTTAATCAAGACCTCAAGTTCTACGGGATTAAGGTTTCCATTATAAACCTTAAGGTTGCATCGGGCTACCCTATCAGCTAATTTATCAAATTTTTAACCTTTTTTTGGGGGCACAGGGTTTAGAGGGGGAATCCGATTCATCCACTCATCCCCCTCTTCATTAACTCAGCTACCTAATTTTTCCAATAATATGGACCTTCCTCATAACTAGGAACTTCCAGAGCTACCATTGGGCCTCTACTAGGGTTTTGCTAGGGGTTCTCACTCACTTAGTTCTGAGCTTAACTTTCATTGCTACTCAAATTGTTGTTTATAGACTCCAACATACTTAATCACATAAACAAAATTTATTATCTAAATTTGCATGATGTTATGATAAAGCAATAATCATGCAAAATCAAAGCACATTTAGCTCAAACATTACTTTCATTGCATATGCATGCATGTAAAGACCACCAAAAGAGTATTGCAATACATCATGTTAGCATCTCCTGCATTTTAGTTGAGATTTCAGACTTAGTCCACTACCACATTTACTAACTTGAGTCACTTGTCTTGTCAAATCTACCGCAAACCTAAAAAGGAAAGGCGAATCACATCATCGTAGCTACTTAGGTTAGCCTACCTCTATATATACTATATAAATGGGAAATGTAAAAAGAATAACACCCTGCACCGACAGTACGACCTGTACTAGCAAAAATCCAAGCCTAAATAAAAATAAGCGGCTCAACTCTAATGATCCTCAGATTGATCGTAATTAGGGTCGGAGGAATCATCATCCCCCTAACCCTTGTCATTGCTACCATCAGTCATCTTTATGTCTAAATCCTCACAACCTAACCTTCGAACGTCCCACAGCTCACAATAATTCCCTAACCTGGCTTTGATACCACAACTATAATGCCCCCAAGATAAAATGTTTGATGAATCTAACTTAATAACTTATTCACTTATGGATTACAGTGAAAGTCTATTGACTGGAGGCATTACTGCCATTCTGGGATGAAACAAGGCTACCTAAAACTACTGTAACACTATGTTACCCTTGTAATTACCTGATTTACAAAACCTTGTAAACAAAACAAATATCTGTCAACTTGTGCAGTTCATAAAACGCATGATAACTTAGCGTTTTAATACCAAGCATTATCAACCCAAAGTTCAAAAGAATAAACAATAAGCAAATCTCTAGGGAGCTAGCCTGTAAATCACTGTGAGCGCTTAGCTAGCTAACGTTCAGCAAAAACTGCAACCCTCGCTCATTTCTTGCTGTCTTTTGACTTGCTAGGAGGAGGACTATTGATTCATCCCTTACCCAAAATAGAAAACATAAAAACATTCAAATAACAGGCCGAAGCTCAGCACGTGTATCCCAATGCTGTAAAATAAGTTTTGTATTCAATTAATTAGGTGCCCGCATTTCACAACATTTTGTTTTACAAATAAGAGAGAGATAATGTGCTTGTAAAGTTGATTTACCAGTTATTATCTGAAAGTGAACCCCAATTGACGTTTGAAGCAATATTGAGATAGGTGCACACCTCCCAGGCCGATCGGAAAGCCTGAGTTGCAGCCGCGCGGGTAAATTGAAGGGTGTAAGCCCAGGTCATTGGTAATTAATAGGGCCACTTGCTTAGGTGACAAAACACTACGCCAAATGATTTATTATATGAACATTATATTGATTTTGTATAGATTGAGAAATATGTGAGTTTTCGAAGAGTACAGGCAATGTACGTACCTGGTCCTTAAGATTCTCTCCCCTTTTTAGTGGAGAATGTTTGTTGGTAGCTTGAAGTGATAGAGGAGGTCTCACTCCTGCTTCAAATATGTAATTTTTGCGATTAGTGTGAGATTAAGAAATTCTATTAAATTTTCTGATTGATTGAATAATTTAAATTCCCTCAGCCTTACTTTTTTTTGCTCGTGTAACGATTATTATTATTAATCTAATTTGATTCAATTTTTTTTTCGTTCCTCTCTTTAACATTGTTAACACTAGTTTAATAATTGTCATGAGGGCATGGCAGTGTGACTCGCCTTGAGTTTATTAAAATCGACGTTATCATCATTACCATTTGGATAATGATGATGATGATGATTATTATTGTTGTTATTATTATTATTGTTATTATTATAGGCTTGTTTGTATCATCATTTCGTCTCGCTTATTAGTACAATCATCAATAGTATTACTATTATTATTGTCATCGTTGTCGCAGTTATTATTATTAGTGTTAGTATTATTAGAATTATGGTTACTTTTATTAGGATTATTATTATATTAATCATTATTGGCTTTTTAAGAACATACCATCGTTAGCTGTGGTCATGATTTGACGTCATTCGCGACTCAGCCTAGTTATGTCATGTGCTTGGTTTCGAGCCCAAATCGAGAGACAATTACTTCGTTTCCTTTTTGCTAACTCCAACAGGTGGTTAGCATTTAGCTCATCCACCATCATTACGCCTATCGGCTAATTTAAGAACGTAACTTAAACCTTGCCAGTACTTAAAATCGCACCACCATTATTCCCCAAGTTTGCATACTTAACTCATTGAAATCCCAAATTTTAATTTCCAAGTTCTCTTAAGCCTTACTTGTTAAGTCAATCCTCAAATTTGCATTAAGAAATATCACCGAATTAGCCCAAAAACATTATACCTTTCCCTGCATTCTCTTCTTTAGCCTTCTCACTTGCAAATCAAGCTCATGGCGTACATGGACACAACAATATCATACATATATTTATCTCACTATTTTTATTCAATATTCACTAGAATTCATCTAAAAATCCTTAAATCAAGAAAACGAGGTTTGGGTTCCTATTCAAGCATCCAGACTCCAAACCACCAAATCTATGGCAATAACACACACTTATCCACACTCATATATCACATTAACCTCCTTCAAATATTTACTAAAATTACTCTAAACATTCTTAAATAAACTTAAACAACCCTGAATTTCATCCAACTATCAAATCCTTGTCACCAACTCATGACCATATCACACACATCCAACATTTATAATCCACTAATTCAATTATTCATTAAAATTAACCTAAGCACCATTAAATCATCATAATCAACTAACATTCATATACAACCTCTAAACCACCACATCCATGGCAACTACACAACCAATCAACCCATGTATATCTCATCAATTTCTTTCAAATACTTATAAAAATTCATTTACACATCATTAGCCCAACATAATCAAATTGAAATTAAAATTCAACCCCAAACCCTCACTTATCATCTTCTCCCTCAACCTTAAACATTTGATTAAATCCAACATCCAAAAATCTAAGAAAATTACATATTAAACATTCACCAAAGGTAATTGCATCACCACTATCAAAAATTTAAGCCACAAAATAATTAACCTAAATTAGAAGAGATTAGGGCTTCACCTTTGAATCCACTTGAGAACTAAAAAGAGATGAAGAGAGAGAGAAAGTGGGAGCATGGCAGCGACTGAGGGCAGATGACTGGTTGTTTCCGGCAATGTGGCAGAAGGAGAAATAGGGGTGGGGGCCGTTTACAGGGGAGGCAGGGAGAGATTAGGGGATATGGGGTTTCGTAAAAATTGGCCGGGTTAGGGTAGATAGATTAAATTGGGTTTTTATTGCTTTTTGAATTTTGTTTTCTTCTTTTTTTCGTAACTTAATATTATCTAGATTTTTCTAGTTTTAACTATAATTGAAATTTTGTTATTTTGATTTATTTTACCTTTTTTTTCATTTTCTTGGTCCTAACATACATACAAATTTTTCGCTAGAGTTCTTAACTAAATTTGGGGGCTGATTATTTTTGACCGTCAAAAGTGTAAAATTTGGGGAAAAGAAGTTGATATGTTAATTTATTACTCATTGCACTCTCTTGCATATATATTTGACCCTTTTGTTATTAGTTCATTCTTGTTTTTCTTACTATTTTTTTTCCTTCTGAATTTACTCAATAATAATCAAGCAATCTTATTTAGTCGTTGTTTAAGTCTTTATTAATACTCAAATAGGCTATTTGGGAGTATAATAAAATTCATTTTAAGGCCACAATATCGTTTTAACCTGCAATTGCACAAATACATATGCATATATAGAATGCTAAGCTAAAATGCGGCGCCCAACTTAATTAATCTATGATTAAGATAATTCGAAGCAATTAGCATGAATTTTAGGTTTGGGATGTTGCAGTTGACACATGGGAAGGTTTTAAGTAACATAAGGCTAATGATGAATTTCCCCGTGTCAAGTCAATCTCGTATGACAAGTATGCTAGCTCCAAAACTATACTAATATAAGAGCGTATGGCTCATAACCAGGATCATTATTTGACTGGAGATTAAATCAAAATGACTTAGGGGCTAAACATTTACTAAATCAAATAGCAATTGAGCTCCACCCTATGGGCGAGTGAGATTCTCAAATGATCTAGGACTGGAGATGTAGCTAACTTTAGATTGCTAAGCACCTCGCTTTTACCATGCATCAGGTCCTTAATTTCTCAACTTTTGAGGAACATGTCAAGGCCAAAGCATGCAAGGATATGTAGGAGCAATGAATAATATGACACGCAAGCACATGCTTTAATACAAAAACAACTAAGTTAATAAACTTATATCTTTGGCCTGAGCTCATTCACCAAATCATATTTACTTGGAGATTAAAAAAATAATCATGTCAGACATGATGACTAAATTCTCTCCAATTATTTCAGGTAAATTTTTATTGAATTTCTAGTTTCAAGGACGAAACTCCTTTTAAGAGGAGAAGACTAAAATAGCCTGAATCTAATTTGTCTTAATTACCTGCACTTAATCAAGCTTAATAAAAATTGAGCACGTGCACTTCAGTTTAGTATTTCAAAGCTGAAATCAACATGTTTTGTAGCAACTCGAGTGGTTAAATGGCCTTGTTTTTAGATTCTAATAATATAATATGCTCATTAAATTATTTTGCACTAAAGCAAAAAATAATGTGATAATGTCATTTAGAGGAAAAATATTGCACAAAAATGACAATGCTTGGTTTATAAAACACATATATAAGTTTAGTCTTTAGATTAGAGCAATCAAAGATAATAGAGCAAATAAGTACACAAGTGAGACATTGTATCACTCAATTAGTTAGTAATTGGTTAACTAAAAGGAAAGAATTTAATTTCACAAAAAGGGGAGAAAATAAAAAATTATTACAAAAAAGTGGGGTGAAGAATCAACAACGAAATTTAGGGAAAAAGGGAAAAAATAAAATAACAACCTTAGCTTAAGTGTGAATACTAAAAACTGGCCTTATTTAGAAGTAAAATGGGTTGAAATGCACGTAAATACTAAAAAATGAATTTCTATCTTTATCATTTAGGAGTAAACTTATTGAGCTTTGACTTATTATTCGAATATTTTGTGCTTTATGTTTTCATGTAATAAATAATGAACTCCTTACTTGACAACACTAGAGAGGTAAGGGGACAGCCAATAAAGTCTAGACAAGCTCACTATGAAGTGTCATGAAGTCAAGGGTCATCTAGATGTAAGCTTTGTGGCTTTTTGTTGAGTTTAGGAATATATAAACTGTGCACCATTTGGTTTTTATGTAAGCTAAAGTCTATTGTAATATTTACGTTAAGTAAATCAATTAAGCCTTACACTCTCTAGAATCTCATTCTTCCACAGCGTTGGACAATACTGAAGTTCTGGTAATTAAGGTTAACCTAGTAGTTATGAGTTGAGGCATTACAGCATATGGGCGATTTTATCTTAAGAAGGCTGACCTATAGCATTCTTTAGTGAGAAGCTTAATAATACCAAATCAAAGTACTAAGCTTATGACAAGGATTTATGCGATTGTGACGGCTTTGGAACATAAGAGACACTACCTAGTCGGAGGTGAGTTCAATCTACATTCAAATCATGAAGGCCTGAAGTTCATATAAGGACAACACAAGCTAAATCCAAGGCATACAAAGTAGGTGGAGTACCTCCAAGCTTTTCATTTTATGATCCATATAAATCCTGCCACTTGGGCAAAGTGGTGAATGCTTTGTCTAAGAGTTAACCCTTACTCCCTTTACTTGATTCAATAGTCCTTGGATTTGATATGATCAAGGAAAAGTATCTAAAAGATGAGGATTTCAAGGAGATCTATGAGACATACTCACGATGTCCTACAGTGCATTCCATATTAAAAATGGCCCCTTGTTCAAGGGGCTAGATTATGCATCCCTAAATGTCGCTTAGGGAGCTCTTGATTATGGAGGACCATAGAGGGGCATGAGGTGGGCATTTTGATATTGAGAAGACTTGTGTCATGTTCAAAGAGCTCTACCGATACCCTAAGATGGCTGAGAAAGTTAAGCACGTGGTAACGAGGTGGGCTACTTATCAACTAGCCAATAACCATATCCTACCTTGTTGATTTAGAGAGTACACAACCACAAGAGGGGGGTGAATTGTGGTGTCCGATTTTCGCAAGTTGCTGGCAAACAGTCTTAGGCCCTGTTCGCACAGGTTGTTCCTGAGATAAGCAGAAGCGAAAATATAACAAAATTGAATGCGGAAATAATGGACACAAGATTTTTTTTTCCCCTCGCAGCTTATTCTGGAAACACCCTGATCACCCTGTTTCCAGGATTGTTCTGAAGGGTGATCCGAAATATTTACCAAAAGAAAACAAAACCGTTTCAAGTAAGTGGTAAGTTAAAAGTTTCTGATTGGCATATTAACAAGACTCTAAAAATATAAAACCAAATTAAATCAAGCCATCTTGTTGTAACCACTAATCATCTTGTAGAGAGACGAATCTGCTGCAAACACTTCACAGCACCTGTTCCTCACGGCTGCACTTATATCCTATGCTTCAAACACTTCGCAAGACATGTTTCAAATGCCTTACAGAGCCTGTTCCTCATGGTTGTTCTTACATCGCTGACTTGAGTACCTATTCTTGATAAACCATTAGTCAAGCAGTTTTAATATATTGAAAAACAGCAGTAAGGCCCTGTTGGTAAAGCCTGTTTGGAACAACAACACAACTACAACACTTGGATTTATTATCATCAAAACCTTATACATTGTAACAAATTCCCCCTTTTGGATGATGACAAACCAAGTGACCATATTGACTTTCAAGGACAATTGAAGTGACTAGTGCCAATTATTTATAGGACCAACAATTGACATGAAGCAGTTAGTATCGAAAAAGTGTAAGAAATTTAACTCGTCCATGGCAAAACTAAAACAATATTAGTCATCCTATCTTCCCCTTTTTGACATCATTAAAAAGTAGGGGCGAACCGTCAAACATAGGGTGTTTGCTATCACCACCACTTGGATAATGGAGGAAAGTCAACAGGCGATACACTCAAGTGCGTTGGTACGGTAATGAGATTGGCCATCCTAGTCACACACAAGCAATTCACAACAGAAAGCAAGCAAGGCAAAGCCAATCAAAAAATAAGATAACCTGTCATTCACCAAATAAGTGCAACAGAAAGTACAAACTGGCAAGAGAGGATAACCAAGAGATGTGAGAACAGGCTATGAGAACAACAGATGGGGGGTGATCAGAGAGCAGGAGGGGAAAATTTGGTGAGAGGGAAGAGAGAAGGGCGAGGATATCTTCATGGCGTTTTGCATTGAGAGCCTTTTCCTCGTCCAGGGCAGCCTTTACCGAAGTAAGCTCAGCACTGAGTCGAGAGTTTTCTTCCAAAGCAGCCTCAAGCTTGACTGAGGAACTGCCAGGAATAGGAGGACGGGGTGTTCTGGTCCCCTATTCTGAGGCAGACCCCTCAACCAAAGTGTATCCACACCCCATAAGGGTGTTACTCCCAATCTCATCAATGAACTAAGCACCCACCTTCTTCTGCAGAGTCACCCCAAAGTGCTCAAACACACTAGTCAGGAAGAAGCCATATCCCAGGTCATGTTCTCTGGAGGTGTTTACAATTCTTGCTATGTGGCGAATCATGATGGCAGGAAGGTTGATTTGCTCTTCCTTGTCCATCAGATCCATCAAACATTGATCCATGGCATCAGCAAGATTGCGACCCTGGCCCCTGGGGATGACATTCTTGATGATAAACTAGAATATCAATTGATGGAGCGATGTCATGTCCCCTTTCTTCACGGACTTGGGTGTTTGGAGGCTTGATTGCTGGCTAAATTTTTGGGCGAGCTCCAGCAGCCTGGCTGTCCCTAGAATTGTCTTGTCTTCTCTCACATATATATCAAAGCCCGCGGAGGGAATCCCCAGAATTTCCCCTAATATCTTCGCATCAAAGCGAAGCTATTGCCCATTAACAATACTTGTCACCACTCCTTCGGTGACAGTGCAGTTGGCATAGAACTCTGCCAACTCATTTACAGAACACCCCAGCTGGTTGTTTGTAAATAGCTCATACCACCCCTGTGCACGCAGCTTGTGCAGGAACACCCCCACACCCTGTTCCTCAAAATATTTTATCTTGATAATTTTGCCCCTGACTACCCGTCTCTGAAGCAGTTGGGTTAGTTTGGCTGAGATTGCGGACAGGGTAGACTTCTTGGCTCTTTTAGGTTGAGGCTCAGTAGGAGGGTCTCGGGTGGAGGTGTGTTGGAGAGAGGCTTTTCTCTTGGGAGTTTTGAGGGATGATGGTTTGGAGGGTAAAGTGGAGGTCGATTTTGGTGCAGGCAGAGGCTTATCCTCTGAGGACTCTGAGAACATGGGAGTGGCCTGTTTGAAGGTGGTGTTCTTAGTGTCGCTATCTGATGAAGGCTCAGAGGAGGAATCAATTTCCTCAACAATAGGGGATGACTATTTGGCAGGACAAGGTGTGGAGTGGAAGGCAATTCGGGCTGATTTTTGAGTTGGCCTGGTTGTGGGTTTGGCCGAAGAGAAGATTTGTGGTTTTGGTTTGACAGGGGTTTCACTTTTTGAGGGTTCTTCAGTCTGGCCGCTTTTAGGCCTTGATGGTGGTCGTGTTCTTGGTATTCTAGTACGCCAAGCCACAATTTTGTATCGTTTACGTTTCTCACCGGTTGGTGGCACCGATGTGGCTTGTTTAGGCTTCACAGGAGACTCCTCCATTTGACCACTCCTTCCCCCTTCTTCTTTTGACAAATCCTCCCCTAGGTCATCCCTAAAAACCTCAGGCCCTGTTTCTGGCCCTGTTTCCTGCTCTAGAAATAGCCCAAGCGAACTGATGTCATCTAGTCCATGATCGAACAGAAAGATTTCAGCTAAAGGCCCAATTTCTCTTTCAGATGCCCCAACAGGTTCTTGGGGTTTACATGCCCCCGTTTCTCCAAATAAAATCAATTCCCACCCAAATTTGTAAGGGATGTCTTCCAATTTCAGATTCACTGTTCTAAGGTCGATGCTTTTCAAAAACCCGAAAGGTTTATAGACAATGGGTTGAGAAGGTTCAGTAGTTTTACCTTCCATGAGGGCTGTCAGAAATTGTGTAGGCGCAAACAGGGCTGTGGCTATTTGGAAGGCAGTGCCCTGTGTCTGGTTGCCCTGAGTCAAGGTCGAGGAGCTCTCGGAGCTAATGGGAGACGCCATTTTTCAGAGGAAGGAGAGAGATTAGGGTTTCTTAAACAGAGTTTCAGAGCAAGACAGTTTCGGTGGAGGTGAGAGATTGAGCAAGAGAGCTTTAAAGAGAGAGAGACATGCGAAATCTTTAAAAGATTTTGCCCGTTTTGCAACGGGCTTTTACATTTATTTAGGCCGCGCACACCTCGGGAAGAGATTAGCAATTTTTAATTTGTTGCACATATTTGACAAACAAGAGGCGTACCTGTTTCTGGTGCTTGTTCTTAAGGTTACTTGCTCGGTAACATGGGACAATAAGGGCAATCGCATTAGACCTCAACGAGTGCCAACAAGTTGCAAACCTCACATATGCTAAACATAGCACAGAAGTTGATTGCAAACAAAAATTTAACATGTTGTGCCCGTAACTTTTAAATTTTGCAAACCGGGAGAGAGAACAGGTTGGTCAGGTTGTTCCAATTAAGCCTAGTTCGAGTCTATTTCTTTCAAATTGTTCTCTACCTAATGCTTTTGTGAATATATCAGCAATTTGATTTTCAGTGGCACAAAAATTCATTGAGATCACTCCTTTTTCAACATTGTCTCTTAGAAAATGATGACGAATGTCAACATGTTTTGTTCTTTTGTGTTGACATGGATTTTTGGCAATGCTAATTGCACTTGTATTGTCACAATAAATAGGAATGCATCCTATGTCAACACAAAAGTCCTTGAGTTGTTGTCTTATCCATAATTACTGCGCACAACAAGATGCAGCTGCCGCATACTCAGCTTCTGCTGTGGACAAGGTAACAGAGAGTTGTTTCTTGGTTGTAGCCTTGAACCACTAGCCGGACCTTGTTTCTAGTGACTGTTCCGCACTCATCCAGCTTGTTACGGAACACCCACTTGGTTCCAATGATTGTTCTATCCTCTGGCCGTGGCACAAGGTGCCATACCTTGTTCCTTTCGAACTGATGGAGTTCTTCTTGCATGGCTGTGACCCAATCTGAATCTGCAAGGGCTTCATTAATATTCTTAGGCTCAATTTTTGAGAGAAAGCATAGAAAGCACAGAAATTTTTGAGTCTAGATCTAGTTTGAACTCCTGCATTAATATCAGATAAAATTTGATCAAGAGGATGTGAACTTTGGTATTTCCATGATCGTGGTGAAAGTGGGTTCACAGACTCGCTCTCCATCCTAACTGGAATACTCGGTGAAACAGGTTCAGAACTTGTTCTCGAGCCTGTTTGAGAGCTTGTTCCTAGATTTATCCCTGAAGGATTTGACCGGTGTTGTCCCGAACAGGGTTCCACCCTGTTTCCCCCTGTTTGGTTCACACCTTGCTTACCTTCATGAAGAACAGCCTCAAGCCTTGATCCCTCTGGTTGATTCTTACCTTGATCATCTTGAAACAGCACGTCTTTTCTAACAAGACCTAGTTCGAGGTCTTTCTCCTGTGCATCATTCTCACCTAGAGAGTTAGTTTCATCAAAAAGCACATGCACACTTTCCTCATCACACAAGGTTCTCTTATTAAACACTTTGTATGCCTTACTATGCGAGGAGTAACCAAGGAATATTGCTTCATCACTCTTGGATCCAATTTCCCTAAGGCATCTTTTCCATTATTATGCACATAACATTTACAACCAAAAACTCTCAAATGCATAATATTAGGTTTTCTTCCCTTGAAAAGTTCATAAGGAGTTTTGTTAAGAATAGGTCTGATCATGCATCTATTTATAATGTAACATGATGTATTCAAAGCTTCAGCCCAAAAGTTTCTAGGAAGACCACTAGCAACAAGCATTCTTCTAGTCATGTCCTCTAGAGTGCGATTTTTGTGTTCTACCATCCCGTTCTGTTGGGGTGTTCTTGGAGCTGAAAAATTATGATCAACACCATGCTCATTACCATAATCAGTGAAGCTTGAATTTTCAAATTCTGTCCCATGGTCAGACCTTAAGCATACCAAGGAATGTCCTACTCTCTTTTCAATCTTTTTAATGAAAGCAAGAAATTTTTCAAAGGTTTCATCTTTAGAAGCCAAAAACAAAGTCCAAGTGAAACGAGAGTAGTCATCCACTATCACAAGCACATACCTCTTGCCACCTCGGCTCATGATCCTCATTGGACCACATAGATCCATATGTATCAATTCAAGAGGTCGAGTAGTGCTTACACACTTTTTAGACTAAAATGAATTTTTGACTTGTTTACCTTTGGCACATGCATCACATGCCTTGTCATTATTGAATTTGATGAAAGGTAAGCCAACCACTAAATCTTTGGTTACAAGTTTGTTCAAAACAAAGTGACTTGCATGACCTAGTCTTTTGTGCCAAAGCATAACATCATCATTTAAGGCACTCAAACAAGTCAAATTATTTTGGGGAAGAGTGGAGATACACACTTTATAAACATTCTTATGTCGCTTCCCCCTCAACACAACATCTCCTGTGTTCATATTCACAACCAAGCAACGTGTTGGTGAGAACACTACTAGGTTGTCTTTGTCGCACAGTTGGGACACACTTAGCAAGTTGTGTTTTAATCCATCCACAAAATAAACATTGTCAATTGAATGGGAGAGTGACTCACCTATCTTACCTATGTCGACAATTGTCCCGGATTTGCCGTTTCCAAATGCGACACTCCCACCTTCTGAAGCTGTAAGTGAGAGAAAATTGGATCTTTCACCAGTCATATGCGTCGAACACCCACTGTCAACATACCACAGCTGCTTATTCCCTAGACTGTTCCCTGCACTGTTTGCTGGGTTGTTTGCTGGGTTATTCTCTCTCACTTAAGCCTGCAAAACAAATCAAGGGTTAGTTTTGGGAACCCAGATCCACTTGGGTCCCATTCCTTTAGACATTTAAGTCTCATCTTTCCTAACCCATATTTGTTTTACATGAACTGTGTTCCTTTCAATGGCATACTTTCTTATAGGACAAGCATATCGATAATGCCCCGTTTTACCACAATGAAAGCAAACAATATTTTCAGGTAATCCCACATATTTTTTATTCACTGGGTAGGTCATCTTAGGTACAAAACCTAGCCCTCTTCTATTTCGACTATGATGAGTGTTTAACCATTCAAACGCCCTTGAGAACCTGTTCCAGAGCTTGTTTGTGGCAAGGTCTGATTCCAAGTGTTTTATTTTCTCAAGCAAGTTTTTATTTTTTTCCAGCAAAGACTCGACCTTACCTTTTAAGTCAAGGGATTCTTTTTCTAGCTCAGTCAGTTTAGTGGAACAAGTCTCTTCTTTCATGAGTAGAGTTTCTTTAAGCACATTGATGTTTTCATGCAAGCCAAGAGTCTCTTTGTCAACTTCAAGTTTTTCCAATTTAAGGGTTTCATTTTCAAGTTCTAAATCTCGAACATCCCTTTTTAATTCAGCACATATATCCATTGTGGTGTACACTAATTCCTCAAGAGTTGATTTATTCAGAACCAGTACCTTGTTCTTGAGTTGAGTCAGACTATCTGTTGGTCCATCATCTGAATCAGTGTCACTTCTTGCCATGAGTGCCACATCAGCTTCCCCATCTTCAGACCCTTCCTCATCCTCACTGGAATCTCCCCAGGCCACGAGCATAGCTTTTGAGAACCTTTTCGCTGAGCTGCTTACACCCTGTTTCCTCCCCTGTTTTCTAGGGTGTTCTGGTTCTTGTTCTTCCTTGTGTAGTGGGCAGTTTCTCACAATGTGGTCCAGTTTGCCACACTTGAAACACCCGGAGAACTGTTCCCGAGAGGTGTTCCTGGCCTTGCTGAAGTCCCTCCTTTTGCTATTTTCTTTGACTTTCTTGAAGAACTTCTTGAACTTTTGAGTGATCATGGCAATCTCCTCCTCATCAGAATCAGAATCATCTTCTAAGGCCTTTAGTGCAACACCTCAATCTCTCTTTGTCTCATCTTTCTATTGAGAATTTTTCCTAAGTTCATATGTTTGGAGGTTGCCAATCAGCTCATCTAGGGTGATCTTGTTCATGTCCTGAGCTTCTTGGATGGCCATTACTTTCGCTTCCCAAGAATGAGGTAAAATTCTTAGAATCTTCCTCACCAATTCTTCGGTGGTGAAGGATTTTCCTAGGGATTTCAGCTCATTCGTTATGTGAGTGAAGCGAGTGCACATGTCCATCACACTTTCACGATCACCCATCTCAAACAGCTCATATTTTCTCATAAGTAATTCAATCCGGGATTGCTTTACCTGATTGGTCCCTTCGTGAGCTATTTGCAAAGCATCCTAGATCTCCTTGGCCGACTCACATTCAGATATGCGAGTATATTCATCAGGACCTAGGCCGAAATATAGAAGTTTCTTGGCTTTGGCATTCTTCTCCATCATTTTGTAATCTTCAGTATTGAATTCTTTAGGCTCCTTGGGAATTGACTTTCCATCTTCAGTTATTTTCTTAGGGATGAGTGGTCCATTCTTGATGAGCATCCACAAGTCATAGTCCTCAGCTTGGATGTAGTTTTCCATCCTATTCTTCCACCAACCATAGTATTGGCCATTGAAGTATGGTGGTCGAATTATGGATTGACTTTCCAGCATGCCTTGTGGGGTACTTATCTTCAAGGATCTCTCAAGGTGTTAGCCTTTCAAAGAAGAACCTGTCTGATACCACTTGTTGATTTAGAGAGTACACAACCACAAGAGGGGGGTGAATTGTGGTGTCCGATTTTAGCAAGTTGCTGGCAAACAGCCTTAGGCCCTGTTCACACAGGTTGTTTCTGAGTTAAGCAGAAGCGAAAATCCAACAAAATTGAATATAGAAATAATGGACATAGGATTTTTTTTTTTTTCTCACAGCTTATTCTGGAAACACCCTGATCACCCTATTTCCAGGATTGTTCTGAAGGGTGATCCGAAATATTTACCAAAAGAAAACAAAATCGTTTCAAGTAAGTGGTAAGTTAAGAGTTTCTGATTGGCATATTAACAAGAGTCTAAAAATATAAAACCAAATTAAATCAAGCCATCTTGTTGTAACCACTAGTCATCTTGTAGAGAGATGAATCTGCTGCAAACACTTCACAGAACCTGTTCCTCACGGCTGCACTTATATCCTATGCTTCAAACACTTCACAGGACATGTTTCAAACACCTTACAGAGCCTGTTCCTCATGGTTGTTCTTACATCGCTGACTTGAGTACCTGTTCTTGATAAACCATTAGTCAAGCAGTTTTAATATATTGAAAAACAGCAGTAAGGCCCTGTTGGTAAAGCCTGTTTGGAACAACAACACAACTACAACACTTGGATTTGTTATCATCAAAACGTTATACATTCTAACATACCTCAAGGACTTTACACACCTCCTCTAATTCCCCAAGCTCCTTGGTAGGATATGAGTTCAAACCTCATCATAGGCCTTTCTAAGACATAAAGGAACAAAGATTCAATCATAGTGGTGATAGACTGATTCTCTAAAATGCTACACTTCATCCCTTATCACACTACCTTTAGTGCTACCCAAGTGGCCAATCTTTATTTCAAGGGAATTATGAGACTCCGTAATGTACCCAAGAGCATGGTTTCAGATAGAAATAGCAAATGCAAGAGTGACTTTTTGCTTACATTACGGAAGAAGATGAGTGTTCACCTTAGTTTAGCACTTCTTGCTATCCTCAAGCTCAGGTAACTAATAGGACTTTAAGGGCTTAGTTTAGGGTCCTTTTGAAAAAGAGCACTAAAGGATGGATAAACTACTTGCTTATGCTGAGCTTGCATTTAGTAGAGCACCGAACAAGGCTTCTTTCTCCAATTTAGGTTGTATGTGGCTACAATCCATGCACTCCCCTTGATGATTACTCTGTATCCGAAGAATAAGATGGAAATAGCCGAACTCCTCCTTTAAGTTACTTCATTGGCTTACGTTGAAGGGAACGTGTTGCTTATACTTTCTAGGCATGGTTTTTCTCACTTGTTGTTCTCTCTCATTTGTCATTGCTTTTGGTTTCTTCTTTACTTTCTCCTCTTACTTTTATAATCTAAGCTAGATACATTATTTCAGTGTCAGAGCTTATCTACCTTCCTTGGTGGCTGAAGCTTCCAAACCCCAAACATGACCCTTAAGCCCAAACACAAACCTAGTCCACCGAAAAAAAAAAAAAAATCCATCTCAAATGTCTTCTAGTTGAAACTTGGAGGAGGTAGCTAAGCAAGACCTCAAGTATAAGTTAAACTTGAGGCTAGGGTTATGTCTTTACAAAGCTAACTTGCTCAACTTTAAAGAGAAAGAAGAAGGAACTTGAGGGACTCTCAAAGTCCAAATGCATCTAGTGACCAAGATGAGCATGACTTGGGCAATAACCCATTTGGTTCTCAAAGTGAAACAAGTAGAACCTTAAGAAGGCATGGGAGACGTGACGGAAGGAGTCATAATGACTTTAATGTTGACAGTCATGGGTTTGAAGGAAAGCTAGATCCTGATGAGTTCTTGGATTGGTTGTAAACCATGGAGAGGGTGTTTGATTAGAAGACATCTCCAATGAAAAGAAGGTAAAACTTCTAGCCCTTAAGCATAGAAAGTATGCTTCTACTTGGTAGGCTAATCTGTTATCTAAGAGGACTAAGAAGGGAAAGGGTAAAATCAAGTCACGTAGGAAAATAAAAGGGAAACGCAAAGAGATTCATACCCTCTCACTTCTTACAAGAGAACATCTCCAAACTCCACAACCTTAAACAAGGGTCTTTGAGTGTAGAAGAGTACACTAGAGAGTTTAATAATTGCTCATCAAGTGTGACCTTAAGGACAATGAAGAACAAACTTTGGTTAGGCATTCTGGTGGCTTGGATGAGAGGATTGCCTATGCTATGGAGTCACACCCTTAGATTGCCCTTCATGAGTTAAGCCCTTTAGCTCACAAGGTTGAACTCCAGAAGAGGATTAAGGGGAAAAAAATAAGTCACTCAAATCCCAAAACTAAATCTATCCTCCATAAAAACATTCTTATTCGACTCCGAAGCCTTTTAACACCTCAAATCCAAAGCTCCCACCACCTGCAATCTGTAAAATTTACCCTTAAATAGCCCCTAAATGGAAGGAGGCTAGGAGGGCAATAGCTTGGTGACATTGCCTCCAAATGTCCTAACACAAAAGTGGTCACTTTGAGCTAATAACGAGCCTTATTTGAAGATGGAATGTACGTAGGTAGACGGGGAGGAAAAGAAGGAGGAATACTTGAATGACGCTTGAGAGGAAGTGATTGAAGGCCCAAATGAAGGAGAGCTTTTAGTGGTTAGGAGGACTTTGATAGCAACACGAGAAGGCAACGAACAAAGGGAAGCCATCTTCCACACCAGATGCGTCGTAGGGCCAAAGTTTGCTCTCTTATTATTGATAGAGGGAGTTGTACCAACATAGCCTCCAAGACTTTGGTAGAGAAACTCAAGCTCTCAGGCTCTCCTCATCATTCTCCCTACACCATCCAATGGCTCAATCAAGGAAAAGGTATACATGTCTCCTTTCATTGTTTGGTCCCATTAAGTAATGGGAAGGATTATAAGGATGAAATTTGGTGTGATATGATTCCCATTAGTGCTTATCATGTCCTTGTTGGTAGACCTTGGCTCTTTAGTAGAGAAACTTAGCTCTTAGCCTTCCCTCATCCTTCTCCTATACCATCCAATGGCTCATTCAAGGAAAAGGTATGCATGTCTCCTTTAGTTGCTTGGTCTTTTTAACCAGTGGTAAGAGTTATAAAGATGAAATTTGGTGTTATGTGATTCCTATTAATGCTTATCATGTCCTTCTTGGTAGACCTTAGCTCTTTGATAAGCGAGTCATGCACAATGGCCATAGGAATACTTACTCTTTTGTCATGGAGCACAAGAAAGTCACCCTTGCCCCCATAAAACCATGCAAACTCCTCATGCCAAAAGAAACCCAATAAAAGGATGTCCCACCTACTTCCCTTCTTAAGGTCGAATTCCCTGAGTTTGAGCCAGTCAAGTAGTGGCTCTTACTTCGCTTGGAGAAAACAGAAAATAGGCCTAACTCTTACCTCCTTCTTATCCCTTTTCTCTAGGACTTTGCTCACATCTTTCCTTAGGAAATACCCCTCAACCTTTCCCCATAAAGAACCATCCAACACAAAACTGAACTAATACTCAGATCTACCATGCTTAACAAACTGGTATACTGAATGAACCCCCAAAAAACCTAAGAGGTCTAACAACAACTTGATGAACATTTGGTGAAGGGAATGATTAGAGAGAGCTTGAGCCCTTGTGTCATCCCAATCTCGCTGGTGCTAAAGAAGGATGGCACTATGACGATGTGTGTAGATAGTAATGTTGCTAACAAGTTCACCACTAAATACCATTACCGCATTTTAAGATTGGAAGACCTTCTTGATGATCTACATGGTGCCACCATCTTTTATATGGTTGATCTTAGAAGTGGCAATTATTAAATTCAGATCCATGAAGTAGATGAGTGAAAAACTACTTTCAAGACCAAATGAGGATTGTATGAGTGGTTAGTGATGCCATTTAGCATCACCAACACTCCTAGCACTTTTATGCATTTGATGAATCACGTCCTTTATCTTGGCAAGTTTGTGGTTGTCTACTTTAATGATATTTTGATCTATAACAAGGATGAGGTTTAGCATGCTTTCCATCTTCAACAAGTTCTAGAAGTTCTCTCTCAAGAGAAGCTTTATGGACACTTAGAGACGTGCCCCTTCTTTACCTCCGAAGTTATCTTCCTTGGTTATGTGGTTTCGACCCAACAGTTACAAGTAGATCACAGCAAAATTCAAGCCGTTAAATAGTGGAATATTAAACTTCAATTAGCATAAGAAGAAGGATTACTTCGATTATTATATCCTTTCAAGTTCTCTCTTCCTCGTCTAACTGTTCTTCATGCTTCCTTCTTTATAGCTAATCCTTCTTCTTTACTTCATCCATCCATCTCTCTTTCGCTCGCTCTATCCCTCTCTATGTATGTCGCTCTCCCTCTCTCTCTCGCTCGCTCACTCTTGCTCCCGCTCCTTGGTATCTATGCCTCTATGACTTCAATATTATGCTTTAGTTAGCAGAAGAGGGAGGGTTATTTAAGATAAATGCAGTAAATAATCAGCGAATGAGGTTAATTAAACTACGTAAATTCCAAATAGATATTTCAATCTTGCTAGGTTTGAATGTTTATATTTTATAGCTTAGATGTGCCCTAAATTGCGTTAGATGGGTAGTTTTGCTTGATTTTAATTTTTTATTAATTAGATAATCCTTATGTTAGTGCGAATTCTATTCTTTGAGTAGATTGAAGTAGGTTTGTTCTTTTCATTTTGTTTTAGTCAAGTTCTTTACGTTTTTGGCTTGAAGAACCGATGATCCTTTCGTATTGATCGGCATTGAGCTTGCGTGTAGCTCAACTCATGGATTTATATGATTCAAAAGTTGATCACCAATTAGATGTCTAGTTATCACAATTGTTATGCCATATGATCACTACTTAGTTGTCTTGTGATCAGCATCTTGGAAGGGATTCATTTTTAAGGAGTTGTAGAAAAAAGCGAATGCTAACTCACTTGCTTGCTAATCTTATTGTATCTGATCACCAAACACACATCTAGTTATCAACAAGTAGAAAATGATTGAGGAATCATATTTCTGTTCATGACTAATCAATTGTCTACTGATCATCATATTAGTAGGGATTAGATTCTAAGAAACTGCCAAAAGAAAGCTAACACTTAGTCACTTAACCACTAATCCAAATCCAGTTGATCAAAAATCAGTTGTCTAGTAGCCGCCAAATGGATAAGGAGTGAATTCTAAACTGTGATGAAGACATAAGTGCTCACTAATTTTATGCCTATGGATCACTAATCACATATCTATTGATCACCAAATTTACATGGATAGAATTGTAAGAAGAGTATAAAGTTCTCTACATTTGTACGTATGTAATGACCATTAATATTAATGTCTTTTTATGCGTTTTTTAAACCGGTTTGAAGTAGACTCTCATAGTATTGTGAATGGTACATTGCTTAACCTTCATTGTCTCCATGATTTTATCAATACGTTCTTCTGTTTTATTACAGTTGGTTACATATGGCGAAAAGTGATCATGAATAATTACTCTTGACGGCTATGAGCACATTTAGGCATTGCAGAGTGTTCCTTCATCACAAACTAATTATGGTGCATTTCTTATTAACTAATTCTAAAGGAGGCAGTTGCTGAGACATTGTCTACTTTAATTGTTAATCTTAACCATTTGCTTTCCTAATATTTATCTAGAACATGCCGAGTCATCAACCCCAGTAATCACTGACTTGCCAATTGACGCCACATGAAAATGAATACCTAACTGTAATGACGAGATGCTTGTATTGAGGTTGGGCATAGTGTTTGATAGGGTTGAAGATTACCTTAAATTCTATAAGAGAGGTACCATTTATGTTGGGTTTAGTATACATACTAGTTCCACTAAGAAGAATAAGTTAGGGGAAGTATTGGAAACAGTTTGCATGCTATAACGAAGGATTTCGGCAACCTAAAAAGACCTCAAAAATTGTTACCGTTACCATCGAAACTATGCCCCAAACAAGAGACATAGCTTATAGGGAAAAAACTAAAAAGAAATAGTGCTGAGACAATAGAAGGGTGGCAAGCTCATATTATTTTGAGGCTGATTGAGGATAGGAAGTTTAAGATAATCAAATTTCACGAGGTTCACATTCACTTGTTGTGCACACGCAGTCGGAGGCCGTTTTGCACTTCTATCATAAATGCTAGCTCTACTAATAAGGATATGATCTCCAAGTATGCCAGGGCTAACATAGTAATGACAAAGGTTTATCACCTCCTGAAAGAGCAGGTTGGGGGCTCCGAAAAACATCTGCTGCACCCAAAAGAATTTATAAAATTATCCTATAGACTTGGAAACTATTATAAAAGACACATTTGCGTATGTGTTTATAATAGATGTACTAAAGAAAAGGAAAAAAAAAGCAAGTTGAGCCTAGCTTCTTCTTTAACTATCAGGTTGATGAAGGGAACCGATTGAGAACGTATTTTACTTAGACACTCTGAGTAGAAGAAGCTGCACCCTGTTCGATGACTTCTTATCATGCAACATGACCCATAAAACAAATAGGTCAATGTTCACAACCCCTTTGGTGGGATTAAATCACCATAGGTGGCTAATTTGCTTTTGGGCTAGTTTATTGATGGATAAGAAGGTGGATTCATTTCTCTAGCTATTTTAATAACTTCCTAAATGCTATGGGAAGCCACAAGCAAAAAATTATAATTTTATTGAACAAGATCCAGCTATCAAATAAAAAAAACAGCAAATGTTTTTGACACTCCAATCTATTAATTCTACATGTGGTACATCATGAGAAAGCTTCATAAGGAAGTGGGTTGCACGCTAAATTGATGTGAGGATTTTATGGAGTGTATCAAGTGCTCCATTTGGGCATCGGACTCTCTTGATCAGTTTGAGGAGTCTCGGGGAGAGCTGTTAAGGGAATTTAACTTAACCAACAATGTGTGGTTGCATCAAATATATGATATTCGAGACCTTTGGGTGCATGCTTACTTTAAATGAAACTTATTGGCAAACATTTTGAGGACAATGTTGGGTTCAGAGAGTCAAAATTCCATGTTTGGTTCCCTAAGGTGCCATAATCTTAGTCTGGTGGAATTTTGTGGTCAATTTGTGCACGTTGTTGATTCACAATGCCATCATAAAAGAAAAGCCAAAAATGCTTCTTTGACCTCCTCTTTGGAATTGAAGACGTTGTAGGAGACAAAAAGTATCCGTCCAATCAAGACCCGCCACGTGGTTTATTTTTCTTAATTATACGCTGCCACGTGTTAAATTAAATATTTGATGAATAATTATGACGGCCAATCAAAAAGCGCCATGTGTCACAATGATGCAAAAAATAAATCATTATTCCTTTTCCTTTAAGGGATAATTAATAGAAAACTCGCATTCCGTTCCTCTATAAAAGGAGAGCTACCCCTCCCATTTTAGAGGTCAGCATTCACGAGAAATCACAAGAGCTCAAGATTTTTCTCTGGTAGAAGACAACAAGCACCTCAAATATGTGCCGTCTTTACGTGGAGATTTATGCTGATATCCTGACGGAGATTAAGTCTCTTAGGCCCTCTCTCAGGACCAAATTCATTCAAATTCGCTCAAGGAGATTGAATCAGAGAATTTATTGCACTTATTCTTGTAACAGTTATACAGGGATTGTATCTATTCTTTGATATAAATACAAAAATTCAATTTGTTACTCAATTTCTTGTCTAATTTATTGTAGGCTCGAAATTTATGTTTGCAAATTTCTACCACGCTCGGTGGGACCTTCTCTGCCTCTCATCCTTTCTCCAAACCACGAACCCTACACTTTCTCAAAGGTGATATGGCCCCTAAGAACGCCATCCCTCAACCTTCAAGGAAAGCTGTCCGATCCACATCTCAAGGATCAACAGCTACTGGCGTTACGTCTAGCGGAGTCATGACTCGAAGTATGGTAAAAGCTGCTGCTGTGATTTCCATAAAACAATCAATTGGGACTGTCCCGTCACAGTCTCATAGGATCCCAAGCCTCAACTCTAGCCTGCCTAAAGGAGTCAACAAAGCCACTTCGCGTCCTTTGAAGCAAAAATCGGTTGCAGGCTTCAAAATGCACCCAACAATATGTCAAGAGGTGGATGAGCTCCGAACTCAGGCAAACCCCACCTTCCAAATTTTCAGTGAAGAAGATCACGACTATACTAGCAGTGACTCCTCACCGGCATTGCCAAGAGAGTTGGTCGCTAAATCGGAGATCGAATCCTCCAATTCTGTTATTATGCCAGCCGTGGTGACGGAGGCGACCAATGTAGAAGAACAGCTTGCAAATATGAAAGCAACATTGGAAAGGCTCGCCAAGGAAAGCCTAGAGAAAGACGCTCAAATCAAGTGCCAAAGTGAGCAAATTGCTACTCTGATGAAAAAGCTGGAAAAGTGGTTATTTGAATCTTCTAGCAAAGGCTCGGATGGTGAAGAGTCTGACAAGGAGTCTAATCGCAGCGAGGACTCTGATGATGAGCACATCAAGAAGAAAGAATCCTTATTGGCGTCAATATTTGTTGAACAGATTCAAAGTCTAATCGCGAATGCTGTTAAAGCTCAATTAGAGGGAGGATCTCGAAAGATGCATTTATACACAAAGCCTTATACGAAAAGGATTGATGTCCTTCACATGCCTCATGGATACCAGCCCCCTAAGTTCAGCCAATTTGATGGTAAGGGCAATCCCAAGTACATCGCCTACTTCATTGAGACGTGCAGTAATGCTGGCACCGAGGGAGACAGGTTGGTGAAGCAGTTTGTTTGGTCTCTCAAAGGGATCACCTTCGATTGGTACACGGACCTGGAGCCCGAGTCTATCAACAGCTGGGAACAAATAGAGCATGAATTCCTCAATAGGTTCTACAGTACCCAACGCACTGTTAGTATGACCGAGCTGACAAATACTAAGTAGTGGAAGGATGAACCGGTCCTTGATTACATCAATCATTAGAGATCCCTTAGCTTTGAATGCAAAGATCGTCTGTCCGAGGCCTCCGCAGTTGAGATGTGCGCTCAGGGCATGGAGTGGGACCTGCTTTATGTCTTACAGATGAGCAAGCCTAGGACCTTTCAAGAGTTAGCTACGAAGGCACATGACATGGAAATAATGATAGCAAATCATCGCAACAAGCCGTCCTCCTCATATGAGTTCAAGAAGGACAAAGGTGAGATCAAGAAGAGCTCAAAGCCTTCCAAGGCACCAGCAAAGGAATCCATGGCCACTTCCATTGAGGAACCTGCATGGATTTCAGGGAAATCTAGGCCAGAAGAAAAGAAAGGATCATCCTCGAGGGATGTTGGATGGAAGCGACCTACGTTAGAGGAGCTCCAAGAAAAGAAGTACCCGTTTCCTGATTCGGACTTGTCAGGAATGCTCGATCATCTACTTGAAAATGTGATCATCAAACTCCCTGAACCTAAGCGACCAGAAGAAGATTGAAGGACAAGTGGCCCAAAGTACTGTCGCTGTCGTAAGGTTGTTAGCCATCCTTTAGAGAAATGCGTTACTCTCAAAGAGCGCATTATGCAATTAGCTAGGGATGGAAGGATCATATTGGACCTGGATGATTCCGCCGGGGCTAATCACAATTCTGCTAATGTGGAGTACTTTCCTCCATCACGACAACAAAGGCGTACTTGATCTTATCAACAAAGGGAGAGTAGCGCAATTGGCTCTCAAGGACTATTCACCATTCAGTTCGGAAGCTTGGAACCCGTCATCGTTCCCTCAATGGTTAGGGGACCAGTGGTGCAAACAAATCTTATTCCGATTGAAGATGAAGAAGGGTGGACACTTATCACTCGGAGGAGGCCAAGGAGTGCAAAACAAGCTCAGGCACCACTCCTTCGCCAAAGAAAGGGGCAAGGTAGGAGGAAGAGTCCTCGATGTGCAAAAGCAAAGAAAAAGCCAAAGGCAAACAAGAGGCAAGATCTAGCCTATCGACCTACTCGAACAGGAGCCGCTTGTTCCCGTCAGTCTAGGGGAATTTTTTCCAGTGGATTTTTTTGAGATGGCCGCGGTTAACATGACTTCGTGTTATGAGCTTCAGGATAAGAAAGATGAGAAGGAAGAAAAATTGGAGAAACCTCCCAAAAGTGACGATGAAGCTCTGACTACTTTAGAGCCTTTACCGACGTGTGACTATTGAAGGCAAATCTCTAACTTGCCAAAAGAGATACGTCGACAGATTGTTGTTGCCTTACATCATCCAAAACTTTATGTTGACGAGGTAAAAAATGGGGCTCAACCAATGAAATATGTTGCTCGTTATGCTACTTGCAACACCGCCATCACTTTTACCGATGATGACCTGCTGTTGGGCTCCAATCCTCACAACCATCCCCTGTTCGTCACTGGCTACATCAGGGAACAAAAAGTCCGACGGATCGTTCTAGATGGAGGGTCAGCCGTTAACATCACGCCTAAGTCCATAATGAATGACATAGGGATCACGGTGGAAGAGCTTTCTAACAGTCGAATGGTGATCCAAGGATTTATCCTAGAGAGTGAATCCGCAATTGGCATGATCCGGCTAGAATTGATAATAGGAGACCTGTCAACATCTTCGATCTTCCATGTAATGACTCTAAGACTTCCTATAAACTGTTGCTCGGATGCCCATGGCTTCATGAGCATGGAATAGTAGCTTCAACTCTCCATCAATGTCTCAGATACTACTGTGGAGGAGAGAAAGATTGAAGGGGATGCTAGGCCATTCACTAAGGCAGAGTCACATTTCGCTGATGCTAAATTCTTTGATGAAGCTGCAGCACCTAAAGAGATGATGATATCAACAATTGGCTCCACATGTGACTCAAAAGCTACCAAGAATGCACAGGCGACCATAGAGCATGATGGTGCAAAACAGCAACAACGAGGCAAGGAAGACGACAAACCAGTTAGTGAAATGGAACTCGCTAAACAAGTCGTAAGACAGGTAGCTGCTTCAGTAAACTCCATGGCACCGATTTTGAGGTATGTTCCGAAATCCCATCGTAAGGAAGGAGAACCGCCTTTCGGTGGTGTTGTACATGCAAATGCTAAAGGCAAGATTGTTGGGAAGGCTAACAAGGCAAACTTGGATGCCCTTAAAGGGAGTGCTACGTTGCCGACACACAAGGTGTACCAGCTAAAGATGAGCAGACACCCCCTCCTTGGGTTTATTTCCTCTTCTACGGCCTTGTTGAAAAAAGAAGAGGTGTCGCCACATACGCGTACCAAGAATAGATTTGATCCAAATGCATACAAGCTTATGGAATGAGCCGGTTATAACTTCCAAAACCCTGCTACCTTAGGGAAGATAATCGAAGTCAAGCCTCACGACCTCGATGAAACTCAAAAAATGATCCAAGAACAAGGAGGCTCAGTGGGTGTCTCTAAAGTCGGACTTGGTTACACACCGCTGCAGCCAGTTAAAATCTCAGGGCTACACAAGGTCAAACAAAATGCGGCTCAATATATCTCTACTGAAGAAGTGGATAAGGGTGAGGAGGAAAAGCCTCAACCTCCTATAAAGTCTTCTGTATTTGACAGGTTACAACCATCTGCCTCAAGGAAACGCCCGTCCGTCCTCACTAGAATCAAGAGCGGTCAAAACCCTAAGTCTTTCGTTCCTTGGAGAATAAAGAATCATGCACAACAAAGACCTTCGGTGTTCAACAGAATCACGAAAGTCAAAGGACCATCAAATCCATTACCCGAAGAATAAAAAGATTCAGTGTTCAATCGACTTGGTGATGGAAACGAAGTGCAAAGTTCTATCCCTTCGTGCATGAAGCGGTTTTCAATTCTGGATGTAAAGACAGATGGTTCTTTAAGGGTGAAGAGATGCACTGTGGTCTTCATTGGTCAGCCAAAAGTTTTGACACCAACACAGGAGATGGGCAAGAAGAAGTAACTTCTTCTAATCACATCACAGGTCGAGAATGCGAGGATTCAGACTCAGAGATGGAGTTTGCAGAAACTCCTAAAACCCTTGAGGATGGGGGGCAAGCCACTATCAATGATCTGAAGGAAATGAATCTTGGTACCACCGAGGAATCTCGGCCCATTTATATAAGTTCACTGCTGACGTCCGAGGAAAAAAGTTAGTACTTTAATCTCCTCTCGGAATATAAGGACGTGTTCGCATGGAGTTTTAAGGAAATGCCAGGGCTTAATCCCAAAGTTGTCGTCCATTGCCCGTCCATCAAAAAGGGTGTGTCTGTAAAAAAGCAGCCTCAATGACGTTTCCATCCAGCGTTGGTACCTGAAATTAAAAAAGAAGTCAATAAACTCATTAAAGCAGGGTTCATTTGGGAGGTAAAATATCCAACCTGGATCGCAAACATTGTCCCCATAAGGAAGAAGAATGGACAACTTCGCATTTGCATAGACTTTCGGGATCTCAATGGCGCATGTCCAAATGACGATTTCTCGCTCCCCGTCATCGAACTCATGGTTGATTCGACCACAGGGCACGAGGCCTTATCATTCATGGATTGTACTGCAAGGTATAATCAAATCCAATGGCGCTAGAAGACCAGGAGGCCACAGCTTTTCGCAGTCCCAAGGGCATTTTTTGTTATAAAGTAATGCCTTTTGGCCTAAAGAATGCGGAGGCAATATATCAAAGGGCAATGCAAAACATTTTTAATGATATACTCCACAAGACAATTGAGTGTTACGTCGATGACTTGGTGGTCAAATCTAAAAAGAAATGCGACCATATTCCAGATCTTCGTAGCATCTTCGAATGTCTACGGAAATGTCAGTCGAAGATGAACCCACTCAAGTGTGCATTTGGAGTCACTTCTGGGAAATTCTTGGGCTTTGTCGTCGGCCATAAAGGGATCGAGATTGACCAATCCAAGATCAAAGCAATCCAAGAATGCCTGAGCCTAAGAATCTCAAGGAGCGTCGTGGCCTTCAAGATCGCTTAGCATATATTCGAAGGTTCATATCAAATCTAGTTGGTCGTTGTCATCATTTCAGCCACCTTATGAAAAAGGGAGAACCTTTTGATTGGGACGAGTCATGCCGCGAAGCCTTCGTGAAAATCAAGAAGTACTTGTCGAACCCTCCAGTATTGGGAGCACCAATCCCTGGCAAGCCTCTTATACTCTACGTCGCGGCTTAAGAACAATCATTGAGAGCACTGTGTGCTCAAAAGAATGAGGAAGGAAAAGAAGTAGCTCTGTACTACTTAAGCCGTACATTGGTGGGGGCTGAATTAAAGTATTCACCCATAGAAAAGATATGCTTGTCACTTGTATTTGCCGTTCAAAAACTCAAACATTACATACAAGCATATACGGTGCATGTGGTTTCTAAAGCCGATCCCATCAAGTACATTCTATCGAGGCCAGTCCTCAGTGGGCGGCTTATGAAGTGGGCTATGATCTTGAAGTAGCATGATCTTGTCTATGTGCCACAAAAAGCAGTCAAGGGGCAAGCGCTAGCAGACTTCCTAGCCGATCACCCAATTCTTGATGAGTGGGGGCTAAACGATGACTTACCAGGTGAAGATGTGCTCTTTGTCGATATCCTTCCACCTTGGAAAATGTACTTTGACGGAGCTGCAAGAAGCGATGGGGCTAGTGCTGGTGTAGTGTTTATCTCCCCTGAAAGGCACGTCCTCACCTATTCATTCGTGTTAACCCAATTATGCTCAAATAACATGGCTGAGTACTAGGCATTAATCTTAGGCCTTCAAATGGCTACTGAAATGGGAATCAAAGACCTTAACATCTATGGTGATTCTCAATTAGTCATCAAGCAGCTTCTCGAGGAATATGAAGTCAAAAAGGATGACCTCTTATCCTACTATAAATATGCCTTACGACAGCTCGACTAGCTTGAAACCGTCAAGTTACAGCACGCTCCTAGGAGTGCCAACAAGATGGCTGACGCACTCGCAAATCTTGCAGCCACTCTGGCACTGGGGCAGAAGAAAGCATGAATGTCCCCGTTTGCAACCGGTGGGTTGTTGCACCTCTCGCTGAAGAGTCTGAGGAAGAAGTCAATGAGGTTAGTGCCCAGGAAGTAGACGAAGAAGACTGGCGCCAACCCACTCATTGATTACCTACAGCATAGGAAGCTCCCTAACGATCCAAGGCATAAGACAGAAATCCAACGAAGAGCTCCCCACTTCCTTTATTTCAATGGGACTCTTTATCGGGGCTCCTTCCTTGGCATTTGGTTATGATGCTTAGGAGACGAAGAGGCAAGACAAACAATGGAGGAAGCACACTCAGGAATATACGGTGCACACCAAGCAGGGCCTAAATTATATGATTAAATCAAAAGGATGGGCTACTACTAGCCACCATGGTACAAAACTGCATTGATTATGCAAAAAGATGTGAGCCTTGCTAATTTTATGCAAATTTTATTCATCAACCTCTTGAACCACTTCATCCAACCGTGGCAGCTTGGCCATTTGAAGATTGGGGACTTGACGTTGTGGGACCTATCACTCCAAAATCCTCCGCTAGCCACTCGTACATCTGGGCGGCAACTGACTACTTTTCCAAATGGGCAGAAGCAATCCCACTGAGAGAAGTCAAAAAAGAGAATGTTGTTGATTTTATTTGGACCCATATCGTCTATCGAGTTGGCATGCCCCGATATTATCACTGACAATGGCAAACCATTTGTCAACAAGCTGGTGATCGCTCTTTGCGAAAAGTTCAAGTTTGTCCAACGCAAATCCTCAAAGTACAATGCACCTGTAAATGAGTTGGCAGAAGCATTTAGTAAGACACTTTGCAACTTATTAGATAAAATGCTGGCAAAGTCAAAGTGTGATTGGCATGAAAGGTTAGGGAAGGCCCTTTGGGCATGCAGGACCACGCACAAGACACCGACCTAATCAACTCCTTTCGCTCTGGTGTATAGGGTTGAAGCAGTGCTACCTTTGGAACTTCAAATCCCTTCGTTCCGTATTGCCATTCAGGAAGGCTTAATCAAAGATGAAAATCACAGGCTTCGCTTGGCTGAACTCGAGGCCCCTGATGAAAAAAGACTTCTAGCGTAGCAAAAGTTAGAATGCTATCAAGCCCGCTTGTCACGAGCATTCAACAAAAAGGTACGACCACATTCATTTCAAGTTGGAGATCACGTACTCACCGTGAGAAGACCCATTATTATCCCACACAAGACTGGGAGCAAGTTCACTTCCACGTGGGATGGCCCTTATGTGATTCGAGAAGTCTACACCAACAGCACTTACAGGATTGTCGGTGCCGACGGAGTACGAGTTAGGCCAATAAATGGCAAATTCCTGAAACTTTATTATGCTTAGTATGTTAATGCATGTAAGCTCCTAAACATGAGCATAAACTGTTCATTCTCTCAAATTAAACTCCATTGTACTACTCCTCGCCCGCAAGAGTATAAACTGTGAACGGCGAAACTAAAAAAAAAACTTATTTGATTGTGAGTTTTATACAACTTGTGAGTTTAAAGGAGAAATATAGAGATTTGGCTGGCTGTCAATTCATATGTTGTCATGAAGTTGATAAAATAATTGTGGAATCCAAATCACAAAGAAAATCAACTATGACACATGTGCAGCAATGAATAAAAGAAAATTTTCATCTGAGCTTTATTCAATATATGTCAAGCTTACATCACAAAAGTACAATGAGCATTACAAATCCATCTCAAAAAAAAATGAAAAAAGAAAAAGAGAGGTAACTATAGATCCCATTGAAAATTCTTCAGATCTTTGAAAGACTCCTTTATGTAAGCCTCAGCGTTCTCCAAACTAGCTTTTATGGCTACATCCATCACTTCAGTGGCATTAAGTACTTCAATCTAACCCTATAGGTCAATGACTTCCCACTTAGCTTCTTGAAGCAAATGCTCGCTGGCCGCCACCTGAGAGCTCAACTCTTTCTGTTGATCTTCCAAAAGTTGGAGTTCTTTCAGCAGCTCCTGACGCCTGGACTCAACATGCTTCAGCTCGGCCACCTTCGCTTCATAATGGGTGCCCCTGTGTTCAGCCGACGGGAGGCCTCATCAAGCTTACCTTGCACCTCCATGCGACAATTATTATGCTCTTTAGTAGATATCCGACCGGAGTAGCTCTGTTACATGTCCTTGAAGCCGCATCTTACCTAATCAACCCTTCAACCTTGCTCTCTATAGGAGTGACGTCCACACCTCTTTGAAAGATAGTGGCACAAAGGCTATCAAAATCGCCTCTAAGAGAAGGACGTCTGTCAAAAGGGGTGCGACACACCTTGTCAAGTATGGCTTTACCCAACACTCGCGCAGCATTCTTATCCACCTCCTTCATAAAGGCATCAGCATTAAAGATAGAAATTCCCCCTTGGGGAACCTTTAAAGGGTGTTGTGGGTGAGGTACCAGTGAATGAGCATTGACTCTACAAATGGACTCGACCTCATCATCATCCGGGGGACAAACACCCCGTGAGTTAGCTAATCGTGATCTGCTGTCCAATAAATCTTTACCAAAAGATGGTATACGTCCAACCGATGAAAGGCATTGACTTCCCGAAGGTAGAGGAATGTGCGCCAGTCCCTCCTTGAAATTCACATCATCACTTTCCCCCTAATTTAAAAAAAAGGAGCAGAGATGTGTGCCAGGGTGAAGAAGGTGAGATGCACATTTGAAAAGAAAATATGCTTCTATCTTTAAAAAAAAAAAAAGAAAAGGGAAGGGAGTACCATGCATTCAATAGGATTAGGTTCAGCATCGAGGATATCCATGATATTCTCAGCACCTTCTGGGGGCAGCTCGATTACCTTTCTGGCACTTGGCTCACAAACTCCAACAGGTAGCTTGTCCTGGCCATTCACAGCAAGATTAATCAGAGGATTAGACTTATGTCGACATGTCTCAGTAGGTGAGGTATTTGCAAGGTTCTTCAATCTCATTCATTACCTGAGGTAAGGGCATAATGCTTTAAATAGGGATTGTAGGGATGGGCGTGGCCGGAGGGCCGACATCTATTCCTGGAATCTTGACACGAGAAGAACCATCCTCTATCACCGGGACAAAGGGCTTCACTGGCTTCCCAGAACGAACAATCTTCAACTTAGGTTTGAGTTTGCCTTCATCCTTTGAAATGTTCGTGTCAGATAAATCACTACGTTTCCTTTTGGAACCACTAGCATGTGGGCTGCAAGGCAGGGAGATGTTGGCCACCATTCACAAAATACACGAGTGGTATTCCTCTCGAGTAGATTGCATCGCCCAGGAAGTAAGACTTGGGGCCCCGTTCCATAGCGCGTGAGCATGTGATGATAGTAAAGCATTGCTTCCGGATCAGGAAGATTATCGAAGTCCAGATCAGCAGGAGCATCTTGATGAAAACCAAATTGTCTACTGAATCGGTCCGGGCAATAGTGTTCCATGACAAGGTTGTCTTCGCAACGGTAGGCCACAAAACTCGAACGAATGCTGACAAAATAAGCAAATTCAGCCCTCGATAGCTTACCGTCATCCATGAGAGTCTCCTTAAGTCGGTTGATGACGGTCGAATGCCAGAGAAAACCCCTCCCAGAACCAATGAGTTCCTGGCCTCTTCAGGCTGAAACGACTTGGCTCGGTCAAGGCCACTAAACCTCACCATGCTTGGACTGAAGGAAGCCTCACCAACTAGCTCATATGCATCAAAGTTTTTGGCTAACCAAGCATAGAGGAAATGAGTAGGAAAATGGCCACCACTTCTACTAGGATGTGAAGAACGAGAGACTTCGTTGAGTGCCTTGTAGACACTCACAAGGATCGCTGTAGGGAGGCAATAACCCACACCTGATGCCATCAATGATGTGATGCTGAAAGTGCTAGGACGTATGCAACCAGCATCTCTAACTGGCAGGATAAATGTTCATAGCCAACAGGAAAGAAATGCCGCCAAAAAGGTCTAGGTACGTTGGCCAGTAGCCACTCCTAGCTCGTTGAAAACAGTTTGACAATCACTCCACCTACGGGCTCGTGCGTCGGTGAGGGAAGACAGTATTCCTGGATGTGGGATTCAGTTATCTTGACCGGGCTTCTTGGAAACATAGTACTTGCTGCGTCCCTGAAACCAAAAAGAAATCCACTGCTCTATGGTAGGCTTGCCCTTACGACCTTGCATAAGTTTGTAGTAAGCAACGAACAGATAAGTGCAACTCAACGGAAGCTTGCTTGTGAGTTCCCGCTGAGTAGGAAAAACTTCATCAGAAAGCCGCCCAAAGATTGGTAACCCAAGGAAGCTGTAGACATCAAAGATAGATAGGGACACCTCGCCTTTAGAAGTATGAAATGTGTTCATTTCGGTACACCAATACTCGCACACCGCCCGAATGAGGTTCGAACACCGATCATAAAGAAAGAGCGATGCAAACAAAGCATGAAACAGATGAAGGGTTGTGAGTTTCTCCCTGTAACGAACGAGGATATCCTTTAACCACTCCCAGTAAAGCAGCTTGTAAGAAAACTCCTCATGAAACGACAATTTAGTCGATGATCTGCACTCAGACTCTATGTCATTTCGTAGTAACTGATAAGAAGGGAGATTCTCTTTCACTTTAATGTGAGTAAAGAGCAAGATCATTTCGCCTGTCTTCAAATTCTCCTTCGACCACCAGGGAAGGCTCGAAGGACCTCCAAAACAATCAGGCTTGCACAAGGACGTTATAGGGTTGCGGACGGGTAACTTTGTCTCTTCCCCATCTAGGTCATTTTCGCTAGGTTGGATGTATAGATAGCATCACCTGTTAGTGGCTTTATCCACAAAAGTGATCATTTTGAATAGACCTGCATCCATAGTAGGAATAAAGAAAATTGAGTTGTAAGACTTGTTGCAGGAACAGTTCAATAATCGGATGTGAGACCCAAAAAAAAAAAAATTCTTAGGCATGGAAGAACTATAGAACCCAAAAAAGAAAAAAAAAACAAAGAAAAAGGGTTAAAAAAGGGGGCACAAATGCAAGCAAGGACTCTTCAGCAGTCAAATTAGTCTCTTGAGAACGTTCGCCTTTGGAAGGCTGCCTTAGGAGGAAATTCACGGTTAACCTATTGATATACCCAAAAGGGTTAGACATTCAAAGGTTAACCGGCACCAAGTCAAATTCACCTCTTGAGCACTTTCATCTTCGGAAGATCGCCTTAGGAGGAAATTCAAGATTAACCCGTGGATGTATTCAGAGGGGTTAGACATTCAAAGGTTAACCGGTGCCAAATCAAATTTGCCTCTTGAAACTTTCTCCTTTGAAAGATTGCCTTAGGAAGAAATTCAAGGTTAACCCGTTGATGAACCCAAAGAGGTTGGACATTCAAAAGTTAACCGATATTAAATCAAATTCACCTCTTGAGAACTGTCTCTTTCGGAAGGTCGCCTTAGGAAGAAATTCAAGGCTAACCCGTTGATGTACCCAAAAGGGTTAGACATTCAAAGGTTAACCGGCACCAAATCAAATTCGCCCCGTGAGAATTTTCGCATTGAGGAGGCCGCCTTATGAGGAAATTCAAGATTAATCCGTTGATGTGCCCAAAAGGGGTAGACATTCAAAGGTTAACCAATATTAAATCGAATTCGCCTCTTGAGAATTCTCGCCTTTGGGAATTCGCCTTAGGAGTATTCGAAGTTAACCCGTTGATATACCCAGAAGGATTATACATTCAAAGGTTAACCACAATATATTATTACACAAATTTGCACGACCCAAAAAAAAGGGGGATGTTATCTGAATAAAAATTAAAAAAAACTCCAAGCAGCGTGAAGGAACAAAAAGAAAAAAAAAAAAGGAAAAAAAATTGACACACTCCCACGGCCCAAGAAAAAAAAAAATTTTGAAAAGAGAGGTCCAAGTATGGCCACGCCAGGGAAAGGCAAATAAAAGTGAAATTACGATGAGGTGTTCTGAGAGCAACACCCTGGAGAAACTTAGCATTAATTATTCTGCTTCTTCCTTAGCAATTCATGAACAAGCTTCGCAGAACCGGCCATGGAAATACCCAGAACCTGGCACTACAGCTACTCACATCGCTCTCCTCCCATTGCTGCTTTGCACATGGCTAGGGAAGATTAAAAAAAAAAAAACAACAAAGAGGGAGGACAGAGCAGCAAAGAGAGAGGTAGAGGAGGGAAAATTTTTCTCTTTCTCTCGATGGTTATGAGTCGGTTTTTGCTCCTATTTTCTCCTTCCTTCGTTGATCCGCACACTAGGTTTAGCATTAACCAAAAAAAAAAAAAAATCTCTTGGAGGAATTGAAGAAGGATGAACGGTAAATGTCAGGAAAAGGGGATTGAAGATGGTTATTTTGTATGAACTTGAATGAACTGGCTGCTACTTGGGGATATATGTATGAGCGTCCTCATTATGAACCCTAGCCCTAGCCGTGTGCCGCCCAAATCGGGATATCAACTTTCCTAAGCTAATGCAAAGCATATGGCTATTTAATTTAGGAAGGAAATAGATAATATTATGTACTAGTTTCCTTTAGTACTCTTTGCAGCTCCAAGAGAGAGGGAAAGAGGAGAATGAGAGTCCAGTTGCTCCGTCCGTGCAGTAAGCCCAAAAAAAGGGGGGGTGGTAACTGCGTTCAAGGCACTCTGCCCATCGAGTCTATACTGCAGAGAAGGGAGGAGGAAGAAGATCACGTGCATAGTCAGAGTTTGTTTGGTGAGGCCAGGCTGGCTGAAACAAAAAAAGGGGGGGCAGAGACGTTCAAAACCTTATTTACGCAGCTAGGTCTCGAACGGGGCATTTGTAGGAGATAAAAAGTATCCGTCCAATCAAGACCCGCCACATGGTTTATTTTGCCTAATTATACACTGCCACGTGTTAAATTAAATATTTTGGTGAATAATTATGACGGCCAATCAAAAAGCGCCAAGTGTCACAATGATGCAGAAAATAAATCATTATTCCTTTTCCTTTAAGGGATAATTAATAGAAAACCTGCATTTCGTTCCACTATAAAAAGAGAGCTACCCCTCCCATTTTAGAGGTCAGCATTCAGGAGAAATCACAAAAGCTCAAGACTTCTCTCTGGTAGAAAACAACAAGCACCTCAAACACGTGTCGTCTATGCGTGGAGATTTAGGCTCATATCCTAACTGAAATTAAGTCTCTTAGGCTCTATCTTAAGATCAAATTCATTCAAATTCACTTAAGGAGATTGAATCAGAGAATTTGTTACACTTGTTCTTGTAACAGTTATACATAGATTGTATCTATTCTTTGATATAAATACAAAAGTTCAATTTGTTACTCAATTTCTTGTCTAATTTATTGCAGGCTAGAAATTTGTGTTTGCAGACGTCATACAAAATAAAGAAGTATGTTAGGAACATCTATACTTACACTTACTTCTATATGTTCCAAAGACACTGGTTTTCACATCTAATTCCGTAAAACAAATTCTGCTAGTATATGTCATTCAAAGTTAGACAAATATGGTACCAAAAGCACCTATATATGAGTTAGATGGTGTTTTTGCAAATGCTTGTAGAGAAATAGCTGTGCAAAATAAGCTAATACCAAATTTATGGCCTTAGTTTTATAAGTGTATCGATCTGGCTAGGTGGGACCTTCCAAAGTTGTAGGTTTTATTGAGTTTCATGATTTTAGTTGAGGGTGCACTTCACAAGATAGGTGGTGAGGCTACAAGCAATGTAGTAATGGATCTACAGACCTGTATCAGATGGGTTGTCCCAGAACACATTGAGACACATCTACCTCTGACGTCCGTAACTAAATGAAAGGAAAAAGGGATTAACATGGGGTTGGTTGAGAGTGCCATTGAATAACAAGCATGTATGCAGATGTGCCACTCTTAAAATCAGGCTGCTTCTCATGATAATAGAAATTGTCCACAGAAGAGATGCTAGTGCACTATCTCAAAGGTATGTATGCCTTTTGCATTTCTTTTAAAGAAATTTCGGCTTTATGATTTATGCTTTGGTTTTTTTTTGTACTTTTTTATATTTTTTAAAATTGTTTGTAGATTAACATCCTTATGACCATTCTTCTTATTATGTGCTGATGGTTAAAACTAGTTATAGCTACTAGACAATCCCCCCAAGTGTCTTCAGATGAAGAATAGACTTTGTCAGCATCAAGACTTTAGTTTGTGATCATTAGTATTGCTTTTAGTGATCAATGGATTGAATATGGTGACCCCTAGGAATGTTTCTCAATCATAATGTATGTCCTCACTATAAACTTGGTTAAGGATCAACAGTTGCAGTTTTGGTGATTATTAAAGCTATATTTGGTGATAACTAGATGTTTTTACGATGATCGACATTAAATATGATTTGTTTTCATAAAACATATCCTGAAGTATCGTTAGGTCAGCTTTGTTTTCTTGTATTTGTGGTTTATTCTCATCAAGAATCAGAGTATATGTCATTACATATCATATTAATTGGTAATCAACAGCTGCAGTTTTGGTGAGCATTAGAACTATGTTTGGCGATCACTAAATATGTTTTGGTGTTCAACATAAATATGGTGGTTTTCCGAAAGACATATCCTAAAGTATAGTTCGATAAGCTTTTATTTTGTTGTATTTTGAATTTATTCTCATCAAAAATCATAATCTATGTTATTATAAATGGTGCCAATTGGTGATCAACAGTTGCAGATTTCGTAATCATTAAAACTATGTTTGGTGATCACTGAGCACCATATCCTCAATTATAGTTAGTGATATCATCATCTTAGTTAGTGATCAATAGGTGTTGTTTTAGTAATCCATGGTATTGCTTTCGGTGATAATTAGAACTAAATTTGATGATCACTACATTTGTTTATGGCGATCAATATAAATGTTTGTTGTTTATGAAACATACCCAGATGTATAATTGGGTACGCTTTCATTTTGTTGTATTAGGGTTTATTCTCATCATAAATCATAGTATATTTTCTTGTAAATGATATCAATTAGTGATTAGCAGTTGTAGTTTAGTGATCATTAGAGCTATTTTTTGTGATCACTACATGTACTTATGCTGTTCAACATATCTTCAATTATAGTTGGTGATATCAGCATCATAGTTAATGACACAACAGACATTGTTTGAGTGATCATTACTATTTCTTCTAGTGATCATATTATTAAATTATGACGACTGGTATCAACATGTTTGTAGGTCATAATATATATCTTCACTTAATAAACTTAGTAATCCGCGGATGTAATTTTGATGATCATTAATGCTATGTCTTCACATAAAAACTTAGCTAGTTGGTGTTTATTTTGGTGTGCCTTAGCTGTCTATGATTAAGAATCATAATGCACATTTTCACTGATCATTTCATTCAGTGATCAATAGATATATTTTCGATGACCAATAGAACTACGTTTGGTGATCATGCTTATATCTTCCAAAATTGAGCAGACTGATAGATTTGGATAAACCTTAAATGTAGTAAATAGTCATATAATCTACAAAACATACTTATACTTTGCATAGCTTGCAATAATTGTTGTCCGTTAAAATATAGCAACAAAAGAAGTGAGGCAAATGAAAGCGTAAACCTTCTTTGGAGCCTTCAGATTAACGTGAGTTGTTAAGATGCTCAATTTTTATTTGTTATGTAAATAAAAGTTAAGATGAGTCACTTACGCTGTTTGCTTTCAATATTTCACCTTCCCAAAAATATTTCCCCATGTGCCTTATACAAAATATCCCACAATTTGTGGCATTTGTATGTGCCCTCCACGCCATTGTGAAGTAGACAGCCTTTAGCTTTTTGACAATTTTGTGTTTTGAATGACCTTTGGTCTCCATGTAATGTCTAAGCACTTTTACCTGCACAAAAATTCAATGATCATATGTTTTATGTTATAATTAGATCAGGGCAATGATAAATAGGATTGTTTTAAAGTGTATATGTATAAAACTCACCATTTTCTTTGACAATTCTCCATATTCCATCTTCAATGATCGTTTCGTTATCAATTATCGCAAGCTTATGGCCTATCAAGTTAAAGAACTACATGAGGTAAGGCCTTTTATAGCATACTGGGATGAAAACCTATGATTTTTTTATTGGGAAAAAATAATAAAAATTAGATATGCAATATTAGATATAAACATTAACCGTAAGTTAAAGGAGCTCACTATATTAAGAACATCCATAAACTGAGAACTTACCAAGTCAATTTCTTTGATTCTTTGGCCAAGGACATCTAATCAATTCAATGTTCATTATACACTCGAATTCTCTGAATCTTTGGTTGAAGATTTTTATTTTCAACATTTCTTCTCTAATTAAATGTTAATTAATATTTATGTAATGACATGTATAGCTAAAAATAGAACACACTTGGTGAGAAATTCAACAAAGAACGTATTTCAATCACTAAGTATTTTGTTGACAATCACTAATGTATTCATGATTGAGCCTTAACTTATCAAAATGGACTAACAGATTGATCACATGTCATAAGGAGTCTCCTTGGAGTACCAAGATTCCTTTTTCTCTCTAAGTCATTTAGTATGGCAGACCAAATGTTGATTAAATTAATTTCTTCCACTTTTCCTAGCTTAAGAGTACACATAGCAAACCAGGTTGCTTCCTTTTTCGCATGCATCAAACAAAGATTCCCTAGACACAAAAACAATAGTACACATTTATCTGGAAATACATACATATGTAGATAAGTGATCACTAATTATGTTCTAATTGATCATAAATCAATGTTAAATGATCACCAACATGACAAGGACTGAATTTTAAGCAATGAGGGAAAAAACTAAACATTAATATAAATGATCACTGAATCTTATACCAACAAATCACTAATTGAATGTTTATTTTTCACCAATAACATAATGACTTAATTCTAAGCAGTAGGGGGGAAAGTAAGCACTTCGATAAGTGATTACTAATCATATTGCAACTAATAACTGATCAAATGTCTATTAATCACTAATTAGACAATGATTAAATTCTAATCAATGAGGGAAAATGGTAAGCGTTTGCTTAAGTGCTCCCTAATCATATTCCAATTGGTCACAAATCACAACTTTATTGATCACCAACTAGACAAGGTTTAAATTCTTAGTAATGAGGGAAAAAACTAAGCATCTGGTTAAGCACTCACTAATCATATTCAAATCTCATTATCAATCTAAACTCTATTGACCACGAAGGAGGTAAGAACAGGAAATCTGTGCAATGTGCAAAAAACTGGACATTAAAATAGTGGGTTAACATAAAGATAATTAAGTTAAGATATTACCTTGCTTTTAGTTGTTTGGACTTAGCATAGATATAATCAGAAATAAGGAGCTCTTTTTCATCACTACTAGGAAAATGATTATTAACGATGAAAAATGCGGACGTTAAGAGCCTTTTTTTCCATGGTTAAAATTTTTAACGACTGGAAAGAAGTTGGTGTCATTCGTCGTTATTGGTTCCATTATTAATAGTTTTCACAACGATTTAAAAAATTTCGTTGCCATTATTAATAACGGCGATACACCACCTTGTCGTTATTAGTGAGTTAATAACAATAACTTATTTATCAATAGCAACCAAATTATTCATTGTGCACATCAACAAATTGAATTTAGATCAACAATGTCGAAATTGTTTCACCTTCATTATTTAAAGCTTAATCGTTACAACTCAATAAAAATTTGCAATTTTGGTAATAATAGCAACTAATTTTTTGTCATTCCCCATATGAAGAAATAATATTAGCCATATAATAAGTATCAACCCAAACATACTATCACAATTGCCTGAATATATGAAGTATAATTAACAGGATAGTAGAGCTAAAGAAAGCAAAATGCATTTTCACAGATCTCCTTGCACTGTATCTAGTAATTCGTGTTACAATATAAATTAAACATAGTATAGCCATTGAAATTGGCATTATACACAACCCCCCAAATAAAAGTAAGTTTGAAATTGTTGAATGATGATTCAAAGTCGATAAGTGATGATTCAAAGTGGCCTTCAAACAACCTATCAAAAAGGAAACCAAGATACACAAGTTAGAACACTCTATATCAAAAATAAAATCAATTCATTAACATATATCACAAAATATGAAGGCAATAGTAGGCAATGTATATCCAGGGTTATTATTGGTGGACACAGGAGTAAATATCATACTTTAAGCCTTAGCCTTCCCATCTTCAATACCTTGCAATATAGGTTAAGGCTAGCCTATAAAGTATTAGATCAAGTGCTTAAATTCTCATGTCGAAGTTAGCAACTGCATTAGAATTGCAAGGAACACAATAAAAGAGGAGCTAACCTTCACAACTTTAAAAAGTTTGGTAGCCATATTGGAAATTAGAATAAGCATTGACAGCAATAGCATGAGCACTGAAGTAAAATTAAGCTTATAAAACTAAAACCTCAAAGGGATGACAAAAGAACAAAATAATATTAAATCTCTAAAGAATTACATTTAGCATGAAGTTTATAATAAAAACCTTATGTAGTAACATGACCTGTGAATATGATATGTATATCAATCAAGTACTTCCATGATATAATTTCTTTGATGCATATGATTCAGAAAAATCAAAACATTCAAGTCAATACACAGTAGGAATTGCCTAATAGATTAATTAACCCTTGGGCAATCAAGCCCAAGCTTCTCAATGCCTCATCCCCCAACCTATCTAGGAGAATCTCTCTTGGTCCTATCAACAAGCAATAATATTTCTCAAGTCCATCACACAAATAAAACACAATTAGAACTAAAAGAAGATTCACATTAAACCCATAATTGATCCCATTAAGGTACTAAGAAAATCACACTATTAAGAATCAAAACGGAAATAAGACAAAATAGCAATACTGTGATCTATTAACATCCAAAGTTCAAAAAAAAGAGCAAGTACTAATAGCCAAGCCCTTGAATTCCAAATTCAAGACATGTTTTTATAATTCTGCAGTGCCAACACAATATAAGAGGTACTTTTATAAATAAAAGCATACACTAACAACCTAAACATTATAAATACTTGTTGATCTAGCAGTATGTGGCACTATTGAAATCTAGAAAAAGATTTATAGATTATGGATGTGCTACTGATTCCACTAGGTACACAATTGACACAGCTGAGAATGAAATCGACAACTTTTATACGTTAAACTAGAATCCATCACTATACCACAATTAAGCCAATTTTTTTTCCAAATTAAAGAAATAAATATCAAATTAGAATCAAACATTGATAGAATAGGAGAAATTCAGGAAGTGCACGTAAGAGAAATCCCAAAATCAGAGGCCAAAGCAAATGAAAAATCAGAAAATTCAATAATTTCCACTACATCAAATTAACTACCAATGAAAAATAATGTTCCCAATACAATTACATAAATCACTCGAGCATATAAACTAGCCCTTGATGTGGAGAGGAATAAAGAGAAAGAACAGCAAGATACATCGAGGGTTGATAACTAGTGCCATAAGTGGCGACAATTAGAAACATGTTGACGGCAGTGACGAGAGAGCGGGAGTTTGCACATGATGATGTCTGATGTTTCCACTTTTCATAGAGGAAGTCTCTGGTAGGTGTATTTGAAGACTTTTAGGGCTACTATTGTAGAGCTTTTAATCTTAGATTTTCTACCTTTTCCCTCTAATTATTTAAGCTAATTAAGCTAATTTAAAATTAGAATTTCACCTCTATTTTTACTTTTGCTCCATAATATTCTTTCTAAATAGCATTAACAATGACATTGTAAAAGCAATAACAGTAATCTGAATAGTTCATCGTCTAATGATGATTTTCTTAGTAATGTTAAACAACAGTTGAAAATATTCATTGTTATTAGCATGTTTTGACAACAACGTTTAAGAGTGGATTATTAAAATGTGGTCATTGAGAAGTCTATTTCTAGTAGTGCATAAAGTTCATCACCTAACTTTGTTAAGCAGATGAAAAATGGTAAGTAATAAGCCAGTGGCAACTTTTTAGGATGCTGCTTTCCTATCCTAGTAGATGGCCCCACTTTCTCTACCTTTGCAGTAGTAATGGCAGTAGCTAGATCTTTCTTATCATCAGTTTTAGGCTGGCAAACTTTCATTTGTTCTAGTTTTAACCTTGGTCTTTGGTGGCACTTTGGTCTTGTTACCATAAGTTAGCTGGACCTCACCCTGTGTCATGGTAGTATTTTCTTCTCCTTGACTAGTTGGTTAGCATCTGGCATATTTGCTATTTCTCTGTTACTACTCTTCTATGAGACCTTAGTTTTGTTCCCACCAGTCTATTTAACAGGCCCCTATGCTTTGGTTGCGTCCTTCTGCTATTGGACTGGCTAGTTTGCAGCAAGAGCATTTACTGTTTCTTTACTGCCTTCGCCCTGCACAGCAGGCTTACTCTTTTCTAAGTCCTCAGTTTTGTCATCATAGGGTTGCTTATCCTAAGCCTTCAATGTGGGGTGTTTGTTTGCTCTGCTCTACTGGCTGTTTGGTAGCAGTGGTGACACTAGCTTGCTGCATAGTAGGCTTCTTGATCTTAGTAGTTGTCTTTCGAACCTCACCCTTCTAAGTAACAAGCTTTTCTACTACTTTAGACTTGCTCTTAGGAGCTTTCTTAATGTTCATTTGCTTAGTATGAATAGTAATGGAGCACTACCGTTCTCTTGATGATCCTTATCCTTTTCACTGCTAACGTTTACAATAGGAATAGACGTGCTTGCAACAATTGTACTTTCACTGTTCGCTTGACTAAGTCCAAGTTCAAGACTAAATGAAGGCTTGCTGTCTTTTTCTTGGCTTCCTCCTTCACTTGATCCTTCACAAGTTCCTTTTGATGTTGATCCTTTTCACTCTGTTGTTTGCATCAACTATAAATGTGCTCACTATAATTGGACTCTAACTGTCTGGTTGATTAGTTTTGAGTCCGAGCTTGAATGAAGGCCCACTGTCAGCCTTCATTAATTTCTGCTTCGCTTGGGCCTTCATAAATTCCATGTGAGCACTCTAAAGTTTGGCAATAGCCTTCATTGTGCTGGCAATGTTAAAATTATGACCTTGGCTCAATGAAGGTATTCCTTTCGCATTCCACACTTTCTGGGATTGGTCACATGGAGTACGATCATCGCAGTATGAGGGGAACATTGCTTTTACTTCATCTGTTATCTTGCAAAGAGCTTCGTTGTCCTGGCACTTGTTATACATGTATTCCATGATGCTGATGGATTTTTTATAAGTCATTGCCAACTGTTGCGTCGCAGCAGTGATGCACTCAATGTTTTTCTAAATTTTTTAAAAACATCAATATGTTATTATATTAAATTTTAGCAATGAAGGGGTAAAGGCAACACTTAGTTATGCTATCAGTAATAATATATCATTTGAAGACCAGTCACATGACTATTGATCACTTACTAGGCAAGCACTCAATTGTAAACAATCAAGAGAAAACCAAACAGTAAGTTAATTGCTCAATGATCTTATACATATTGGTCGATAATGACATCACTATTGAGCATTGCCCTCATAAGGACTGAATTAAAAGCAAAGTGGGAAAAACTAAACATTAAGTTAAGTGATCATTAATTTCATGCCTATTGATCACTAATCACATAAATATTAATCAGTAATTTGATGACTATTGATTACTAAATAATTGGAAATAAAAAAGTAAATGTTCAGTTAACAGCTCACTAATGATATCTATTTGAACACCAATGACATCTCTATTGATCACTACACACAAAAGCACCGAATTTCAAGCAAAGAAGGAAAAGCGTAAACATTAATTTAAGAGATCATTAATGTCATTGATAATGATCACTAATCACATGACTGTTGATCAATGTAGTAGGCAAAAACTAAATTATAAACCATTAGGGGGAAAAATGTGAACATTCAATTAAATGTTGACCGACGTCGTGGTAATTGATAACCAATGACATCTCCATTCTATCCATAAGGCATCCATAAAAAGACAGAATTCCAAGTTAGGTGATCATTAATCTTATGTCTAGTGATCACTAATCATATAAGTATTGATCACCAATCTTTCAAAATTGTATCACTAAATAATTGGGTAAAAAAGTTAACATCAATTTAAGTGATCGCTGTTGTTATTTAAAATTATCACTAATCACATAGTTGTTAATGACTTAGTAGACAAAAACTAAATTTCAAATAAGTAGGGGAAAAAATGTAAACATTTAATTAGATGTTGACTAATGGTGCAACAATTGATCCCCAATGACATCTCCATTTTCCATCCATCAGCCATCCATACAAAGGCAGAATTCCAAGTTAATTTAGGTCATCATTAATCTAATGTCTAATGATCACCAATCACATAAATATTGATCACCAATCTTTAGACTATTGATCACTAAGTAATTGGAAAAGAATAATCATTAATGTAAATGATCAGTAATGTTAGTGATAGTGATCACTAGTCATATGATTGTTGATCACTTGGTAGATAAAAACTAAACTCTCACAAGATTGGGAAAAAAATAATGTAAACATTTAGTTACTTGCTAACTAATGCTGTTGCAATCGATCACCAATGACATCTCCAATAATAAGCCATTCACAGAAAGGCAGAAAGCTAAACATTGAGAATATATCGAAGACCAAATTTAGTCATCACTAATCTTGTGGTGACTGATCACTAATTACAAAATTCTTTATCAACAAACTTATGACTATTTATCACCAACAACACCTCTATTGATCAGCATACACACAAGGACTAACTTCTAAGGGGTGGGGATAAAAGTGAACACTAATCTAGATGATCAATAATGTTATACAAACTGATCACTAACCTTATCTGTATTGATCACCAACTAGGATGCTCACCCATGCTATAACAAAGATGAATATATTTCATTTATTACCTTAATTTCTAACCTATTATAGCCTTGAGTGGCTTATTGCTTAGGTTGTATTAGATATGCTGCATCCAGCGGAGGTTCGATAGTTTCTCCCAAAACCATGCATGGCTCTTGTCCTTATCTTTTATTCTTTTTTTGATCTGTTCATTAGTTTATATAAAGATCGTGGGGAATTTTCTCTTGGTAATTCCCTTAATAAAGATAATTTTGTCAAATTAGAGCATCTTAAGATACAGGACAATCAAAAAAAATATAATTATAGGTGGCTTAGACATATGTGACCAGATGATCACTAATGCTTGACTTATTGCTCACTAATAAGTTCACTGCTGATCACTAACAGATTCGGCTACTCCTTCTCTAACAAATTAGCATTTTTATCACCTTTGCACTTTAATATATGTTGATGAGTATGTTTCCTTATATTGATCACCAATTTTATGAAGGAATGCACACTTATAATAGGTTTTGTAATTATCAATTGCATGCTAAAGAGTAGTCGCCATTAAGAAGAAGAGTGCACCATTGAAATGCACCCCTTTTTATGGTCATAGTCTCTTTGTAGTGCATCACAATATCAAGAAGCTTGTCGAATATGAATTAGGAGGAGTTTAGGGAGGGGATCTAATTGACTTCCTTTACATTTTTTAGGAATGATCTACTATAATAGCATTTCCTAAATTCATTAAAGAAGAAGTTGACCAGGTAGATGACAAAATTTCTCTTAAAGCTTTCCTCTCCATCTATTCTATCTAATATAAAATCTGACATTCAAGTTTGTTCCAGGGTGTTCTTGTCCATTCCCATTTTTTCATCCATGCAACGTACAAATGTTCATATTCCTTATCACTCGAAGACTTGCCTAGTTCAACAATCTCCCTTCATGGAATAGGCAGGCCTAACGTCGTGTATGCGTTAAATGGTGTGACTTGAATCTTCCATCCATCAGGAAGCCTAAAGCAGAAAGCATACGGATCAAAAGTTTCTACCAACCACATTAGCAAATCTTCCTGGTATTTGCTTCAGATCAAAATTCAAGAATGAGGCAAATCTCATACATTTGACTTCTTTAATTTGGGCTTAGCTGAACTGCAACACCATTGATGAAAACAAATGACCACTCATTGTTGTAATAAAGATCTTTTGATGCATTTTCTTTTCATTGCATATCTCATCTTAAGAATTTAAAGGCATCTCTCATTGAACCATCTGAAGGTACTGCTATACCTTTTTTTTTTTTAAATTTTGGTGATATCATAGCAGTGCCAGTCTAGTATTGATCGCCTATTTGACCCCTTGTGTGATCTGATTTATACATTATCGCGGGCCCCTTGCTCTTTAGAAGAGCCTTTATCATGTTAAAAACAATCATTTCTTATTCCTCACTTCTCTAATGATCATCATCAATGATGTGTTGTTATTCATAATTCAAATCATTATTTATGTTGCCATTTTCTTCTTGATCTAAATTAAAAACTTCAACCTCAGAGATGTACTCTTTGTTTACTTGAGGTCGTGCTATGTTACTCATGCTTTTGGATTGTGTAAGAAGAAATGCTTTCTTCTTTGGCTTCTCCTTCCTTCTTTCTTCTGGCTTATCCCATTTTTGGTTCATGGGAGATTTTCCCTAGGGATTTTTCACAAGTTATGTCTTTGTCTTTAGGCTTATCAGTGGATTTATCAGTCTTTCCCATCTTGTTATGATCAGGATTCTGAGGGGATTTGTGAGACTCTCCCTCCTTATTTGTATGTTTATAGTAGGGTTCTGTTTGGTGTTGTTCTTCTTCTCCTGGGTTTTCTCTTAGGATCTCTCATAAATTATATGTTACTTTAGACTATTCTTTAGAGATTTCTCACTCTTTCTCGTCTTCTTAGGAGATTTTTCGCTCTTTGCCTTCTTCTTTAAAGGCTTTCCAGTATTCTATTTATTGTCGTTCCTCTTCTTAGGAACTTTATGTGCTAGTTTCTTAGAATAACTTGTTTTCCTAGACCATTATCTAGTGACTTGTCACTATTTGTCTTCTTATTTGCAAGTTTTCATGGAGGTCCTATTGGCTGCTATTCTTCTCCTGTATAACTTTCTCTAGAAACTTATTAGACATGGTCGCCTTGTTTAGGCTACTCACAGTAGGCTTCTCACTCTTCCCTTTCTCATGTGGTCAGTTTTTAGGGGATTTATCTTCTAAGCCCTTGTTCTTCTCTGGCTGGTCTTGATCACCCACTTCATTAGCACCACTGTCGTCATTGTCTGACTAGCAAGCAAATACTTTGAAATAAAGCTTTTTTGTTTGCTACAGACTACTTCCCTTTTAATCATTAGAGCCTTTTCTTCAGTCAGCATCGCCTCCAATATGTGTCTAATCAGCAGCTACTTTAGCACTACAAAATATAAAAACTAAGTCAATAACGACTCTTAAGAAGCGCTGTAATAAGTAGCTATGAATAACCAATACCGTTGTGCTTGTTTATTGAGCATAGTCCTGGTTATAATGTCCTCAATGACATTTTTTATGCTTTTAGAAATTTCTTCTTTAGTCACCTCAGTGAAAATCCAATTGCTTATTCCAAGTACTTACTTATATATAAATGCTCACTTGGATAAATGCTCACCATCAAGAGATGAAGTAATTTTAGGTAACAAGTGGTGAAAAAGAGGATAAAAATTTGGATATCATGTCAGTGGATCACTAACCATCTATTAACCGCAACTTAGACAAAGGATTTAATAGCAAGCAATTAGACAAAAAAGACATCATTTAAATAACTGATCACTAATCATGTTCCAAATTGTCACTAATCACAACTCTATTAATTACCAATTGCAATTCTATTAGTCACCAACAAGGCAAAGGGCTCATTCTTATGCAAATGAGGGAAAAAGTAAACATTTACATAAACGATCAATAATTATATTCCAGGATATTAATAATAAATTGTCTATTGATCACCATTAAGAGATGGGCTTAATTTAAGTGATGAAGGGAGAAAAAAGTACAAATTTGGATATCATGTCGATGGATCACTAAATAAATGTCTATATAACACAAATTAGGCAAAGGATTCAACTATAAGCAGTTAGGTAAAAAACCCATGATTTGGATAAATGATCTCTAATCATATTCCAGATGATTACCAATCACAACCTCTATTGGTCACCAACAAACCAAAGGACTTATTTATAAGCAAATGAGGAAAAAAGTAAACATTTACATTAATGATCACTAATCATATGCCAGGAGAACAATAACAAATTGTCTATTGATCCTTATCAAGAGATGGACTTAATTTTAAGTAACGAGCGGGGAAAAAGAGAAAATTTATATATAGTGGTAGTGGATCACTAAAGAAATAGCAATTCATCGCAAATTCGACAAAGCATTCAATTGTCAACAATTTAGCAAAAAAGGCATCATTCAGATAATTGATCACTAATCATATTCCAAATTATCACCAGTCACAACTCTATTGATCACCAACTACAAAAGGATTGAGCTTTAATCAATTAGGAAAATTAAACATATATCTAAATTTCTACTATTGATCATCAGATGAGGAAAGAAGTAAACAATTCGATAAGAGATCACCAATCATATTTCAATCGATCAAAAGTCTAATGTAAATTGATCTCCATTAAAAGAGGGACTGAATTTGAAGTAATGAGGAAAAAACCTAATCTTTTCTAGTGGTTCACTTGTTAAATATGTGTTGATCACCAAGTAGACAAGCATCCAATTGCAAGCAGGGAGACTAATCATTTAAATAGGTGATCACTAATCATATTTCAAATTATCACAAATCATAACTTTATTAATTACCAACTAGAAAAAGCAAAATATTAGGAATGGTAAAACAGACTTGGGCAAAGGATGTATTTGTAACAACTACAAATTTCAATTTTTATAATTACCAACATTAACTATAAGTGGCATCTAACAACATAATGGGACATTACCGTCATATTTCCAGTCAGGAAACACAAGGCTAGTGTCATAGAATCTGCTACTAAGAATTTATTTCCAATGCCAATCCAAGGGTCCAAGTCAAACTTTAATAATCAAAAGTCAAAGCATTCCAAATCTCAAGAATTTATTGAAAACAATTATTCTTAGGTAGTAAGCGTCCTCAGCCTAACTTGTAAACTTGAGTCTCATCCCCATGCTCATAATCATCACCTGAAAACAAGACATTCAATAAAAAAAAGAGACGAAACTCAATAACAATCACCTTAACAGTCAAAACATAATTCAAATTCATTTCAAACAACTCTAGGGGGAAAGATAACTTAAATAATTTCAAGAAATAGTTTCCAAATTAACCCAACCCAAATTTCAAGTCCATTCAAGTCTCTCTTAATTCAAGTTTAAAAGAAGGTGAGTGACCTCACTAGGTCTTATGGTCTATAATTGATTTAGTTGCAGTCATTTCCCTAAGTTGAACAATTACCGATAACCTAACTTGCACCCCTCAATTAGGTGGCACATAGCCACTAACCATACATGGAATTACTTGGGGAAGACTATAAGGTCTTGCTTACGATCAGGAGCAAACCTCCCACATTCTTCCTAGTTCTTTCACATAAATTATTAATGTTTTGAAATGGGGTCATTAGCCTCACTTTCAAATGGCCTATCCCAACCCAATAAAGGTCCAACATCATTTAAAAGAACTTCAGGGCAACCCAAGATTCCATGCCAAGTTCCAAATAATAATAATCATGCATCAAACAACATATTGGGTTATTCAAGAATGTCCCCTTGACATTAGTTCAAATTAATGTAGAAGATGACCCAAAAAACCATATTTTCGAAAGTCACATTAAAGGGAGTTAGGGCATGATTGTTACCTTACAAGTACTTGCCTAATCTTGAGCTCGACTTCCTAAGCTATCCCGAAATAGTTTGGATTCATGTAGTCTTAGTCCTCAGTCTATAACTTGGTCAATTGAACTCTGATTCTTATGATTCAAAATTTATAATAAAGAGCACTTCCAGATATATATACACTACAAAAAATTCTCATAAATTTTACATAATCTACTATCTATTTGTGAATGTTCAAAATTACACTATTTTTTGGTTCGTAATAGTGGCATATCTTAATCGGCTTTACTCTCAAAGCATATCCTTTCATTCATCATAACTGCAAACATATATCCTTATAAACCCACCATTTGTATTAACACTCTGAAATCCTACTAATTTAAATCAAGCCAAAGAAATATAGGATCTTTATTATTGAAATAAACATAGTTGAATAAAAATACATTGAAATTTTAGGAATTAAAAGAGGGGTTTGCATTAATTTAACTGCTCAACCACAAAGGGATTCAAATCTAAAAATTAGGTAATTGAACAATCAATTGCAGTGTTAATTTTCAAATAATCAAAATCATATTCTAATATGAAAAATATGATATATGAATATGGGAGAATTACGGTTAGGGATAGGGTTTCATAAAACCCAAGCCATGCCTAACCAAGCAGGAAGGGGAAGGCTGCCTAATGGCAGCGTCGGCAGCAACGTGATAGAGGTGATGATGGCCGCAGCTGAGGTTCACCCGTGAGGGATAAGAGAGAAGACGAGACTGAGGGAGTGTGCGAGAGAGAGCATGCGAAAGAAAGGGGGTGCGAGAGAGAGAGAGAGGGAGATGGAGTTGGCTACCTAAGGGAGGTAGACGAGAGGAGCAATTTAAGGCTAGGGTCTTAAGCATAGGAGGAGAGAAAAGAGTTGGAGGGGAAAGAAAAGGAAAGAGATTTTTTTTTCTTTTTTTTTTTCCTACACACACGATGGCTTAGGGGGAATTTCTCACTGAAAATACGCTCATTTGCATAAAAATAATTTCATTTCAATTTTGTAAAATTTTTGGGTAAAAGGAATAGAGAAAAAAACTTATTTTGGTTTAGATTGACTTAATTTAACCATTGAATTGTACCTTAATTTATCCATAAACGCTAATCATCTTACGAGTCCAACATTTTAGGTCGGTCTGATGCCACAAAATACTTATAACTGATATGCACATAAATTTCTTGGATTTTACATTTTACCCCCTTAAAGGAAGTTTCATCCCTAAAACTTTGCACGCACCTGATTAGTCGAACAAATGAGAGTACTTGGATTGCATTTCTTATTCTAGTTCCCACGTAGATTTTAATACTCCGTGATTAACCTAAAGAACCTTCAGCAATGGTACTATTTTCTTAGGAAGTTTTTTTTTCCTTCGATCTAAGATCTCGATTGGTTGCTCTTCATATACCAAGTCTTACTGGAGTTGTGTAGGGTCTAGTTTAATGACATGGGAGGAGTCAAGGATACATCTTCATAGCTGTGACACATAGAAAATATTGTGCACTATTAGTAATTCCTGCGGTAGCACCAATCGATAGGCAACTTTCCCAACTTGTTGAATAATAGGATACGGCCTGATATAAGTTTACCCACCATGTCAAACCTCATGATGCCCTTACTTGGGGATACTTTAACAAATACTTGGTCTCCCACTTCAAATTCTAAAGGTGTATGCCTTTTATCAGCGTAGCCTTTTTTATGGTTCTGGGTTGTCTTCATCCGATCTTGGATTACCGTAATCTTTTGAGTAGTAGCTTAACTCAGGTCAAGTCCAATGGTCAATCTCTTACCAGCACAATGAGGTTCTATGTCCTCTACTATACAATGCTTCGTAAGGGGTCATCCCAACACTGGAGTAGCAACTTTGTCGTACGAGAACATAATCAATGCCAATTGTTCATCCCAAGGATTCTTGAAATCCAGAGCACAAGCTCACAACATGTCTTGTAAGGCTTGAATTGTCTGCCCAGATTGTCCATCCGTAGCTGGGTGGAAGTTTTTTCTAAAATGTAGTAAGGCCCCAAATACCTCTTGTAATTTCTCCCAAAACACAAATTGGGGTCTTGTATCTCAATTGGAAATTATGGAGCTAGGTACCCTATGCAGCTAAACAATCTACTCCAAATAAGCATGTGCCAATTGATCTAGTGTCCATGTGTTCCTCATTGGTATAAATGTGTTGTCTTCATATATCTATCCACGATGACCCAAATTGCATTATTCTTTCTTTACATGGGTAGTACACCTACCAGAAAATCCATGAAAACTAAGTCTCACTTCCATTTAGGAACCTCTAACAATAGTAAGTGTCTCGTAGGCCTTTGGTGTTTCATTTTCACCTGCTAACAAGTTAAACACTTAGCCACGTTATATGCTACATCTTGCTTCATATTACTCCACCAGAAAGTCTGTTTCTTGTCCTTATATAACTTGCTTCCCCCAGGATGCATAGAGTGTGGGGTGTTGTGTCCCTCGCCTGGAATCTTCTTCTTAACCTCCCCCACAACCAGGACACACACTCGGTTCTAAATTCTTAAGGTTCCATCTACTTGAATTATGAATCCAGATGCCTTTCCTACTAACACTTCTGCCTTAATCCTTTGGAGTTGTGGGACAGTGTCTTGAGCTGCCCGAATTTCCTCAATAAGGGTAGGTTGCACTTCTACAGCACAAACCTTACGTTTGGCCATCCTTGTCACCCTATTAATCTCTAACTTCTTAAAATCCTGGCATAAGCCTGTAGGTAATTCCAATAGGTGGCTAAGTGCCGGGGGCGGCTTGCGACTTAACACATTAGCTACTACATTTCCTTTCCTGGGTGCTATTAGAAGTTTATGTCATAGTCCTTAAGAAATTTCAATCATCTTGTCTGCCTCAGGTTCAGGTCTTTCTGTGAAAACAGGTAATTTAAGCTTTGATGGTCAGCAAAGATCTCACCGCGTACCCTATGCAAATAATATCTCTAAATTTTTAGTGCGAATACCACAGGTGCTAGTTCCAAGTTATGGGTTAGATAGTTCTGCTCATCGGATTTTAGCTATCAGGTGGTATAAGCTATGACACGATTGTATTACCTTAGCACACGACCTAGCCCATTTTTAGATGTATCCCTATATACCACAAAATCCTTGTCGTTGGTGGGTAATGCCAACACAGGTGCACTAGGTAATCTTAGGCGCACTAGTTAATCTCCGCTTTAGGTCCTGAAAGGCTTCCTTACACTTGCCGACATACTTGAACTTAGTGGTCTCTCTTTTAAAGTTAGTGAGAGATGTTGCGATTTTAGAGAAGTTCTGAACAAATCTGCTATAATATCCTACCAACCTTAGAAGGCTCCTTACGTCAATTGAATTCTTAGACTTAGCCCACTGTGCTATAGCCTCTAACTTTTAGGGATCCAAAGAGATTCTTTCTCTTAATACTATATGCCCCCAAAACTCTACTTTTTTAAACCATAACGCACGATTCTTCAACTTCGCACAGAATTCATTTTTCCTGATGTAACGCCCCCTAATTGCTAATTACTCGATTCATAGATAACCGCAATGGAGGACTTAATGATGGAAGGCGCTACGGCCGCCCTAATAAGGACAAGGCTCACTGAAATCATGTAATCTTGCAACTCATGTTCACAATCACAATATCTAGTAAAGTGAAACACTTTAAGTCTAAAGTCCATAATAGTTCAACTTCAATACAATCGACTTAATCGTACCATGTGCTAACTAGTACTATACACTATACAAGTATATTGAATATAGACCCAACTTGATCTTGAGGTCGATTCCAATATTGTTGCTATGTTGAATCTACTGTGAGCATTTGGCGACTTCCAAAAGGGCTTGCTAAATGGAGAAACAAGTGATACTCTATCACCTAAAATGGAAAATATGAAAACAATTCGAAACTGTGAGCTAAAACTCAGCACATGCATTCCTGTATTGTAAAATTATCACTGCAAAAATTGGTTGTGCGCCCGCTTTGGAATTCATTTTAAGTTAAAATAGTGAATAAGATGAATGTAAAACTGCATTGCTAATTATTATCTGACAGTGAACCCTTGTGACTGTTACGATCTATGGATAGGTGTACACCAACAAAGTCAATCGAGACCTGGCCTGAAGCTGCACGAGTGACTGAAGGGCTATGCCCTATAATTGACAACTGATAGGGTCATTAATTATGTGATAAATCACTGATTAAACTGATTCATTGATGTACTTAGCAAAACATTATAGTTTTGATAAATACGTGCTAATTTCTAAAGATACAGACAATGAACGTACCTGAAGTCTTGAAAAAGCAATCTCACTTGATAATACTTACGCACAATGGGAAATGATAGGCTAGGCCCTGATTTCCGTTTAAGAAATATAATTATAGGTATATGTAATTAGTGAACAATATTGACTTTCATAATTTGTGATTGTAATAGAAATTCATTAAAAGGCATCCATAACTCTAATAATTCAATAGAAGATAAGTTCTGCCAACATGATTTGGAAACTAAATGAATTAGGGTAATTTAACTCAAACTAAAATAATCTTCGCGTAAAACTGATCAAGGTAGAGTAATTGAGAGCATAAAAAAAGGACTTTGATGCTTATAATTGATAATGGGTTTTTGATATTTCTGAGATGGATAACAAAGGTTTGAAGGCAATTCGACTGGTGGTAGGTTCAGAAGAACTTTGAACACAACGATTTTGGGCTTATAAATATTGATCTTAAGTTATCAATCCCCCTACTTCTTCAATTTCATAGAACATACCATATAGCTTAGTTTTCCAAACCAAATAAGCTTCTAAGTACAATCAAAATTCTTACCGATTCAAGGTCCACCGTAGAAAATTCATAACTTTCACCCCTGACCTCCAATTGGGCTATAAAACCCCAATATGAAAAGATCAAGAAGTCCTGCAGCACTTTCATTCATAGCCCATAACACAATCACCACAACACAAATCCCAAAATTAAGCTAAAACACCACCCTTATAGTTTTGGTCTGGTTCGCGCAGTCGGAGTAAAATGGCATAACGTTTTCCACAGAACTCGGATTAAGGTGATTTAAAAGCCATTTCAAAGATAACTCATTGATCTAGCTCCGCACCAAAATTCATAATTTTTTGACAAGCCATGCATTACTCATTATTCCCAGAACAGACCCCTATTTTCGGGCCCTTCACAGCCTGCCACATACTTTATTATCCTCCTTTTTCACATAATTACCCTCTAAAATCACTTGTCAAAATTACCAAACCATGGGGTGACCCTCAATATCACTTTAGGCAGCCATAATCCATAATGTGTACTTCATAATCATCCAAGATTCATTTTCAAATCAATAGAACACACATGACTTGCTTGTTGACAAACATCCACTACAAAAAAAGTGGTTTTTACCAACATGGATAGTTCTGTTGTAATAAGTGCATTTGCTGTTGGCAAAATCTTCCACCAACAGATGTTGGTCTGTTACTAGACTATTGGTAAAAAGAGGTGATCGTATTATTTTTACCAACAGATATTGTAATCTGTCGTAATTTCTCCGTAATACCAACGGAATGAATCCGTGGGTGAATGTCATCGTGTTACCAACAGAGACATAATATGTTGGTGATGGCAAGTGTTACCAACACATGCTTCTATTAGTACTAAATCAACTGTCAGCATAAATTATTCACCAACGTACTGTATCTATTAGTAATTCTTTCTTTTTCCCACCTTTTTAATCTTGTCCAACAAGAAGGTCTGTTGGTACTATTATATACCGTCAAAAAAGAATTTTCATCAAGCTGCAATCTGTTGGTAATTCTGTTCCTTCCCATACCTCATGATCTAAAACATCTACTGCCAATAGTCCATGCATTCAAGTGGGAACTATTTTTTCTAACAAATACATCTACACAAAATCAAACCTATAGGTACAATAGTTATCGACAATAGAAGAATGAATCCAAACAAATGCACAATGTTATTTAAAAGTTTTAAAAGTTTTAAAAGTGCTATGCATTCACTAAAAGTTTAGAACAAATAAGTACATAACTCCAACAATGCTTCCATTGAAATTAAAGTCCAAACTATAGGTGCAAACTTATAAACATTACTTGGTCTACCTAAAAGATAAGTCAATACAAAAGTTAACCACATAAGAGAACTCAAACTATGACTCATTATTTTGTTCTTGATCATCAACTTCTTTGGCATTTTGTCCTTCATATGCATGACCATTTTCATTGTCATCGTCAATATCCTCATCTTCCTCAAATGAAGAAAGAACATCCTTTGATATTCCTTATTAAACAAGCACAAAAGCATAAATCTTAAGAAGAGGTAATGGAAAATATTTATGATCATCTAATGGCATTCTTCCTTAATAACATGATGTCAAATTTATCATAGAAAAGAGAACTACAATGAGTTCATCATGGCATCTAGCTTGAAGACAAAGAAGGAATGATAAAAATATAATGGTAATTCTCTAGATCAACAAAAATGAAGTTAGTTTTAGCATGTTAAGACGATCAATGTTCATACCAAAACTACATTTGCAAACAATAGCACGTCATCACAAATGCATTTCTAGAAAACTATATGAAGTGCAAGACTCCGGTCATGACCTATGGTCATAGAACCTTACTCTGATACCATCTTTGAGACCCCCAAGACTTAGGGTTATAAGTATCAATGATTTCTTAAATTCTTACTTAAATTCTGGGGTGAAACGGACAGAGTTTCGCTTGAAAACTGACCATTTCCCAGGCATAAAGTCTTACATTAATTCCCTACATTGAGTAGAAGTATAAAAGAACATACAATAAACTCAACAGGTACATACCGGAGTCTACAACTCTACGGGCCACTCACCCGGAGTATACCAAACATTAAACAATCACCAAATAGGCTTATTCTATGCCAAGAGAGGAGATATGCACATGATGAAGATTGTTCAGTTCAGCAATGGAAAAGATAACCAAATAAGGTCACAACAGTCTACACCAATCTAAATCTAAGCATACCATATATGAGCTTTATATATGGGCACTATGTTTAGCTCATCAACAAATAATAAAATATCTCATATAGGAATACCTGGTGCTTCAAAAGCACTTTAACCAAATTGGTGACATAATTGTTTATTAATTTTCGATATACCTGATATAGTGTCTACCTTTGGTTTAGGCCTTCAAGTCATGCATGCTATCTTGCTCGATGAATCTGTTTTCTTAAGGTAGAGTGATAGCTAGAGCAGTGTTAAATAGCAGGCATGTCCAATGCATTACATTTATCTTCATAACTATAGCATAGCAAGTAGGATTGGACAATTTTGGATAAACATGTTCAAAAGTCATACTAATGCCACAACTAATGCATACTAATTTATTTTTACAACATAGAAGAACATATAGAAGTGCAACTAAAGCTACCAGATGAGATCTGAACCAAAGTGCTTCTCTTAACCTAATTCCCTTGCCCTGGTGTTAGAAAATTACAAGAGCATCATAATTTGGTTAAAAAATGTTGCAAGAACGCTAATTGCAATGAAATTATGAAATGCTCGTAGGTGGTATTCATTAGTCATTAAAGAATTTGATGTTTAAAAGGCACAGAACAATGAGTTTCATATCACTAGGCCATACGGTCCATTTTAAGCTACTGAAATCCTAACAGCTTACTGATAAAACGCAAAACACAAAGTCAATGTACAGGACATCTTCCTACCATATGAAATAGGTTCAAAGAGAAAGATTGGCTCTATGTGTCATGAAAAATCGAAAATACATATGATGTTGAATATACAACTGGAGAGAGTACATTAATTAGATCAAAGGCTCATCTTTATTATGAATCAATAACTTTCAAATTAAAAAGAAGGCATCCAAATAATAATAGAAAGTGGAGAAGCAATCAAGTATCAGACGATAAAGACAAAAAAAAATATATGCTTGTAACCAAAAAACTGGCAGGATTCATTTCATGAAAATACCAGATCATGTTAAAGAATCATAGTAACATAAGACTTCCCCCGTCCCCCAAAGAAACCTCTAACTTATAGTAGAAAGGGGCAAGAATGAATTATGGTGAGTATGCATGAAGTCTATAAATATTCTCAGAAGCATTTTTGCCTTTTCTCTCTTTCTTTTATATGCCCGCCTAAAAATCTGATATTTGCGTCCAAATTCATGCTATTTCCCATCCATGATATGAAGATACACATGATGAAAAGTTAGGCACCACACATAAGCATTAAGGTGAGTAGAACCATCAATACTCATGACGCTTGTGGCCCATGCCAAAATGGCACAAATATCATGAGCAAAGCTAAAATAGAGAGCTGCTATTTAAAGTTCATCCAAATACTTTCATAAATTCTAATGTTTCAAGAATCATAGGCATGGAAATACCCATCATCTGAAGCCATCACATCTGAACCCTATGTAGAGCAACTCATCAAAGAAGAAAAACGCAACATCAAAACCATAAGTATACCTACTTAAAACATTGAATTACTCAGAAACGTTGCAATTTGAGCGAGGGAAAATCAATCAGATAGTATACAAAAAAGAGGATATAATTTGGAAGGGAATGCCAAACCAAAACATTGTTTCACTCCCTCATTCTTGTTCTTCTTTGGGTGCTAATTTCTGGCCCCAACCCCTAGGTTTTCAGCTGCAGGTGCCAGAAATGGGCTGTAAAGACAACAAAAAATGACACCAGTCAAGTTGTCGCAGCGAAAAACACAAGCGATTGAGATTCCGAGAAGAAAGATTCAAAGGCATGGCATGATAACAAAGGCGAATGATAAAAATTGAATGAGTTAGGCTAGGCAACAGGAGAAGAACTAACCTGCAAATTTAGTAACGGAATGCAACAGAGAAGAACTATAAAGGAGCTGGGGAAAACAATAGAGATATGAGTGAGATGGTTAATGAGAGGCGACGAAAAGGGTTCAAGGTAGGCTAGTTAAGGTCATCCTGAACGATGGTGAGCGAGACTTAAATTTATTTTATTCGATTTTTTGCTTTACTTTTTTACGATGGGTTGGGCAGCATTCTTTAATTTTTGTTTAGTGCTATTTTTAGATAGATATTCAGTCTATCCTGCTGCACATGTAAGGCTTAATTAAACAATTGTTCATGTCTATCTTTGCTTAGAACAATTAAGCTTTCATCTTCTTTGACTTAGGTGTCAGGGCCTCGCTCTACTTTCGGCCCCTGAGTCCCATGCATAACTGGATCACCTGAAAATAAAAAATTTTATAAAAGTGAGATGAACTCAGTAAACAATCACCCCTAACAGTCAAATAGGCATGTAGATTCATTTTGAACACATTTTAAGGGGGTGGGGGAACAACAAGATCGTAAGGACATGTTTCCCATTAATATAACCGTCCATGCTTACAAGATCTTAGTGATGCACATTTATAATCCATGATCTAATCACAACCGTCAGATTTAAAGGTGACCTATCCCACTGGGTCTCATGGCCTGCATTTGGGTTCAACGCAACCATTTAACTCTATCCTGGTCTGCCGCTTGCTATGGGATTACCAGTTAAACCTTTCTTGGTCTACCATCAGCAAAGATGGTTACCGCTAACCTGGCCCATGTCCCAATAGGGCACATGGCCGCTCACATGCATGCACTAATTTTCCAGAGAAGGCTAATGGCCTTCAATTAACACAATTAGTTCAAGTCTCACCCAGCTCAGCCTTTACGAATTACTGTTACGCTTCTCTATATCAGAGGTTGATTAACATGCAATATTCATTTAGTTCCAACCCACTTCCCCAAGGACATCATCACAAATCTCTGAAGCTCCAACGTAACATTACCAAGTCTCAAATTCACAACATAGCATATCATGTAGATTCTGCTACACAATCACATTCAGTTGACTCATGCTTTCATTCCATCCAAATAGCATAACCAAAATCGGTTCTTACCATGTTCAATCCATATGCGATTTTTAAACAACTTGGGGAAGGGTTAGGGTATGATTGTTACCTGGATACTGTACAAAGTTACGGCTCGGTTACTATTTTGAACCTACTGCTCCGCACCTAGGCTAGAACATAGCCCACACTTAGTCCAAAATTGAATAGATTACACCCTTAGCCTTAGCCTCACTACCAAATGTTTCCCTAGAATTTTACTCATGTTTTAGGGCTCCCAACTGAAACCCAATCCCGTATCCAGATTCAACCAGAATCGAGGTCAGCTTTTCAGAACCTATAACTTCTGCTGCCAGAGTCCAAATCACAGTTTCTTACCAAATATAGAAGTTTAGCCCGTCCTCTACACTTGTCATGTTTAGGGTTTTGCCCGTTTCTAACCCAAACAGGGCAGTTTTCTTGTTTCTTTTCACGATGTCACTGACTGTCCTGGTCTGGTCAGTTTGCAGTAATTTGACTGTAACTTGGGGTACCTTACTCCAATTCATTCGATTCAAAAACTAGATTATGTGGCCTATCTTAACGCTTATAGCCTAAAAGTTCCCCAAATTTTGGCAACGTGACCCGTCCTGGCCGAATTTCCAAATTCAATATAAGTGCAACCCCTTTCCAACCCAGTAGGTTCTGCCCCTCTTTTCTAATTCAATTTTCCGACCTCATAACTTTAACTCTTGACATGAACAATTCGAGTTGTTACCCATTATAGAAAGATCAGTTTGGCTACTACAAATTTTATGTTTTGTGATTTTGCAAACTCCAACAGTTACTAGGATAAAAATCCTAAAATACAAAGCTATCCCTGGCTGCCCTAGCTTGGACAGTCTTCAATAAATGGACCATAACTCATTCAATAAAGGTCAAAATCCCTCGATTCAAAAGGCGCAGTGCAGGGGACATTCGGCCCATCTACCCTCAACTTTTCATTATTTTTAGGTGAGTAGATCAGTGAGAATAAAATTTTAAAGACATGTCAGTTTTCTGACTCTAATCAGTGGCATGTTCTTCCCCAATCTGGATACAAGATCCGATATTTTCACCTTAACACCCACGATGCTAATTCTTGTGCGACTCTACAAATGAATCCTGACTACCTTATCTCTCCCCAAGCCATTCAAGACAAGAAAATTTTCAAATTTCCTATCAAGAATGCAAAAATATTGTTAAACACTCACCTCGTTGCAGTTTGTCAAAGAAGTGCTTATCAACGTCACTCCCCTTGGAACTCAAATCTAAATATATATATATATATATCAACAACGAAATCAGTTTAAAAATCTAAATATACTTCTTAAAATCAAAATTTATGAAGACAACATGCAAAAACCTAAGCAGTTTCAAACTTGAGAGGCATGTTTGATGATAGGGCTGATTGCAAGGGTGAGCATAGTGCAGATATTACTCACCACAAGAGAGGAGGTGGCAAGGTGGGGTGGTGGTTGTGGTCGGCTGGACGGCAGCACACGACGAGGTGACAGGCTGGGCTCGACGATGTGAGAGAGAGAGAGAGAGAGAGAGAGAGAGAGAGAGAGTGTATGAGGGAGAGGGAGAGCGTAAGAGAGAGAGGGAGCATAGGGGAAGGGGGTACGGTTTGGAGAGGAAGAGAGGGAGTAAGGATTCTAGGGTTTTAGGGTTTGGTTGGGGGGTATTTCGGTTAGGCCAAGTAGGGGGAAGAGAGAAAGGCGTGTAGGGTTTGCATGGCTTCATAGGGAAGAAATCCCAAAAATATATTTCTTCTTTTTTCTTTTTTTTAAAAAATAAGTTTGAATCCAAAATTTTAGCGAAAGAGGAAATAAATAATTCCAGCATTAACTTGGATTGACTCGAGGAGGATCCCAGGCCGGTCCATATCGAATATGAATTTGTAGAGTTTCACATTCTACCCCCCTTAGAAAAGCATTTCATCCCCAAAACTTGGCATGCACCTACTCACAGGAATAGTTGAGGGTATTTATCTCCCATCTCCTGTTCTAACTCCCAAGTGGCTTCAGACATCTCATGATTGGCCTAAAGGACTTTCACCAGGGGTACCATCTTCCTACGAAGGTGCTTTTCCCACCGATCCAGAATCTGCACAGGTTGCTCCTCGTACGACAGGTCTTCCTGGAACTGTATAGGATCAGGCTCAATTATATATGAGGGATCTGGGATGTAATTCCATAACTGCGACACATGGAACACATTATGCACCCTTGGAAGTTCACAGCCGATATGCTACTTCCTCAACTCTCTGTATGACAGGGTACGGCCTGATGTACCTCAGGCTAAGCTTTCCTGCCATCCCAAATCTCACGACTCCCTTGGTTGGGAAGACTTAGAGAAACACCTGATCTCCTACTTGGAATTCGTGGGGCCTACACCTCCGGTCAGCGTAGCTTTTCTGGCGACTCTGGCGGCTCTCATTTGTTCCTGGATCACCATTATTTTATCCGTGGTGGCTTAGATTAGTTCCGACCCTATAGTTAGTGCTTCGTCGATCTCCTGCCAACAAAGTGGGGTTCTATACCTCCTCCCATACAAAAGTGCCTCATATGGGGCCATTCAAATACTTATATGATAACTGTTGTCATAAGAGAACTCGATCAGTGCCAGTTGTTCATCCTACGTGCTCTTAAAGTCCAGCGCGCAAGCCTTTAGCATATCCTCCAGCATCTAAATAGTGCATTCTGTCTGCCCATCTATTGCTATGTGAAAGGCAGTACTAAAGCGTAATAACGCCCCAAATGCTTCTTGTAGCTTCTGCCAGAATCCGGACTGGAATCTGGTGTCTCGATCCGACACTATGGAACTGGGTATCTCCTGTAACCGTACTATCTCCTCGAGGTCTGCTCGAGCTAACTGATCCAGGGTCCAAGTATTCCTCATAGCCGTAAAATGTGCTGTCTTCGTAAGTCTATCCACTATGATCCAAATCGCATTATTCTTTTGTTGAGTTAACGATAAGCCTACCATAAAATCCATGGACACTGAGTCCCATTTCCACTCCGGCAAGTCCAAGGGCTGTAAAAATCCCGCTGGTCGTTGGAGTTCGATTTTCACTCGCTGATAGGTTGGGCACTTTGCTACGTAATCAGCCACTTCCTGTTTCATGTTACTCCACCAAAATGTCTGTTTCAGATCTTTGTACAGTTTATTTCCCCCAGGGTGCATCGAGTGTGGAGTATTGTGACCCTCATTTAGGATTTTCTTCTGAAGTGTCTCTATAGCTGGAGCACACACCCGGTTATGAAATCGTATGGTATCATCTTCATGAATTTCGAATCCCGGTATTGTTCCCACCAATATTTCTTCCCCGATCCGCTCGAGTTGGGGGTCCGTAGCCTGGGCTACTCGGATCTCTTCTATGAGTATTGGCTGCGCTTCTAAGGTGCAAAGCATACATTTTGCCCTCGAGGTAATCACGTTGAGTTCTAACTTCTGAAATTCTTCACACAACTCATTCGGAAGAGCTAGCAAGCAGCTCAGCACTGGGTATGGTCGGTGATTCAACGCATCCGCCACTACGTTAGCCTTTTTCGGATGATGCTGGAGATAAACATCGCAGTCCTTCAGGAATTCTAACCACCTTGTCTGTTTCAGATTCAGATCCTTTTGTGAAAAGAGGTATTTCAAACTCTAGTGATCAGTGAAAACCTCACAACGTATACCATACTGGTTAGTGCCTCTAGATCTTACGCGTAAACATGATAGCTGCTAACTCCAGGTCATGGGTTCGGTAGTTCCACTCATGGGTCTTCAATTGTCGCGAGGCATAAGCTATAACACGACCCTCTTGCATTAGTACACACCCCAACCCACTCCTAGAGGCATCGCTATACAACACAAAATCTTTATCGGTAGTAGGTAAGGCTAGCATCGGCGCACTCGTTGGTCTCTTCTTAAGCTCTTGAACGCTTCCTCATACCGTTCTGTCCATTCATACCTAGTGACCTTCCTGGTCAAATTGGTGAGTGAGGGTGGTAATCTTCGAGAAGTTTTGGAAAAACCTGCAATAGTACCCCACCAAACCCAAGAAACTCCTCACTTTCGTCGGGTTCTTAGGTTTGGGCCAGTTCGTTTTAACGTCTATGTTTTGGGGGTCCACGGACACTCCCTCATTGGATACTATGTGCCCCAAAAATGCCACCTTACTCAGCCAAAACTCACATTTTGAAAATTTGGCATATAACTCATTTCTCCACAATACTTCCAGGACTGCCCTTAGGTGGTGGGTATGCTCCTTTGGGGTTTTCGAGTAAATTAGGATATTTCCTATGAATACCACCATAAATTGATCCAAGCAGGGTTTAAAAGCCCTATTCATGAGATCAATAAATGCTGATAGGGCATTGGTGAAGCCAAAGGGCATCACCACAAATTCATAGTGTCCATACCGGGTGTAGAAGGCAGTCTTGGGTATATCTTCATCCTTGATTTGGAGTTGGTGGTACCCCGAACGAAGGTCTATTTCAGAAAAAGTCCCCGCATCTCTTAATTGGTTAAAAAGGTCATCTATCGTGGGCAGAGGGTAACGGTTCTTGACTGTTATTTTGTTTAGCTCCCAATAGTCTATACATAATCTTAGGGCTCCATCCTTCTTCTTTATAAACAACACTATAGCTGCCCATGGAGATGTACTGGGCCGGATATACCCTTTCTCTAGTAGTTCATCCAGCTGTGTCTTCAATTTTTGAAGTTCTGCCAGTGCCATACGGTAAGGTACCTTAGGGATAGGTACGGCTGCAGGAGTCAGGTCGATACAAAACTCCACTTCTCTAAGGGGTGGCATTCCAGGGATCTCCTAGGAAAACACATCTGGAAACTCCCTCACTACTGGAATGTCCTCAAGGGAGGGTTCGCATCCCTGGTTTTCAGCACATTACACAAGCATCCCTCACATCCTTTGCGTAACAACTTACCTGCTTTCATCACAGAAATTAGTTTCACTCCCGCTCTCGGTCCCTTGCCCTTATGCACCACTTTCTCCCCATTGGGCCCCTTAAGGCTGATTTTTCATCTTGGACAGTCTATTTAAGCCTGATATTTAGTAAACCAATCGATCCGTAAAATGACCCCAAAGTTCATTAACTCAAACCTATATAGGTCTGCCAAGAACTCATGCTCATGTATCCTAATAAGGCAATTCTCATACAGTTCTTCACACATCACAGCCTTCCCATCAGGGAGCATCATAGACAATAATGAAGATTTACGGGTGGGAACTAGTTCTAACATCTCAACCAGGTTAACAGAAACAAAGGAGTGTGTGGCACCTGAATCAAACAAAACATCTACTGGCCGATTTAGGATAGAGAAAGTACCCATCACCACGTTTAGAGCGTCCTTAGCTTCCTCTTTTCGCTCCACATACACCCTGCTCCCATTATTCCAAGGCGGTTGGTTGGGAGGTCAGGCCTGAATTTACTGAGGTGCCCGTTTGGCTGGTTGGGGTTGGCCATCTGTCCACCCGTGTTCTAATATGGTTACGGGGGTCACTGCCCTTATCCTTGTCCTTATCCTTGACCAGTAGGTGGTGGGGGTATAGGCAGTCCTGAACTTGGTGTTAAGGGCTTCCATAGCAAAAGCACCTCTTCATTGAGTGACATTCTCTGACATAATGCCCCAACTTTCCGCAGGTGCTGCAGGTTACCTTAGGCCATGCATTGGGATGCTGGCCCCCACGAGCATTATTGTTCGAGTACTGATTCCCAGAAGATCTACGGTACTACTCGTACGGTTGGGTGTTCCCTTGGTTTTTCCTCTTCCTCTTAACTCCTCGTTGCTCGTTAAAATAGTTGCTCTGCTCCTTCATGGCCCTTTCTACGTTGACCGCAGTATCATATAGGTTAATGAAGGAGGTGTACTGTCGTATTGACATTCGCTCCTTAATGGTGGGGTTAAGCCCGGCCTCGAATCGGTTCATCTTCAGCCTCTCGTCAGCTATGAAGGCCGGGACAAATGGCAAGAGCTCCATAAATTTTGAGGTGTACTCAAGGACGCTCATGCTTCCTTGCTGCAGTTGCATGAATTCAACCTCCTTGGCCTTCTGGAGGGAAATAGCGTAGAAATGATCCTTGACCATCTCCTTAAACATGCTCCAACCGAACCTAGGCTCGTATTGTCTATCCCTTACTGTGGCCCACCATAGATCAGCCTTATCCTTTAAATAAACAGTAAAACACGCTTTTCACTCCTTAGGGCATTGGAGTGCATTGAACAGTTTCTCCATGCCCCTAATCCAATCCTCAAAAGTCTTGGGGTTGGCGGTGCCATCATAGATGGGTGGGTGGTGGCTCATGAATCTCTTGACCATGTAAGAATTATCTTCCTCAACCCTCTTCTCCCGAACCTCCATTAGCTTTTGTAGTTGTTCTTTCTGAAGCCGTAACTACTCCCCTTGCTTCTACAGCAGCTCCAGTAGTAGCAGGTTAGTGAGTTTGGCCCCAGTGGGTGGGTTGGTCTTACCCACCTGGCTGCGAGACCCATTTATATTCCTAGGGCGTAGGGCTTCCAGCTGTTTGCTGTGGCTCGACATGTTAACTTCCTTATTAACAGGGACTCTCGTAGTAGGTGAGGTCCGGTTTGAGATTCGTTATTATTTCCCGCCATCCTAGTTGAGAAGTAAGTTAGGTTCAGTTCCCCTCCTAATAGTTCATATCCTACGTACTACTAAAGTTCAAAAACACATTACATGCTAGTGCATCATGTAACATTTGATAGGTTTTTAATCACATCACATTGCCACACTTATGTGGTCTAACCACTAAATCACATGCTCACGCATTACACATCATATAGGCATCATGATCACGTGTTTCATATACTTCACCTATAAAGAACGCTAGTACTCAGATAACTCAAACATTTCATTGTATAGAATTTTAAAATCATAAGTGTTCCATGCTAGTACTCTTCATTACATCATAGTTTGTAACTTTAATAGCCTACAGTGGCTTAACAGCATAATAGAAAAATAACTAGCAGCATTATCCTAGCAAACAAACTTTCTAGCACTATAAGCTTCTACTGATCAGGGGTGTCCAGTTGACAGGTACCCCTACACATTCGACCATACCTATCCCGCTTCTAACGGATCACCCCAGTCTCAGACTGACCCCTCTTTTCCACAGAATCCATCACTTCACCCAAGCCTATAGGTCCTCTTATTTGATCGTCCTGCATAACAAACTCCCTCCTTTCCTCCTCCTAATCCCCCTCGGGGTTCTCTTTCTTGATAACGTTCGTCTCGCTCTCGTTGGAGTCCCCTTCGAGATCTTCACTTCCCATAAGTTTTCCCTCACTCACCTTAGAATCCTCCTCAGGGTCCTCCTCTTCCATCGGTTCCCCCTCGCTTGGATCCTCCTCAAGGTCCTCCTCTTCCATTGGTTCCTCCTCACTAGGGTCCTCCTCAGGGTCCTCCTCTTCCATCGATTCCTCCTCACTAGGGTCCCCCTCAGGGTCCTCCTCCTCCACTAAACTCGCCTCAGTAGGAACATGTCCCTCATCCTTAGAGTCTCCCTCCTCATCAGTAAGCTCGTCTCCCGGGGGTGGGGCATCCTCCTCACTAGCCTTGGGTATACGCTTCTGGTCATAAGGTCCATCCAACCTCAGGTAGTTTATCAGGTCAGCTACACTCATCCCCATAGGCTCCCAGTCACACCAACAACACCTCCCCCACGGGTGATGATCACAAGCTCGGGGGTGCAGCACGTCAACTCGGTGGCGCCGCTCAGGGTCTCCCTTCAAGGTCAGTAGTAGAAAGATCACCCGGTTATTCTCTACCCTCAAATAGCTATTGGGCACATCCTTTAAATATCTAGCCAACACCGACCTCACATGTCGAATATGGTCCCACACTTCCTAACCTGGTTTCTTAGCTAACTGCTTGTGCAAACAAGGACCTCGTATGCAACCACAATGCTGGGTGCCCTCCCTTCCTATACAAGGTAATTACACATAAGACATTTATCCAGACCATACCATGCATTCATTTAATGCTCTATGCACATGCATGTAACCCCTGCCCTGAACAGCACTCACTCTCTGAGCAGTCCTTGGGTCTAGAAGTTTTAGTATTTAATTTCTTACAGTCTTTTAGGCGAGCCTTTAGGTCAGTCAACCTGGCTCTGATACCACTTTGTAACACCCTGGGTTTGGAATTTCATTTCCTTATTACTAACCCTTATCCTATGCCAACAGAACCTAAAAAGGGGTGTTACTGTCGTACTTCCGTCTTGAAAATACCAGGGTGGATATCGAATAGCAATTAATACAAACATTCCTTAATAACACCTCAAACTCGAAAGAGTTCAAATATTGATGTCAACTACTAAATTAAACAATTGTTGATGTCTATCTTTTCTTAAAGCAATTAAGCTTTTATCTTCCTCGACTTAGGCGTAAGGGCCTTGCTCTACTTTCGGCTCCCAAGTCCCACGTATAACTAGATCACGTGAAAACAAAACATTTTATAAAAGTGAGATAAACTCAGCAAACTACCACCCCTAATGGTAAGCTACGCACATAAATTCATTTTGAACACATTTTAAGGGGATAGGGGAACAACAAGACCGTAAGGACACGTTTTCCATTACTATAACCGTCCATACTTACAAGATCTCAGTGATGCACATTTATAATCCATGATCCAACCACAACCGTCAAATTTAAAGGTTAGCGATCCCACTGGGTCTCAGAGCCTACGCTGGTGTTCAACGCAACCGTTTAACTCTATCCTGGTCTATCGCTTGCTATAGTGGTTATGGCTTAAACCTTTCCTAGCCTACGATCAGCAGTGATGGTCATCGCTGAGCTGGTCCACGTCCCAATAGGGCACGTGGCCGCTCACATGCATGTAATAGTTTCTTAGGGAAGGCTAATGGCCTTCAGTCAACACAATTAGCTCAAGTCTCGCCCAGCTCCCCCTTTACAAATTACTGTTACACTTCTCTATATTAGAGCTCAATTTAACATGCAATATTCATTCAATTCCAACCCACTTCCCTAAGGACATCATCACATTGAATAATCTCTGAAGCTCCTACATAACATTACCAAGTCTCAAATTCACAGCATAACACATCATGTAAATTCTACTACGCAGTCACATTCAGTTGACTCATACTTTTATTCCATCCAAACAGCATAGCCAAAATCGGTTCTTACCATGTTCAATGCACAAGCAATTTTTAAACAACTCGGAGAAGGGTTGGGGTATGATTGTTACCGGGGTATCGTACAACGTTATGGGCTCGGTTACTATTTTGAACCTACTGCTCCACACCTGGGCCAAAACATAGCCCACACTCAGTCCAAAATCGAACACATTGCACCCCTAGCCCCTGCCTTACTACCAAATTATTTCTTGGAATTTTATTCATGTTTTAGGGCTCCCAACTAAATCCTAGTCCTGGATCCAGATTCGTCTAGAATCTCGATCAGCCTTTCAGAACCCATAACTTCTGCTCCTAGCATCTAAATCTTAGTTTCTTGCCTAATATAGAAAGTTCAGCCCGTCTTGTACACTTGACATGTCTAGGGTTTTACTAGTTCTAACCTAAACTAGGTCGTTTTCTTGTTTGTTTTTACGGTGTCACTGACTATCTTGGTCTGGTTAGTTTGCAGTAATTTGACCATAACGTGAGCTGTGCTACTCCAATTCATTTGATTCAAAAAATTAAATTATGTAGCCCATCTTGACACATCTAACCTAAAAATTTACCAAATTTTGGCAAACTAACCCATCCTGGCAGAATTTCCAAAATCAATGTAAGTGCAGCCCCCTTCCAACCAAGTAGGTTCTGCCCCTCCTTTCCAATTTGATTTTCCAACCCCATAACTATAACTCCCAATGTCAGCAATTCAACTTCCTACCCATTATAGAAATAGAAGTTATCTACTACAACTTTTATATTTAGTGATTTCGTAAAGTCCAACAGCTACTACGCTAAAAATCCTAAAACATAAAGACTATCCCAGACTGCCCAAGCTTGGACAGTCTTCAGTAAACGGACCATAGCTTATTCAATCTAAGTTGAAACCCCTTGATTCAAAAGGCATAGTGCAGGCTACATATCGGCCCATCAACCCTGAAATTTTCACGAGCTTTAGATTAGTACATCAGTAGGAATATATTTTTAAATACATGTCATTTTTTTGACTCTTATCAGTGGCGTGTTATTCCCCAATCCGGACCCAAAATCCAATCTTTTCACCTTAAAACCCACGATGCTAATTCTCGTGACTCTCTACACATGAACCCCGACTATCTTATCCCTCCCCAAGCCATCCAAGTTAAGAAAAAATTTAAATTTCCTATTAAGAATGTAAAAATATCATTAAACACTCACCTTGTTGTGGTTCCTCAAAGAAGTGCTTATCAACGTCACTCTAGAACTAAAATCTGAAAATATGTATATATCCACAACAGCATCAGTTTAACAATCTAAATATACCCCTTAAAATTGAAATTTATGAAGACAACGCGCAAAAACCTAAAAGGTTTCAAACTTGAAAGGCATGTTTGATGTTAGGACTCATTACAAGGGTGGGTATAGTGTAGATATTACTTACCACAAGAGAGGAGGTGGTAAGGTGGGGTGGTGGTTGTGGCCGGGTGGTGGTTGTGGCTGGCTGGACGGCGGCGTACGGCGGGGTGGCCGGCTGGGCTCAGCAAGGTGAGTGTGAGAGAGAGAGAGAGAGAGAGAGAGAGAGTGTGTGCGTGTGTGTGTGTGTGTGTGTGAGAGAGTATGAGGGAGAGGAATAGCATAAGAGAGAGAAGGGGAAAAGGGGGAGGGGATACAGTATAGAGAGGAAGAGAGGGAGTGAGGAGAGGAAGAGAGAATAAGGATTATAGGGTTTTAGGGTTTAATGGGGGGTATTTCGGTTGGGCTGAGTAGGGAGAAGACAGAGAGGGGTGTAGGGTTTGCATGGCTTCATGGAGAAGAAATCCCAAAAACGTATTTCTACTTTTTCCTTTTTAAAAAAAAAAAAGTTTGAATCCAAAATTTTAGCAAAAGAGGAAACAAATAATTCCCGTATTGACTTGGATTGACTCGAGGAGGATCCCAGGTCGGTCCTCATCGAATATGAATTTTTAGGGTTTCATAGAAAGGTTGCTCAGATGTGTTTAAAGGACTCCCTATAGAGCACATATAAGATTTTTCATAAACAATCCATTACAAATCGAGAGAGTTTTAATGGCAAAGAAATGATACCTCTGAAAAAGTTAAGGTAACTAGGGCAGAAATAAGTCAATGATAGGAAGTAATGAGAGCATTGCTGATGTAAGGTATTAGTGTTAAGACCAGATAATTTCTATACACAGCAGCTTAATCTTACTCGTATCACCCATATAATGCCATGTAGCACACCATAAGCTACTAACTGTTATTACTAGACATAAGCACTCATTGTAATGTACATTTCATACTGGTTCACCTCAAAGATATTGCTTCACAAGGCATTTCCACATCTAAAGGTTTACATCTAACTCAACACTATATTAATCCCTTAAGAAGTTACACATGGCATCCCCACACTGGGTTTAAAACATCACTATACCTAACACCAGGTATATTAACACGCCTCAATAAAACTATCAAATCCTGGGGCAAAACGGACAAAGTTTCACCTAAAATTGACTAAACCCAGCTTAAGGCCTTATAATAGATACCTGAAATGAAAAGAAACACTTCAATAGCTTAATTACCACACACCGGAGTTCATAACTCAACGGGTCACACACCCGGAGTGCACGATTGCAAAAACTTAAACAAATGAGAGAAATGACACATACAATACAACTCCCAAATAAATAAGAGCATGCCTCACTAACATGCCATCCAAATGGTTCCACACTCTACTTTGCTAATGCTCGAATCTTAGGATATTACCAAATGATTGAATCACCTCAATGGAAATGGTTCCGCCTTATATGCCCATGCATATGAACTTATAGTCAATTGCTTATTTAACTAGTCCAATATAAATCTTAGGATATTACCAAATAATGAATCACCTAAATGGAAATGGTTCCTCCTTATATGCCCATACATATGAACTTATAGTCAATGGCTCATTTAACTGGTCCAACATAACTCATACATACCTTCATAGCTAACTCACACACACTTAATAGCTTACAGTGGCCCTTAAAACCTTAGCTCTGATGCTAAATCTGTAACGCCCCCTAATTTCTAATTACTCGATTCATAGATGACCACAATAGAAGACTTAATGATGGAAGGTGCTACCACTGCCCTGATAAGGACAAGGCTCACTGAAGCCATGTAATCTTGCAACTCATGTTCACAATCACAATACCTAGTAAACTGAAACACTTCAAGTCTAAAGTCCACAATAGTTCAACTTCAATACAATTGACTTAATCATACCATGTGCTAACTAGCACTCCACACTACATAAATATATTGAATATAGACTAACTTGACCACGAGGTCGATTCCAACATTCCTGCTATGCTGAATCCACTGTGAGCACTTGGTGACTTCCAAAAGGGCTTGCTAAATGGAGAAACATGTGATACTTGATCACCTAAAATGAAAAATATGAAAACAATTCGAAAATGTGAGCTAAAACTTAGTACATGCATTCCTGTATTGTAAAATGATCACTGTATAAATTGGTTGGGCGTCGACTTTGTAATTTATTTTAAGTTAAAACAGTGAATAAGATGAATGTAAAACTGCATTGCTAGTTATTATCTGACAGTGAACCCCTTATAACTGTTACGATCTATAGCTAGTTGTGCACCTGCTAAGCCGATCAGGACCTGGCTTGAAGCCGCGCGGGTACCTGAGGGGCTATGCCCTATAACTGATAACTCATGGGTCACTAATTATGTGATAATACTTAGAAAATAAACATACCTGAAGTCTTTAAAAAGCAATCTCATTTGATAATACTTATATGCAATGGGAAATGATAGACTAGGCCCCAATTTCCATTTAAGAAATATAATTATTGGTGTACGTCATTAGTGAACAACATTAGCTTTCATAATTTGTGATTGTAATGGAAATTCATTAAAAGGCATCCATAGCTCAAATAATTCAATAGAAGATAAGTTCTGTTAACATGATTTAGAAACTAAGTGGATTAGGGTAATTTAACTCAAAGTGAAATAATCTTGGCGTAAAACTGATCAAGGTATAATAATTGAGATCATAAAAGAAAGACTTTGATGGTTGTAACTGATCATGGGTTTTTGATATTTCAGATATGGATAGCAAAGGTCTGAAGGCAACTGGACCGGTGGTAGGTTCAGAATAACTTTAAATACATCGGTTTGGACCAATAAACACTAATCTTGAGTTATCAATCTCCCCACTTCTTCAATTTTGTAGCACATACCATACAGCTTAGTTTTTCAAACCAAATAAGCTTCTAAGTACAATCAAAATTGTTAGCGATTCAAGGTCCGCCTTAGAAAATTCATAACTTTCATCTTTGACCTCCAATTGAGCTATGAAACCCCTATATGAAAAGATCAACAAGTTTTATAACACTTTTATGCACATCCCATAACACAATCACCACCACACAAATCCCAAAATTCAGCTAAAATACCACCATGCATAATTTTGGTCCGGTCTATGCAGTAGGATTAAAATGGCCTTAACTTTTTTCACAGAACTTGGATTAATGTGATTCAAAATCCATTTGAAATATAACTCATTAATATAGCTCCCCATCAAAATTCATAATTTTTCGACGAGCCACGCATTACCAGTTTTTCCCTGAACAGACCCTTATTTTCAGACCCTTCACAGCTTGCTACCTACTTTATTATCCCCCTTTTTCACATAATTACCCTCTAAAATCACTTGTTAAAATTACCAAACCATGGGGTAAACCCTCAACATCATGTCTTACAGCCATAATCCATAATTTTTACTTCATAATCATCTAAGATTCATTTTCATATCTAAAACACACATATGACTTGCTTGTGGACAAACATCATTTAAACCATGCATAATTCTCATAACCCTAGCTTATGTCTCACTTGAACTTACACTTAAACTTCTTTAAAATTAGTACCAACACCATGATATTCATTCTGAATAGCAAAGATCACAACATCATAAATAAAACCATCCAAATTCAGCATCTTAACCTAAGCTTGCATGATCATGAATTATCTCAACTCCCACATACTTTCAAGCTTCATCAATCATGTGAAACACCAAAATAACTCTTATTTCTATCCATATAGCATGATTAATAAACAATAGCATGAAGAATAATTAATAAGAAAAAACAAAAACACAAGGTTAGGGTTTACGTACTTTAAGCTTGAAACAAGGGAAGTTAGAGATGTTTGAAGCTTGAAGAAGTGAGAGGGGTGGTTGGTGGTGGTGCTGGTGGTCCAATGGCAACTTCCTGGTGGCCGAAAAAAGATGGACTAGTGGCTAAATGCACTGAAAATAGAGAAGGCAGCAGCAAAAGGGGGAGCACGGCTAGAGGAGAGAGAAGGAGGAAGATGATCTTGATATTTTTACAACTAGTCTGGGCCCCTGCCTTGCACGGAGTATGTTCAAATAGACATTTTGTGGATATATTATCGAAATAATAAATGAATAGTTATGGTAGACGTGATTAATATTATAATTTAGAGGAAATAATGGAAGAACTCAATGGAGAAGTCAAGCATACAACAACTTCGTGTATAACCAATGGGATTAACAATTGAAAACCATATGATTGTGGATAAAGTCTATATAAGTATGATGGAGATAGTAGATGGTGAATTTGTTACAAAGCACGCTAAATGAGGTGATGATAAGTCAATCTATGACGCAAATGACGAGAAATTCACCTCCCTTTCTTGTTGGTGAGCAAAAATTTATGACGTCATTAATTGTCTAGTGAAGTTAGGTAGAAACTATTTGGAAGTCGGTTTAGTTTGAGTTTCTCATGTAACACAAATAAAATTTGACTTTCAATGAAAATAATTTGAATATTATATTTATGCTAATATATAACTTTTTTGGCTATTTAAAGTGGCCTATTAAGGGGTGCTAATATAATTATGTCTTCATAGTTTGTACATTTGGTTTTCATGTCAACTCAATAGCTTCATGGGTTTTGATATAAACTTCCCATGCTCTTATGTTGTTTTGCAAGAGATGAGTTGAGTTCAGATTTGTAGGTTGAGATATTTCTTAGTTTGAAGTGTTATGGCAATTCGGTGCATTTTATTTTAAACAGTAAAAAATTAATTATATTTTAAGGTGTTTTATGAAGAGAATTTGATTATTGGATTTGTATGGTTAAACCATTTCATTTTTTCTTACACATTAAATAGATTAGATTTTGGTACATTTATTTTAAACATTACAAAATTAATTATACTTTTAAGATTTACATGAATTAAATTTAATTATAAGATATATATGCTTTGAAAGGAAAAGAAAAATATTTCGTTTGTTTCCTTCCGTTAAATAGATTATATTAAATGTAAAAGAAATTCAGTTTCACGGGCCTAATATAATGATCATGTTTTATTTTAATTTTTTTATATTTTACATTTAACCCTTACAATATGTTATATTATGCTCACAATATGTAATTTTTCAGCACAACCCTGTCATATATATGATCATAATTAATATTGATTATATCATCAAATTCAAAGAGAAAGATAACAATGATGATAACGACAATAATGACAACAACAACAATAGTAATAATGGAAATATTCATGGAAATCATATTTATATTTCTATTATCTCTAATAATACATGCTCAAATGTATATTTGTATCGAAAAAGACAAAATAATAATAATAATCATCCAAATAAAAAATGTTTATTATTTCTATATAAATGTGTATATTATATTATGTGTTAATAATAAGGTGTCACATAAGATTTGCGATTTGTTTAGTAATTATAATTCGGTTTCCTTAAGTTAAAACTTCTAAAACATGAACTTATTCTATAATAATGAAATAATAAAAACTTTTATATCCATTATAATCTCTTAATCTCTCTTTGATAATTAGATGATCATAATTAACATTGATTATGTTATCAAATTCAAAGAAGAAGATAACATCACCGACAACGGCAATGACGACATAAGCAACAAAAGTAATAATGGAAATATTGATGAAAAACATATTTATTTTTCTATTATCTCTAATAATACATGCTCAAATTTATATTTGTATCGAAAAATACAAAATATTAATAATAATCATGGAAATCAAAAATGTTTATTATTTCATTATAATTGTGTATATTATATTATGTGTTGATAATAAGGTGTCACATAAGGTTTTATGGCTTGTCAGTAATTATAATTTTGTTTCCATGAGTTAAGACTTCTAAAATATGAACGCATTATATAATAATGAACTAATAAAAATTCATCCATTATAATATCTTAATCTCTCTTTGATAATTAGACGATCATAATTAATACTAACTATATTATCAAATTCAAACAGAAAGGTAACAATACCAACAACGATAATGACAACAACAACAACTATAGTGATAATGAAAATAATCATAGAAATCATATTTATTATTCCATTATCTCTAATAATACATGCTCAAATTTATATTTGCATTGACAATACAAAATATTAATAATAATGATGGAAATCAAAAACGTTTTAGTTCGTATAAGCCACAAAAGACAATACAATACAATAAGGGAGAGAGGAATTGAACTAGAGACTTAATGTGCCTAGTAAAGAGAGAGAGATTATTGCATGTGGTATTTATTGAGGTAGTTATCAAGATAAATCCAAGAGCTGAGATTGGTTAAAATTTTGATCAACGGTTGTGAAGCGACATATATCCCAAATTCACTCTCACATTCACATTTTACATTTCCTCAACACTCGACCCCTTACATATTTTAGCATTTACAGTATAAAGATTTTAATTAGTTAAAAATGACTTAAAATTTACCTGGCTAAATTTATCCCTAACAAAAGCAAATTCAAACCAATGAAAATTTGACAAAACTCATGTTGATTAGTCAAATGACTTGGAGTAATGCTTGTTGGGCCAAAATCGAGCCCAAATGAGCTTGGATCTGAAAATTCATGTTATGTGATTTAAATAATTCACCGCTTGAAATCATTTTGTTATTTATTATTATTATCATTTTGAAAGCGTTATGAAAAATAATTTGATCTTTTAAAACATATTTATCAGGGCTAAATAACAATTCACCCGAAATGTTACGTAAATGAAACTCGAATTGTAAAGTGGGGTCTGAAATGAATTCTCCCAATCGGGATGATTAAATGAGATAAATAAATGCGAAAAATTAATAACATGGCTTAATTAGATAAATAAATATGATCTAGGATCGGGCTATTACAGCCTTCCCTCTTTAAAGAGTTTTGTCCTCGAAACTTATGAACTTTTCTAAAACATGCAAGTTTATCTTAAATAAGCATAGATACTTGGCTTTCACTTATTCCTCAGTCCCCCCCCACCCAAGTGGCTTCTGAGGAGGTATGATTTGACCAATGTACTTTGATTAAAGATATCTACTTAATGCGTAGCTGCTTAATCCTGTGATCAAATATCTGAACTGGTTGCTCTTTAAATGCGAGACCCTCAGTTACCGTAATGGGTCTAGTTAAGAGAATATGATCAGGATCTGAAATGTACTACCTGAGTTATGAGGTAAGAAATATTTTAGGTACGTGTTCGGGTTTAACAGGTAGGTGCAGTCAACAAGCTACAGGATTTAATCTTTCAATTAATCATAAGGCCCAATGTAACTAGTCCCTAATTGTCCTTAGATAGTCAATGTCTTACTACCTTCGACTAGAAAAGCCTTTTGAGATACGCTATAACCCATGTGAGACTTTGGTTGTTTCCTCGTTTTGCCAGCACAACTCTGTCGTCGACCTTGTAGCACCTCAACATGCACTTGAATTGTCTCCATATTCTCGATGCTTCTTCTAGCTTATTGTTTAAGATTATGCCCTTATCAAAATATCCTCATATGATGTTCTTAATACATCACATGATCTTCCCTCATCAAACTAGTCTAAGATCTGCTCCAAGTCTGAATTAGACACTAGAATAAACATGGTCAGAGATGAAAATGATAGAATTGGTAGTCAAGTGAGTCATCAGGAACAAAATAAATAAACAATGAGACTAGAAAAGATTTATAGAGGAGGGGTTAACATGGGGTGGTTAGAATAAAGATAACCATAAGTGTATCATGAATTCTACAATATCATGCCACAAGAATTTTGATTTATAAATATGGATCATAAAGGGTCCAATAAATAATCAACCAAGGAGAAAGATAGCCCAGTTATACTCGGGTTTAACTGATAAATTGAAAACAAGATGACAAGCAAATGAGCTTCAACTAGGTGACTTTATAGCTACAAGCAATAAGATAAGTGCAATAGATCGATGGGACAAGCAAAGTGCAATAAATAAATAGATAGATTGGATAAGTAAAGTGCAATAGATAGACAAATAGATTGCACAAGCAAAGTGCAATGGATAGATAAATGGATTGGACGAGCAAAGTGCCATTGGATAAATAAATAGATTGAGCAAGCTACAATAGGAGCATGCCTTTGCTCATTCAAAGCCAATTCGAGTATAACAATAAGATTAAATAGAGAATGCAGAAGTTTATTTATCGAAATGTCAGATATATATTGGGAGTTGAAGTTCAAAATAAAGAGAGTAAGGAGATTATGACAATCGCAATCACCCATACCAATGAGAGTTGAATTACTTTATAAATTCAGAACAAGTTATATGAGCTTATCATTATAAATAAATGAGATGTAAGGTAGATGTGTAAATCAGCTCTCAACGGAATGAACTACAACTCATGATCATGAAATAAAGATGGTGAAGGTCGAGAGCACTGGAATATTGACAACCATATAAGGTCGAACAAAAATGTGTTGCACATTTAACAATGGGTTTACAAAGACAAGGATGATCACACTAATAGGAAATACCGGGTTGAAATGCAAGGGAGATTAAACAATATTGGATAGTATCGAGTTTTGAAGATGTGATAAGCAAACAATTACAAGAATTACTATAAAAGGGCATTCTTGCAAAAGATAAATTATGGTTGCATGGTTAGATGCAGTTAATCCCATAAATTATTTATTCAAGGAACAGCGAACTTATTTTTGATACTGACCTTGTTCAACTCTCTGTACGCTGTAAACAACCATAAGGTTCGGCCTTCATTCTTCACACATATAAAACTAGGCTTTCCCATGGTGACACACATGTTCAAATAACTCCCTTCTGTAACAACTCATCTTATTAAATCTTTAGTTCTTTGAGCTCTACTGGGGTTCATCTGAGAGGGGCTCTATTATGGAAACAGAGAATTAAACGATTATGACTGTCAGGGTTTTAATCGCCTATAAGAAAGGTTACTCATATGTGTTTAAAGGACTCACCACAGATCACATACGAGATTTTTCATAAACACTCCATTACAAATCAAGAGAGTGTTAGTGGCAAAGAAATGATGCCTATGAACAATTCAAGGTAACTAGGGCATAAATAAGTCAATGACAGGAAGTAATGGGAGCATTGCTGATGTAAGGTATTGGTGTCAAGACCAGATAATTCCTATACACGGCAGCTTAATCTTACTCATACCACCTATATAGTTCCAAGTAGCACACTATAAGCTACTAACTGTTATTACCAGGCATAAGCACCCATTGTAATGTTTATTTCATACTGGTTTACCTTAAATATATTATCCCACAAGGCATTTCCTCATCTAAAGGTTTACATCTGACTTGACTCTATATTAATCCCTTAAGAAGTTACAAATTGCATCACCACATTGGGTTTTAACCATCACTATACCCAAGATCAGGCATATTAACACACATCAATAAAACTATGAAATCCTGGGGCAAAACGGACAAAGTTCCACCTAAAAAATGAATAAACCCTGCTTAAAGCCTTCCAATAATACGTAAAATGAAAAGGAACACTTTAATAGCTCAACGGCCACTTGCCGAAGTTCATAACTCAATGGGTCATACACATGGAGTGCACAATTCCAAAAATTTAAACAAATGAGGGCAATGAAACATATAATACAACTTCCATATAAATAAAAGCATGCCTCACCAACAGGTCACCCAAATGGTTCCACACTCCACTTTGCTAATGCTCGAATCTCAGCATATTACCAAATAATTGAATCACCCAAATGAAAATGGCTCCTCCTTGTCTACCCATACATATGAACTTATAGCCAATAGCTCATTTAACTGGTTCAACATAACTCATACACACCTTGATAGCTAACTCATAAACACTTGATAGTTCACAGTGGCTCTTAAAATCTTAGCTCTGATACCGAATTTGTAACGCCTCCAAATTGCTAATTACTCGATTCGTAGATAATCGCAACAGAGGACTTAATGATGGAAGGCACTGCTGCTGCCCCGACAAGGACAAGGCTCACTGAAACCATGTAATCCTGCAACTCATATTCACAATCACAATATCTAGTAAACGAAAACACTCCAAGTCCAAAGTCCATAATAATTCAACTTCAATACAATCGACTTAATCATACTATGTGCTAACTAGTACTCCACGCTACACAAGTATATTGAATCTAGACCCAACTTGACCTTGAGGTCCATTCCAACATTGTTGCTATGCTGAATCCACCGTGAACATCTGGTGACTTTCAAAAGGGCTTGCTAAATGGAGAAACATGTGATACTTCATCACCTAAAATGGAAAATATGAAAAAAATTCGAAAATATGACCTAAAACTCAGTACATGCATTCTTGTATTGAAAAATGATCACTGCATAAATTGGTTGGACGCGGTGCCTACTTTGCAATTTATTTTAAGTTAAAACAGTGAATAAGATAAATGTAAAAATCTGTTGCTAGTTATTATCTGACAGCGAACCCCTTGTAACTATTATGATCTATTAACTGGTGTACAGCTGCCAAGCCGATAGGGACCTGGTCTGAAGCCGCACGGGTAACTAAAGGGCTATGCCCTATAACTGATAACTGATTGGGCCACTAATTATGCGATAAATTACTGCTGAAACTGATTCATTGATGTACTTACCAAAATATTATAATTTTTATAAATACATGCTAACTTCTAAAGATACAGATAATGAACGCGCCAGAAGTCTTTAAAAAGCAATCTCACTTGATAATACCTATGCCCAATGGGAAATAATAGACTAGGTCCTGATTTCTGTTTAAGAAATATAATTATGGGTATATGTAATTAGTAAGCAATGTTGACTTTCATAATTTGTGATTGTAATAGAAATTCATTAAAAGGCATCCATAACTCAAATAATTCAATAGAAGATAAGGTCTGCCAACATGATTTTTAAACTAAATAAATTAGGGTTTTTTAACTCAAAGTGAAATAATGTTGGCGTAAAACTGATCAAGGTAGAATAATTGAGATCATAAAAGAAAGACTTTGATGGTTATAATTGATCATGGGTTTTTGATATTTCTTAGATGGATAATAAAGGTTTGAAGGCAATTGGACTGGTGGTAGGTTCAGAATAACTTTAGACACACCAGTTTCGACCAATAAACACTGATCTTGAGTTATCAATCTCCCCATTTCTTCAATTTCGTAGCACATACCATATAACTGAGTTTTCCAAACCAAATAAGCTTCTAAGCACAATCAAAATTGTTACCGATTCAAGGTCCACCTTAGAAAATTCATAACTTTTACTCCTGACCTGCAATGTAGCTATAAAACCCCTATATGAAAAGACCAAGAAGTCTCACAACACTTTCATTCACAGCCTATAACACAATCACCACCACACAAATCCCAAAATTGAGCTAAAACACCACCCTACACAGTTTTGGTCTGGTATGCGCAGTCGGAGTAAAATGGCCATAACTTTTTCCACATAACACCGATTAAGGTGATTCAAGAGCCATTTCAAAGAGAACTCATTGATTTAGCTCCCCACCAGAATTCATAATTTTTCAACAAGCCACACATTACCAGTTTTGTCTAGAATGGACCCCTATTTTTAGGCCCTTCACAGCTTGCTACCTACTTTATTATCCATCTTTTTCACATAATTGCCCTCTAAAATCACTTGTTGAAAGTAGCACACCATGGAATGGCCCTCAACATCACTTCAGATAGCCATAATCTATAATTTTTACTTCATAATCATCCCAGATTCATTTTTAAATCTAAAGCACACACATAACTTGCATATTGACAAACATCATTTAAACCATGCAAAATTCTCGTAACCCTAGTTTGTGTCTCACTTGAACTTGCACTTAAACTTCTCTAAAATCAATACCAACACCATAATATTCATTGCGAATAGCAAAGATCACAAAATCACAAATAAAAGCATCCAAATTCAACATCTCAACCTAAGCTTGCATGATTATGAATTGTCTCAACTCTCATATACTTTGAAGCTTCATCAATCATGTTAAACACCAAAATAACTCTTATTTCTACCTCATATAGCATGATTAAGAAACAAAAATAGCATGAAAAATAATCAAGATGAAAAATCAAAAACACAAGGTTAGGGTTTACTTACTTTAAGCTTGAAACGAGGGAAGTTAGAGATGTTTGAATCTTGAAGAAGTGAGGGGGTGGCTGGCAGTGATGCTGGTGGTCCGATGGCGGCCTACTAGCGGCCGAAAAAAGATGGGCTGGTGGCTGAAGGTGCTGAAAATAGAGAAGGTAGCAGCAAAAGGGGCAGCATGGCTAGAGGGGAGAGGAGGAAAATGATCTTCATATTTTTCCAATTTTACTTGGATAAGAATGACTTAAAATTTACTTGGCTGAATCTATCCCTAGCAAAAGCAAATTTAAACCAATGGAAATTTGACAAAACTCATGGTGATTAGTCAAATGAGTTGGAGCAATGCTTGTTGGGCCAAAATCGGGCCCAAATGAGCTTGGGTCCGAAAATTCACCTCACGTGATTTAAATAATTCAGTGCTCGAAATTATTTTATTTTTATTATTATTATCATTTTGAAAGTGTTATTAAAAATAATTTAATCCTTTAAAACATATTTATTAGGGCCAAATAATGATTCACTCGAAATTATTACGTAAATGAAACTCGAATTGCAAAGTGGGGCCCGAAATGAATTCTCCCAATCGGGATGATTAAATGAGATAAATAAAAGTAAAAAAATTAATCACATGGCTTAATTAAATAAATAAACATGATTTAGGATTGGGCTATTACACCTTAGTACTTCTAAGACTATTCTCAAATGACGAGCACGTTGCTCTGGTGTCCTTGAGTATACCAATATATCATCTATAAATACTACCAGAAATTGATCTAAGTAAGGTTTAAAAGCACTATTCATGAGGTCTATGAAGGAGTAAAGAGCATTAGTTAGTCCAAATCGCTATGTACTCATAGTCCTACAAACACCCCGAGTATGGTTAAAGTTGAGGCTTAAAGGATTTGAAATCACTATTTATTTTGCTAAAGGTGCACTTTCCTTTTCAGGAATCCCACTCTTAAAACTTTGTAGTTAAGCGTGCTTGTTGTGGAGAAATTTAGGATTGATGACCTTCTGGAAAGTTTCTTAGACAACGTGTGAGCGAGGGCAAAACATGTCGAACAAGCTTATAGAGAATTGTGGGGCCAGTTTCCTGGTAACTGTTCGCGGCCCATGACAAGCTAGGAGATTACAGATGGTATCAAACCTGAGTATGGTTAAAGTTAACATTTAACTGATTTAAAGTGACCACTTATATCAAAAAAGGTGCACCTCTTTTTAGGGAAGCCCCCTTTAAGAACTCTGTAGTTAAGCGTGCTTCTTGTGTGGAAATTTTAGGATGTATGACCTACTGGGAAGTTTATTAAATGCTCATGACCTTAGAGGAATCAGGGAGTTATAGTATCCACCTCACAAATCATATTATATAGTTGATGTTAAACTTGATTAAAAAAAAGCAATGACAATAGTCACATCATCCCTTAGTTATCAATTAAAGAATCTAAGAAAAAAATTCTCATAAATGTCCAAAAATCAATTGTTGGCCAAGCATTTTCTACAATTATCTAATTATAAATTGGTGACCCTTTTTAATATCATTAGCCAGTGGGTCAATAATCAAAAGCCTAATGATCACTACTAGTATGCCATTGGATTGCAAATCAAATGCATATCAATCACAGATGACACAACCATTGATCTATTAGCAGCAAGGAGTAAAATCATCATTTCTGTTGAAGCAAAGACTAAAAGGATCATCACTACTAGAAAAAAGGAATACATATCTGTTGATCACTAATCACATAACATTGGGCCACTAATGAAATATCTATAGATCCCCTATTATATAAAGCAAGGAGGAAAATTTGAAGGAAATATTTAACCAATTTCAAAATCTAATTTTGTTAGAAGAATTTTCTCCAATTGCTCACTAGATAAACACATATCCAAAACGATCACTAATGCCATACCAAATGATGACCAATTACCTCTCTAATGATCACCAACTAGACATGCAATATTATTAACTATTACTTAGTGTTTGTTATACACATTTTATCTCTTTGAAGGTGATTCTTCTGCATCTCCCTTGCTAGCTTCTTGAACGCCCATTTTTGCCAAGCTTTGTTAGTATAAAACCCTAGCCGAAGAGCATATTCATGTTAAACCAAAAATTCAGCAAACAATAGTTTCGAAAATTGACTATATCACCAAACATGCTCAAATTCCCCAATATTTGTAGAAAAATAAACATAAAATAATAAAGGCTGTCAAAAACTCAAAAATCAATGCAACCACTACTTCATGTGGCAGATTCACATAAAACAAATGATGGCTATTTAGTGCAAAAGTAGAATGCAATTTTTTAAAGAAGAATTCAAAGTAGATTTCGGACGAAAATGTCCGAATAAACAAAGAATAGTTCAGAAATCAAACATAAATCCCTGAACAAGTAAATGACTGTATGAAAGCTCAACAAGGAATTGAATGTCAAATGTTCTAAAATTCAAAATATATCCTAGGATTTTGAAACCATGGCTGAAAATTGGTGAAGAAGAAAATTCAAATTAAGAGAGAGAGAGAGAGAGAGAGAGAGAGAGAGAGAGATGGAAAGCAAGAAGCATGTGAGAAAATGAGGAGTCACTAGCATGCAGTTTAAACGTCAAAGAGTGCCTTTTGCCCCTTTTTTTTTGTTTTTTGTTTTCTTTTTTTCGTTGGGGCTCTGGCATTAGCTGAATTAATTGCCTGTCTTAACTAAATCTTGTCATAGATTAGGATATAAATAAGAAGAAGTGTCTTTTTAAAAAATTCAATTTTTTTTGTGAGAATTAAAAGATGAAATGTTGAGATTAAAGAAAAACGATGTTTGCATTTTATAGAAGAGAACAAATTTTATTTTTAACTTTTAAGTAGTGAACATTTACTAATTAAAAATGAAATTCTATCTTTTAAAAAATGAATAGTTTCAAAAAATTAATTTAAACAATGCACAAACCTTTTCATGTTCAGTTAAGGCTTACTTTGTACTTAAGGAAATAAATCATAAGAATAATTTCATTAGACAAATAGATGTTTAGACTTTAAGAGGTGGGCCTTAAATATAAGAAAACGAATATGTAACTCTTAAGCAGATACCACATATTCATTAAAAATGAAATTCTATACTCTAGAAAATGAATATTTACAATTTAAACAACGAATGAATGAACATTTAGAGATTACAAAATGAACATATACCTTTTAGGGTAAATTAAGATTTATTAGGACTTAAGAAAATGATTCATAAGAATAATTTCTCCAGCCAAAAAATGATAATAGGTGTTTTTTATAAATGACATTAATTGGTGGCCAACCGTTGCAGTTTTGGCGACCATTAGAACTATGTTTGTTGATCACTAGATATATTTATGGTGATCAACATATCCTCAATTATAGTTATGATACAAGCACCTTAGTTAGTGATCAATAAGTGCTGTTTTAGTGATCATTAGTATTTCATTTGTGATCAATTAATGGAATTATAGTGAGCCCTAGGAATGTGTTTGCTGGTCGTAATATATATTTTCACTTATCAACTGAGTTAGTCATCACCAGATGCAGTTTTAGTGGTCATAAGGACTATGTTTGGTGATCACTACATTTGTGTATGGTGAATAACATAAATATGTTTGTTTTTCGTGAAACGTACACGGAAGTATAGTTAGATGAGCTTTATTTTGTTGTATCTTGGGTTTAGGTAAAGTTTGGTTGGGGGAAAAATGATTTTCCCAGAAAATATTTTTTCAATTTTTCATTATTTGGCAAAATAAAGGATGAAAAACTATTTTCCTAGGAAAATGATTTTTCCCCTAATGGAGGAAAATGATTTCCTTTTTGAGAAGATAGGAAGTTGATTTTTTTCCTTCAATTCTTTGATGATATGGTTAACTAAATTTAGGCGCAAAATTCAATTTCAACAGGTTAGATCAAAATTTGACCATCCAATGGGAAAGGTTAAAATAAGCTCGAATCTTTTTAGATCAAATTTCTTTCATTTGATGGACATTTATCTCCACCACAACAATTCAATTAATATTTTTTACCACTAAAACAATTCAGTTGACTGCCAATAAAATAATTTTAACGGCTTTGATTGAAACTTGATCATCAAATGGAACATATTAAAATAGGCTCAAATTTAGATTTTAAGTTTGATATTCTTTCATTTGCTCAACAATTTTTTCCACTACGATAATTCAGTTGATATTTTTGCCCCTTAAATAGTGCAATCAATATTTTTTACCACTAGAACAATTTCAATAGTTTTGATTGAAGCTTGATCATCGGATAGGAGATTAAAATATGCTAAAATCCTGATTTTGACATGACTTTCCATCATTTGGCCAACATTTTTTTCCATCATGACAATTCAATCGACATTTTTTGGCACTTAAACAATTCAATTGAAGTTTTTTGTCACTAAAATATTTTCAACAGTTTATGTCGAAACTTGATTATCCGAGAGGAAGTATTGACAAAAACTGAAATATGAATTCTAAACTCAAAATTCCTTTGTTTGGTCAACATTTATATCAACTATGATCTTTTAGTCAATATTTTTTGCCATTTAAACAATTCCGTTGATGTTTTCCTCTTTTTCATGAAAAATGATTTATCTTATACCAAATAACGAGAAATGTGACATGAAAATCAATTTTCCTTGGAAAAACATATTCCATAGAAAATGATTTTCTGAGAAAACTATTTTTCTTCCAATCAAACACTGCCTTATTCAAACCAAAATCAAAATATATGTTTTCAAAAATGATATCAATTGGTGATCAACAGTTGCAGTTTGGTGATCATTAAAACAATGTTTGGTGATCACTAAATGTATTTGTAGTAGTCACTAATATCATGCAAATTGATCATCAATGTCATGTCTATTGATCATCAAAAAGAAAAGGATTGATTCCTTTGTAATGGGTTAAAAAGTACATAATTAGTTAAATGCTCCCTATTGTTGTTCTTATTGATCACTAATTTCATTTGTATTAGTCACCAACTATACAAGAACTTAATTCCAATCGATCATCCAAAAACTAAACACTTAGTTAAATGTCACTAATGTCATGTATATTGTTTACTTATTACACGTCCAATTATCGCCACTACTGAAAGGACTATGAACAACTGGCATGCCTGAGCTCAGTATTTCTTCTTGACTTTTCCCCCTTTGTCCTATCATAAACATTTATCATACTCTTCACAAGAGTGCAGAAATCGCGTTGGTAGCTAATGTCAAAATCTTGTGGCAGTACTCCACCCTCATCTTATCAATCCTAAGCTTAAAAGTGGAAAGGGGGAAACAAGAATTGGCATCCCATCTTACATTTACCTCTCTTAATTAAGAAAAATAAATTTGTAGCAGAAAAATTTTCCTTTCAGATAGGCTTATGCAGCATGTTCACCTCATTCTTTCTTAATCCTACATTCTAAGAGCTAGACACTCCTTGGCATTCCTGCATATGCCTCATAACTTAAATGCTTACATCATCATCTTTCGTTGAAGCCTCTAGCCTCCAAGGCATGTGTATGTATTTTTCTTCAAACTCTTCAATGGAATTTTCTCTCCTCTTATAATTCCATTTGTCAATGAGATAATTTTGAAGAATCTGCTTTGCACTACTCATATAAAATAGAAATGAAATTTGCATCAACAAAATTTGCATAACAAAGTTTTTTTTTAACATAATGAAGTTTCTTTTTTTGCAAGGTTTACCAAATTATCCGTGAAGCACTCGTATAGGTATCGTTCACTGGACTTTCTTTTTATATAGTCAATTATGTCCATAGTCTTTTCCTCAAAATTAAAGCAAATAAGGAATTGTCATCCGTTGTCCAAACAATGGAAGAACACCAGAAGAGCCAAACTGTCAGAGCCTAATGCCCTAAGTATATCGGCTAAAAGAAAAACTTTAAAAAAATTACTAAATTTAATCTGTCTGGCTTAATTTTTACCAAGTCAACTTACTTCAAGTTTATATGGGGACCTAAGGACAGCTTGTAGTTCAGATGATGAAAAAACACAGCTTCAGCTTGGCTTTCATGTTTATCTTCCTATATGAATACTTCAAAAACAAAAAGAGAATTTACTTTGGCAACCATTCCATTTGTCAAAGAATATATAAAATGTGAAAACATTATTAAAAATCTATTAAATTAGCTTACAATGGTTCATTTGTAAAGAAAACTCTTGGATTGATCTATATGCATTTCGCTTGCATTCAATATATGCACTAAATATTCATGATGAATTTGTGAACGTGATTGTCATAAAAAAGACTCAAAAGTAGGCCTCGGTTGGTGGCATTGTACCAGTCATCGTATAACACTTGGCTGGAAAACAAAAACATAGGCATGCATATGAGCAAGTAAAAAAAAAATAAATAAACAGTTGACAGTTATGTTCTTTTTCGTTAGTAATGAAATGTGCATCTTTTAATGACTATGTTTTTTTCTATTTTGTTTTACATATGGTACTCTAATAAGTTAAAGACAAAGTCAGCACGTAGTCACTTCATAGAAAATTACCTGAAAGATACTCATAATTCGTTGCATGTAAGCAGAGCACAAACAAGGAGCAAACTCTTTCTTTCCCTGCTGAGGCTAGCTGCAGCTTTCTAGCATCGAGGGTTGGGCAAACAACAATATAGTAAGTACACTGCAAACGAACACCATTCACAGAAAACTAGCATTGAAGTACCTCTAGCACACCCCACATCCCAAAATGTACTCCCAATTCAATGAAACGAGTCTTAAAAGAGAGGGAAAAGAAACATAACGGCAAAGCAAGTAGGGCGGAAATAAAAATATAGACGTTAACATGATTCCTAAGAAAACTAGTATTAAAGTACCTCTATTAATTTTAGGTAACAAGTACTTACTTATATATAAATGCTCACTTATATAAATGCTCACCATCAAGAGATGAAGTTAATTTTAGGTGACAAGTGGTGAAAAAGAGGATAAAAATTTGGATATCACGTCAGTGGATCACTAACTATCTATTAACTGCAACTTAGACAAAGGATTTAATAGCAAGCAATTAGACAAAAAAGGCATCTTTTAAACAACTGATCACTAATCATGTTCCAAATTGTCACTAATCACAACTCTATTGATCACCAATTGCAATTCTGTTAATCACCAACAAGGTAAAGGGCTCATTCTTCTGCAAATAAGGGAAAAAGTAAACATTTACATAAACGATCAATAATTATATTCCAGGATATTAATAATAAATTGTCTATTGATCACCATCAAGAGATGGGCTTAATTTAAGTGATGAAGGGGGAAAAGGAGTACAAATTTAGATATCATGTCAATGGATCACTAAATAAATGTCTAGATAGCACAAATTAGGCAAAGGATTCAACTATAAGCAATTAGGTAAAAAAGGCATAATTTGGATAACTGATCTCTAATCATATTCCAGATGATTACCAATCACAACCTCTATTGGTCACCAACAAACCAAAGGACTAATTTATAAGCAAATGAGGGAAAAAGTAAACATTTACATTAATGATCACTAATCATATGCTAGGAGAACAATAATAAATTATCTATTAATCCTTATTAAGAGATGGACTTAATTTTAAGTAACGAGCGGGGAAAAAGAGAAAATTTATATATCGTGGTAGTGGATCACTAAATAAATAGCAATTCATCGCAAATTAGACAAAGCATTCAATTGTCAACAATTTAGCAAAAAAGGCATCATTTAGATAATTGATCACTAATCGTATTCCAAATTATCACCAGTCACAACTCTATTGATCACCAACTACAGAAGGATTGAGCTTTAATCAATTAGGAAAATTAAACATATATCTAAATTTCTACTATTGATCATCAGATGAGGAAAAAAGTAAACAATTGGATAAGAGATCACCAATCATATTTCAATCAGTCACAAGTCTAATGTAAATTGATCTCCATTAAAAGAGGGACTGAATTTGAAGTAATGAGGAAAAAAACTAATCTTTTCTAGTGGTTCACTTGTCAAATATGTGTTGATCACCACATAGACAAGCATCCAATTGCAAGCAGGGGGACTAATAATTTAAATAGGTAATCACTAATCATATTCGAAATGATCACAAATCATGACTTTATTGATCACCAACTAGAAAAAGCAAAATATTAGGAATGGTAAAACAGACTTGGGCAAAGGATGTATTTGTAACAGCTACAAATTTCAATTTTTATAATTACTAATATTAACTATAAGTGGCATCTGACAACATAATAGGACATTACCGTCGTACTTCCAGTTAGGAAACACAAGGCTAGTATCATGGAATCTACTACTAAGAATTTATTTCTAATGTCAATCCAAGGGTCCAAGTCAAACATTAATAATCAAAAGTCAAAGCATTTCAAATCTTGAGAATTTATTGAAAACAATTATTCTTAGGTAGTAAGTGGCGTCAACCTAACTTCTAAACTTGAGTCTCATCCCCATGCTCATGATCATCACCTGAAAACAAGACATTCAAAAAAAAAAAAAAAAAGAGACGAAACTCAATAAAAATCACCCTAACAGTCAAAACATAATTCAAATTCATTTCAAACAACTCTAGGGGGAAAGATAACTTAAATAATTTCAAGAAAAAGTTTCTAAATTAACCCCAAATTTCAAGTCCATTCAAGTCTCTCTTAATTCAAGTTTAAAAGAAGGTGAGTGACCTCACTAGGTCTTATGGTCTATAATTGATTTAGTTGTAGTCATTTCTCTAAGTTGAACAATTACCGATAACCTAACTTGCACCCCTTAATTAGGTGGCACATAGCCGCCAACCATGCATGAAATTACCTGGGGAAGACTATAAGGTCTTGCTTACGATCAGGAGCAAACCTCCCACATTCTTCCTAGTTCTTTCACATAAATTATTAATGTTTTGAAATTGGGTCATTAGCCTCACTTCCAAATGGCCTATCCCAACCCAATAAAGGTCCAACATCATTTAAAAGAACTTCAGGGCAACCCAAGATTCCATGCCAAGTTCCAAATAATAATAATCATGCATCAAACAACGTATCGGGTAATTCAACAATGTCCTCTTGGCATTAGTTCAAATTAATGTAGAAGATGACCCAAAAAACCATATTTTTAAAAGTCACATTAAAGGGAGTTAGGGCATGATTGTTACCTTACAAGTACTTGCCTAATCTTGAGCTCGACTTCCTAAGCTATCCCAAAATAGTTTAGATTCATGTTGTCTTAGTCCGCAGTCTATAACTTAGTCAATTTAACTCTAATTCTTATGATTCAAAATTTGTGATAAAGAGCACATCCAGATATATATACACTACAAAAAATTTTCATAAATTTTACATAATCCACTATCTATATATGAATGTTCAAAATTAAACTATTTTTTGGTTTGTGAATGTTCAAAATTACACTATTTTTTGGTTTGTAATAGTGGTATATCTTAATCGGCTTTAGTCTCGAAGCATATCCTTTCATTCATCATAACTGCAAACATATATCCTTATAAACCCACCATTTATATTGACACTCTGAAATCCTACTGATTTAAATCAAGCCAAAGAAATATAGGATCTTTATTATTGAAATAAACATAATTGAACAAAAATACATTGAAATTTTAGGAATTAAAAGTGGGGTTTGCATTAATTTAACTGCTCAACCACAAAGGGATTCAAATCTAAAAATTAGGTAATTGAACAATCAATTGCAGTGTTAATTTTCAAATAATCAAAATCATATTCTAATATGAAAAATATGATATATGAATATGGGAGAATTATAGTTAGGGATAGGGTTTCATAAAACCCAAGCCATGCCTAACCAAGCAGGAAGAGGGAGGCTGCCTAATAGCAGCATCGGCAGCAGCATGATAGCGGCGATGATGGTCGTAGCTGAGGTTCACCCACGAGGGACAAGAGAGAATGCGAGACAGAGGGAGTGTGCGAGAGAGAGCATGCGAAAGAAAGGGGGTGCGAGAGAGATAGAGCGAGATGGAGCTGGCTACCTAAGGGAGGTAGACAAGAGGAGCAATTTAAGGCTAGGGTCTTAACCATGGAAGGAGAGAAAAGAGTTGGAGGGGAAAGAAAAGGAAAGAGAAATTTTTTTCTTTTTTTTTTCTATACACACGATGGCTTGGGGCGGATTTCTCACTGAAAATAAGCTCATTTGCATAAAAATAATTTCATTTCAATTTTGTAAAATTTTTGGGTAAAAGGAATAGAGAAAAACACTTATTTTGGTTTAGATTGACTTAATTTAACCCTTAAATTGTACCTTAATTTATCCATAAATGCTAATCATCCAACGAGTTCAACATTTTAGGTCGGTCCGACGCCACAAATACTCATAATTGATATGCACATAAATTTCTAGGATTTTACATTCTACCCCCTTAAAAGAAGTTTTATCCCCAAAACTTTGCACGCACCTGATTAGTCGAACAAATGAGAGTACTTGGATTGCATTTCTTATTCTAGTTCCCATGTAGATTTTAATACTTTGTGATTGACCTAAAGAACCTTCAGCAATGGTACTATTTTCTTAGGAAGTTTTTTTTTTCTTCGATCTAAGATCTCGATTGGTTGCTCTTCATATACCAAGTCTTACTGGAGTTGCGTAGGGTCTGGTTTAATGACATGGGAGGAGTCAGGGACACATCTTTATAGCTGTGACACATGGAAAATATTGTGCACTATTAGCAATTCTTACGATAGCGCCAATCGATAGGCAACTTTCCCAACTCGTTGAATAATAGGATACGGCCTGATATAAGTTTACCTACCATGTCAAACCTCATGATGCCCTTGCTTGGGGATACTTTAACAAATACTTGGTCTCCCACTTCAAATTCTAAAGGTGTATGCCTTTTATCAGCGTAGCCTTTTTTATGGTTCTGGGTTGCCTTCATCCGATCTTGGATTACCCTAATCATTTAATCAGTAGCTTAACTCAGGTTAAGTCCAATGGTTAATCTCTTACCAGCACAATGAGGTTCTATGTCCTCTACTATACAATGCTTCGTAAGGGGTCATCCCAATACTTGAGTGGTAACTTTGTCGTACGAGAACATAATCAATGCCAATTGTTAATCCCAAGGTTTCTTAAAATCCAGAGCACAAGCTCACAACATGTCTTATAAGGCTTGAATTGTCTGCCCAGTTTGTCCATCCGTAGCTGGGTGGAAGTTTGTGCTAAAATGTAGTAGGGCCCCAAATACCTCTTGTAATTTCTCCCAAAACACAAATTGGGATCATGTATCTCAATTAGAAATTATGGAGCTAGGTACCCTATGCAGCCAAGCAATCTCCTCCAAATAGGCACGTGCCAATTGATCTAGTGTCCATGTGTTCCTCATTGGTATAAATGTGTCATCTTCGTATATCTATCGACGATGACCCAAATTGCATTATTATTTCTTTACATGGGTAGTACACCTACCACAAAATCCATGGAAACTAAGTCTCATTTCTATTTAGGAACCTCTAGTAATGGTAAGTGTCTCGTAGGCCTTTGGTGTTTCATTTTCACCTACTGACAAGTTAAATACTTAGCCACATCATGTGCTGCATCTTGCTTCATATTACTCCATCAGAAAGTCTGTTTCTTGTCCTTATACAACTTGCTTCCTCCTGGATGCATAGAGTATAGGGTGTTGTGTCCCCCGTCTGGAATCTTCTTCTTAACCTCCCCATAACTAGGACACACACTCGATTCTAAATTCTTAAGGTTCCATCCTCTTGAATTATGAATCCAGGTGCCTTTCCTGCTAACACTTCTGCCTTAATCCTTTGGAGTTGTGGGTCAGTGTCTTGAGCTGCCCGAATTTCCTCAATAAGGGTAGGTTGCACTTCTATAGCACAAACCTTGCGTTTGGCCATCCTTGTCACCCTATTAATCTCTAACTTCTTAAAATCCTTGCATAAGTCTCTAGGTGATTCTAATACGTAGCTAAGTGCCGGGACAGCTTGCGACTTAACACATTAGCTACTACATTTCCTTTCCTGGGTGCTATTAGAAGTTTATGCCATAGTCCTTAAGAAATTTCAATCATCTTGTGTGCCTCAGGTTCAGGTCTTTTTGTGAAAACAGGTAATTTAAGCTTAGGTAATTTAAGCTTTAATGGTTAGCAAAGATCTCACCGTGTACCCTATGCAAATAATATCTCTAAATTTTTAGTGCGAATACCACAGGTGCTAGTTCCAAGTTATGGGTTAGATAGTTCTGCTCATCGGATTTTAGCTATCAGGTGGTATAAGCTATGACACGATTGTATTGCCTTAGCACACAACCTAGCCCATTTTTAGATGCATCCCCTTATACCACAAAATCCTTGTCGTTGGTGGGTAATGCCAACACAGGTGCACTAGGTAATCTTAGGCGCACTAGTTAATCTCCTCTTTAGGTCCTGAAAGGCTTCCTTACACTTGCCGACATACTTGAACTTAGTGGTCTCTCTTTTCAAGTTAGTGAGAGATGTTGCGATTTTAGAGAAGTTCGAAATGAATCTGGTACAATATCCTACTAACCTTAGAAGGCTCCTCATGTCAATTGAATTCTTAGGCTTAGCCCACTGTGTTATAGCTTCTAACTTTTAGGGATCTAAAGAGATTCTTTCTCTTAACACCATATGCCCCCAAAACTCTACTTTTTTAAACCATAACTCACGATTCTTCAACTGCGCACAGAATTCATTTTTCCTAATTGCTAATTACTCGATTCATAGATAACCGCAACAGAGGACTTAATGATGGAAGGCGCTACCGGCGCCCTAATAAGGACAAGGCTCCCTGAAACCATGTAATCTTGCAACTCATGTTCACAATCACAATATCTAGTACACTGAAACACTTAAAGTCCAAAGTCCATAATAGTTCAACTTCAATACAATCGACTAAATCGTGCCATGTGCTAACTAGTACTCCACACTACACAAGTATATTGAATATAGACCCAACTTGACCTTGAGGTCGATTCCAATATTGTTGCTATGTTGAATCCACTGTGAGCATCTAGCGACTTCCAAAAGAACTTGCTAAATGGAGAAACATGTGATACTTCATCACCTACAATGGAAAATATGAAAACAATTCGAAAATGTGAGCTAAAACTCAGTATATGCATTCCTGTATTGTAAAATGATCACTATATAAATTGGTTGGGCGCCCGCTTTGGAATTCATTTTAAGTTAAAACAGTGAATAAGGTGAATGTAAAACTGTATTGCTAGTTATTATCTGATAGTAAACCCTTGTAACTGTTACAATCTATAGATAGGTGTACACCTGCAGAGTCAATCGAGACCTGGCCTGATGCTGCGCGAGTAACTGAAGGGCTATGCCCTATAACTGATAGCTGATAGGGTCACTAATTATGTGATAAATCACTGATTAAACTGATTCATTAATGTACTTAGCAAAACATTATAATTTTGATAAATACGTGCTGATTTCTAAAGATGCAGACGATGAACGTACCTGAAGTCTTTAAAAAGCAATCTCACGTGATAATACTTATGCACAATAGGAAATGATAGACTAGGCCCTGATTTTCGTTTAAGAAATATAATTATAGGTATATGTAATTAGTGAACAATATTGACTTTCATAATTTGTGATTGTAATAGAAATTTATTAAAAGGCATCCATAACTCCAATAATTCAATCGAAGATAAGTTCTGCCAACATGATTTGGAAACTAAATGAATTAGGGTAATTTAACTCAAAGTGAAATAATCTTGGCATAAAACTGATCAAGGTAGAATAATTGAGATCATAAAAAAAACACTTTGATGCTTATAATTGATCACGGGTTTTTGATATTTCTGAGATGGATAACAAAGGTTTGAAGGCAATTCAACTGGTGGTAGGTTCAAAATAACTTTAAACACAATGATTTTGGGCCTATAAATACTGATCTTAAGTTAGCAATCTCCCTACTTGTTCAATTTCATAGCACATACCATACAGCTTAGTCTTCCAAACTAAATAAGCTTCTAAGTACAATCAAAATTCTTACCGATTCAAGGTCCACTTTAGAAAATTCATAGCTTTCACCCCTGACCTCCAATTAAGCTATAAAACCCCAATATGAAAAGATCAAGAAGTCCCGCAACACTTTCATTCATAGCCCATAACACAATCACCACAACACAAATCCCAAAATTGAGCTAAAACACCGCCATCATAGTTTTGGTCTGGTTTGCGCAGTCGGAGTAAAATGGCCATAACATTTTCCACAGAACTCGGATTAAGCTGATTTAAAAGCCATTTCAAAGATAACTCATTGATCTAGCTCCCCACTAAAATTTATAATTTTTGACAAGCCATGCATTACTCGTTATTCCCTGAACAGACCCCTATTTTCGTGCCCTTCACAGCTTGCCACCTACTTTATTATCCTCCTTTTTTTACATAAGTACCCTCTAAAATCACTTGTTAAAATTACCAAACCATGGGGTAACCCTCAATATCACTTTAGGAAGCCATAATCCATAATGTTTACTTCATAATCATCCAAGATTCATTTTCAAATCTACAACACACACATAACTTGCTTGTTGACAAACATCCACTACAAAAAAAGTAGTTTTTACCAACATGGAAAGTTCTGCTGCAATAAGTGCATTTGCTATTGGTAAAATCTTATACCAACAGATGTCGGTCTGTTACTAGACTATTGGTAAAAAGAGGTGATGGTATTAGTTTTACCAACAGATATTGTAATCTGCCATAATTTCTCCGTAATACCAACAGAATGAATCCGTGGGTGAATGTCATCATGTTACCAACAGAGACATAATATGTTAGTGATGGCAAGTGTTACCAACAGATGCTTCTGTTGGTACTAAATCAACTGTCAGCATAAATTATTCACCATCGTACTGTATCTATTAGTAATTCTTTCTTTTTCCCGCCTTTTTAATCTTGTCCAACAAGAAGGTCTGTTGGTACTATTATATACCGCTAAAAAAGAATTTTCATCTAGCTGCAATCTGTTAGTAATTTTGTTCCTTCCCACACCTCATGATCTAAAACATCTATTGCTAATAGTCCATCCATTCAAGTGGGAACTATTTTTTCCAACAAATATATGTACACAAAATCAAACCTGTAGGTATAATAGTTATCGACAATAGAAGAATGAATCCAAACAAAAGCACAATGTTATTTACAAGTTTTGAAAGTTCCAAAAGTGCTATGCATTCACTAAAAGTTCATAGCAAATAAGTACATAACTCCAACAATGCTTCCCTTGAAATTAAAGTCCAAACTATAGGTGTAAACTCATAAACATTACTTGGTCAACCTAAAAGATAAGTCAAGATAAAAGTTAACCACATAAGAGAACTCAAACTATGACTCATCATTTTGTTCTTGATCATCAACTTCTTTGGCATTTTGTCCTTCACATGCATGACCATTTTCATTGTCATCATCAATATCCTCATCTTCCTCAAATGAAGAAAGAACATCCATTGATATTCCCTATTAAACAAGCACAAAAGTATAAATCTTAAGAAGAGGTAATGGAAAATATTTATGATCATCTAATGGCATTCTCCCTTAATAATATGATGTCAAATTTATCATAGAAAAGAGAACTAAAATGAGTTCATCATGGCATCCAGCTTCAAGAAAAAGAAGGAATGATAAAAATATAATGGCAATTCTCTAGATCAACAAAAATAAAGTTAGTTTTAGCATGGTAAGACGATCAATGTTCATACCAAAACTACATTTGCACACAATAGCATGTCATCACAAATGCGTTCCTAGAAAACTATATGAAGTGTAAGACTCAGGTTGTGACCTATGGTCACAGAACCTCGTTCTGATACCATCTTTGAGACCCCCAAGCCTTAGGGTTAGAAGTATCAATGATTTCTTAAATTCCTACTTAAATTCTGGGGCAAAACGGACAGAGTTTCGCTTGAAAACTGACCATTTCCCAGGCATAAAGTCTTACATTAATTCCCTACATTGAGTAGAAGTATAAAAGAACATACAATAAACTCAACAGGTACATACCGGAGTCTGTAACTCTACAGGCCACTCATCCGAAGTATACCAAACATTAAATAATCACCAAATAGGCTTATTCTATGCCAAGAGAGGAGATATGCACATGATGAAGATTGTTCGGTTCAGTAATGGAAAAGATAGCCAAATAAGGTCACAACAGTCTGCACCAAGTGAGCTGCAAATTATACCAAGCCGAAGATCTAAATCTAGGCATACCATATATAAGCTTTATATATGGGCACTATGTCTAGCTCATCAACAAATAATAAAATATCTCATATAGGAATACCTGGTGCTTCAAAAGCACTTTAATCAAATTGGTGACATAATTATTTATCAATTTTCGATATACCTAATATAGTGTCTACCTTTGGTTGAGGCCTTTAAGTCATGCATGCTATCTTGCTCGATGAATCAGTTTTCTTAAGGTAGAGTGATAGCTAGAGTAGTGTTAAATAGTAGCCACGTCCAATGCATTAAGTTTATCTTCATAACCATAGCATAGCAAGTAGGATTGGATAATTTTGGATAAACATGTTCAAAAGTCATATTAATGCCGCAACTAATGCATACTAATTTATTTTTACAACATGGAAGAACATATAAAAGTGCAACTAAAGCTACTAGATGAGATCTGAACCAAAGTGCTTCTCTTAACCTAATTCCCTTGCCTTGGTGTTAGAAAATTAAAGAGCATCATAATTTGGTTAAAAAATGTTGCAAGAACGTTAATTGCAATGAAATTATGAAATGCTCATAGGTGGTATTCATTAGTCATTGAAGAATTTGATGTTTAAAAGGCACAGAACAATAAGTTTCATATCACTAGGCCATACAGTCCATTTTAAGCAACTAAAATCCTAATAACTTACTGACAAAAGATAAAACACAAAGTCAATGTATAGGACATCTTCCTACCATATGAAACAGGTTCAAAGAGAAAGATTGGCTCTACGTGTCATAAAAAATCAAAAATACATATGATGTTGAATATGCAACTAGAGAGAGTACATTAATTAGATCAAAGGCTCATCTTTATTGTGAATCAATAACTTTAAAATTAAAAAGAAGGCATCTAAATAATAACAGAAAGTGGAGAAGCAATCAAGTATTAGACGATAAAGACAAAAAAAATATATGCTTGTAACCAAAAAACTGGCAGGATTCATTTCATGAAAATACCAGATCATGTTAAAGAATCATAGTAACACAAGACTTCCCCCGTCCCCCAAAGAAACCTCGAACTTATAGTAGAAAGGGGCAAGAATGAATTATGGTGAGTATGCATGAAGTCTGTAAATATTCCCAGAAGCATTTTTGCCTTTTCTCTCTTTCTTTTATATGCCCCCCTAAAATCTAATATTTGCGTCCAAATGCATGCTATTTCCCATCCATGATATGAAGATACACATGATGAAAAGTTAGGCACCACACATAAGCATTAAGGTGAGTAGAACCATCAATACTCATGACGCTTGTGGCCCATGCCAAAATGGCACAAATATCATGAGCAAAGCAGAAATAAAGAGCTACTATTCAAAATTCATCCAAATACTTTCATAAATTATGATGTTTCAAGATTCATAGGCATGGAAATACCCATCATTTGAAGCCATCACATCTGAACCCTATGTAGATCAACTCATTAAAGAAGAAAAACCCAACATCGAAGCCATAAGTACACCCACTTAAAACATTGAATTACTCACAAAAGTTGCAATTTGAGAGGGGCAAAATCAATCAGATAGTAAACAAACAAGAGGATATAATTTGGAAGGGAATGCTAAACAAAAACATTGGTTCACTCCCTCATTCTTGTTCTTCTTTGGGTGCTAATTTCTGGCCCGAAACCCTAGGTTTTCAGCCACAGGTGCCAGAAATGGGCTGCAAAGACAACAAAAAATGACACCAGTCAAGTTGGCGCAGTGAAAAACACAAGCGATTGAGATTCAGAGAAGAAAGATTCAAAGGCATGGCATGATAACAAAGGCGAATGATAAAAATTGAATGAGTCAGGCTGGGCAACAGGAGAAGAACTAACCTACAAATTTAGTAACAGAACGCAACAGAGAAGAACTATAAAGGAGCTGGGAAAACAATTGAGATATAAGTGAGATGGTTGATGAGAGGTGACGAAAAGGATTCAGGGCAAGCTAGTTGAGGCCATCCTGAACGATGGTGAGCGAGACTTAAATTTATTTTATTCGGTTTTTTGCTTTACTTTTTTTCGATGGGTTGGGCAGCATTCTTTAATTTTTGTTTAGTGCTATTTTAATAGATATTCAGTCTATCCTGCTGCACATGTAAGGCTTAAGTAATGCCAACATAAAGCGTTTTTTGAAAATATTATGTTGGTAATGTAACCACAATACCAACATAAAATTGAATTATTGGTATTATAGGTGCAATACCAACAAAACTCTTTCTATCGATTGCAAATATTAGAACCATGTACCTCCTTATGAACTCAAAACTTAATACCAACACAAATTTTAACAGGTTGCAAATAGTCACCTTTACCAACAGAAAGTGTTTTTTATGACTACACATCTGTTGTAAAAAACCACTTTTTTTGTAGTGATCATTTAAACCATGCATAATTCTCATAACCCTATCTTATGTCTCACTTGAAGTTGCACTTAAACTTCTCCAAAATCAATAGTAACCCAATGATATTCATTACCAATACCAAAGATCACAAAATCACAAATTAAACCATCTAAATTCAACGTCTCAACCTAAGCTTGCATGATCATGAATTATCTCAACTCCCACATATTTTTCAAGCTTCATCAATCATGTTAAACACCAAAATAACTCTTATTTCTATCCATATAGCATGATTAATAAAGAAAAATAGCATGAAGAATAATCAAGACCAAAAATCAAAAACACAAGGTTAGAGTTTACTTACTTTAAGCTTGAAACAAGGGAAGTTATAGGTGCTTGAAACTTGAAGAAGTGAGAGGGGTGGCTGGTGGTGGTGCTGGTGGTCCGATGGCAGCCTCCTGGTAGACAGAAAAAGATGGGCTGGTGGCTGAAGGTGCTGAAAATAGAGAAGGCAGCAGTAAAAGGGGGAGAATTGCTTGAGGAGAGAGAAGGAGGAAGATGATGTTGATATTTTTACAATTTTACTTCGTTAAAAATGACTTAAAATTTACTTGGCTGAATTTATCCCTAGCAAAAGCAAATTTAAACCAATGGAAATTTGATAAAACTCATGGTGATTAGTCAAATGACTTGGAGTAATGCTTCTTGGGCCAAAATCAGGCCCAAATGAGCTTGGGTCTGAAAATTCACCTTATACGATTTAAATAATTCACCGCTTGAAATTATTTTATTTTTGTATTATTATCATTCTAAAGCGTTATGAAAAATAATTTAATCCTTTAAAACATGTTTATTAAGGCCAAATAACGATTCACCTGAAATTGTTACGTAAATGAAACTCAAATTACAAACTAGGGCCCGAAATGAGTTCTCCCAACGGGATGATTAAATGAGATAAATAAATGTGAAAAATTAATAACATAGCTTAATTGGATAAATAAACATGATTTAGGGTCGGACCATGACAGCCTTCCCCCCTTAAAGAGTTTCATCCTCGAAATTTATGAGCTTCGCCAAAACATGCAAGTTTATCTTAAATAAGTATGGGTACTTGACTTTCACTTATTCCTTAGTTTCCCCCCCCCCAAGTGGCTTCTGAGGAGCTATGATCTGGCCAATGTGCTTTGATTAAAGGCATCTGCTTGATGCTTAGCTGCTTATTCTTGTGATCTAATATCTGAACTGGTTGTTCTTCAAACGCGAGCCCCTCAGTGACCGCAATGGGTCTAGTTAAGAGAGCATGGTCAGGATTTGAAATGTACTGCCTGAGTTATGAGGTAAGAAACACATTAAGTACGTGTCCGAGTTCAAAAGGTAGGTGCAGTCAACTAGCTACAGGATTTAATCTTTCAATGAATCATAAGGCCTAATGTAATTAGTCCCTAATTGTCCTTGGATAGTTGGTCTCTTACTACCTTTGACTAGAAAAGCCTTTTGAGATGCTCTATAACCCATGAGAGACTTTGGTTGTTTCCTCATTTTGCTAGCACAACTTTGTTATTGCCCTTGTATCACGTCAACATGTACTTGAATTGTCTCCTTATTGTCGATGCTTCTTCTACCTTGTTGTTTGAGGTTATGCCCTTATCAAAATATCCTTATTTGATGTTCTTAATGCATCTCATGATCTTCCCCCATCAGACTAATCTAAGATCTACTCCAAGTCTGAATTAGACGCTATAATAAACACGGTCAGATATGAAAATGATGGAATTGGTAGTCAAGTTCGTCATTAGGAACAAAAGAAATGAACAATGAGACTAGAAAAGATTTGTAAAGGAGGGGTTAACATGGGGTGGTTAGAATAAAGATAACCATAAGCATATCACGAATTCTAAAATATAATGCCATAAGAATTTTGATTTATAAATACGGATCATAAAGGGTCCAATAAATAATCAACCAAGGAGAAAGATGGCCCGGTTATACTTGCGTTTAACTGATGAATTGGAAACAAGATGACAAGCAAATGAGCTTCAACTAGGTGACTTTATAACCACAAGCAACAAGGTAACTGCAACAGACAGATGGGATAAGAAATGTGCGATAAATAGACAGATAGATTAGGTAAGCAAAGTGCCATAAATAAACAAATAGATTAGACAAGCAAAGTGTAATGGATAGAAAAATGGATTGGACAAGCAAAGTGCCATTGGATAAATAAATGGATTGGACAGCTACAATAGGAACATGCCTTTGCTCATTCGAAGCCAATTCGAGTATAACAATAAGATTAAATAGAGAATACGGAGGTTTATTTACCGGAATGTCAGATGTATGTTGGAGGTTGAAGTTCAAAATAAATAGAGTAAGGAGATTATGACAATCGCAATCACCCACACCAATGAGAGTTGAATTACATTATGAATTCAGAACACGTTATACGAGCTTATCATTATGAATAAATGAGATGTAATGCAGATGTGTGAATCGGCTCTCAATGGAATGAACTACAACTCATGATCATGAAATAAAGATGGTGAAGGTCGAGAGCATTGGAATATTGACAGCCATATAAGGTCAAACAAAAATGTGTTGCACATTTAACAATAGGTTTGTAAAGATACGGAAGATCATGCTAATAGGAAATATCGGGTTAAAATGCAAGGGAGATTAACTAATATTGGATAGTATCAAGTTTTGAAGATGAGATAAGCAAACAATTATAAGAATTACTATAAAAGGCCATTCTTGCAAAAGATAAACTGTGGTTGCATGGTTTAAGTGTGATATCCAGACCTCAAATCATTCCTGGAAAAGACTTTTGCTATTGGCAGTTAATCTCATAAATCATTTATTCGAGGTATAGGGAACTTGTTTTTGATAGTGATCTTGTTCAACTCTCTGTACGCTGTATACAACCATAAGGTTCTGCCTTCATTCTTCACACATATAAAACTAGGGTTTCCCACGATGATACACTTGATCGAATAACTCCCTTCTATAACAACTTATCTTACCAAATCTTTAGTTCTTTGAACTCTGCTGGGGGTCATAAGAGTGGGGCTCCATTATGGAAACAGAGAATTAAATGATTATGATTGTCAGGGTTTGAATTGCCTATAAGAAAGTGTAACACCCCGGGTTTCGAATTTAATTTCTTTATTACTAACCCTTATCCTATGTGGCAGCGAAACCTATAAAAAAGTGTTACTACTGTATTTCCTTCTGAGAAATACCAGGTTGGATATCGAATAGCAATTAATACAAATGTTCCTTAGTAACACCACAAACTTGAAAGAGTTCAAATATTGATGTCAACTACTAATTTGAACAATTGTTCATGTCTATCTTTGCTTAAAACAATTAAGCTTTCATCTTCTTTGACTTAGGTGTTAGGGCCTCGCTCTACTTTCGGCCCCTGAGTCCCATGCATAACTAGATCACCTGAAAATAAAAAATTTTATAAAAGTGAGATAAACTCAGTAAACATTCACCCCGAACAGTCAAATAGGCACGTAAATTCATTTTGAACACATTTTAAGGGGGTGGGGGAACAACAAGATCGTAAGGACATGTTTCCCATTAACATAACCGTCCATGCTTACAAGATCTTAGTGATGCATATTTATAATCCATGATCCAATCACAACCGTCAGATTTAAAGGTGAGCTACCCCACTGGGTCTCATGGCCTGCGTTTGGGTTCAACGCAACCATTTAACTCTATCCTGGTCTACTGCTTGCTATGGCGATTATCAGTTAAGCCTTTCCTGGCCTACCATCAGCAAAGATGGTTACGGCTAACGTGGCCCACATCCCAATAGGGCACATGGCCACTCACATGCATGCACTAGTTTTCCGGAGAAGGCTAATGGCCTTCAGTCAACACAATTAATTCAAGTCTCACCCAGCTCAACCTTTATAAATTGTTGTTACACTTCTCTATATTAGAGGTTGATTAACATGCAATATTCATTTAGTTGCAACCCACTTCCCCAAGGACATCATCATAACGAATATTCTCTGAAGATCCAACATAACATTACTAAGTCTCAAATTCACAACATAGCATATCATGTAGATTCTACTACGCAATCACATTCAGTTGACTCATGCTTTCATTCCATCCAAATGGCATAACCAAAATTGGTTCTTACTATGTTCAAGTCTCAAATTCACGACAACTTGGGCAAGGGTTAGAGTATGATTGTTACCTGGACATCGAACAAAGTTCCGACTCAGTTGCTATTTTGAACCTACTGCTCCGCACCTAGGCCAGAACATAGCCGACACTTAGTCCAAAATTGAATAGATTACAACCGTAGCCTTGACCTTACTACCAAATTTTTCCCTAGAATTTTACTCATGTTTTAGCCCTCCCAACTGAAACCCAATCTCGTATCCAGATTCAACCAGAATCGTGGTCAGCATTTCAGAACCCATAACTTCTGCTCCCAGCGTCCAAATCACAGTTTCTGGCCAAATATAGAAGTTTAGCCCGTCCTCTAGACTCATCATGTTTAGGGTTTTGCCAGTTTCTAACCTAAATGGGGCAGTTTTCTTGTTTCTTTTCACAATGTCACTGACTGTCCTGGTCTGTCAGTTTGCGATAATTTCACCGTAACTTGGGGTACCTTACTCCAATTCATTCGATTCAAAAACTAGATTATGTGGCCTATCTTGACGCTTATAGCCTAAAAGTTTCCCAAATTTTGGCAATGTGACCCGTCCTGGCCGAATTTCCAAATTCAATATAAGTGCAGCCCCCTTCCAACCCAGTAGGTTCTGCCCCTCTTTTCCAATTCAATTTTTCGACCTTATAACTTTAACTCTTGACATGAACAATTCGACTTGTTACCCATTATAGAAAGATCAATTTGGCTACTACAAATTTTATGTTTCGTGATTTTGCAAACTCCAACAGTTACTAGGTTAAAAATCCTAAAATGCAAAGACTATCCCTGACTGCCCTAGCTTGGACAGTCTTAAATAAACGGACCATAACTCATTTAATAAAGGTCAAAATCCCTTGATTCAAAAGGCATAGTGCAGGGCACATTTAGCCCATCTACCCTCAATGTTTCATGATTTTTAGGCGAGTAGATCAGTGAGAATAAAATTTTAAAGACATGTCTGTTTTTGACTCTAATCAGTGGCGTGTTCTTCCCCAATCTGGACCCAAGATTCGATCTTTTCACCTTAACACCCATGATGCTAATTCTTGTGTGACTCTACAAATGAATCCTGACTACCTTATCCTTCCCCAAGCCATTCAAGACAAGAAAAGTGTTCAAATTTCCTATCAAAAATGCAAAAATATCCTTAAACACTCACCTCGTTGCAGTTTGTCAAAAAAGTGCTTATCAACGTCACTCCCCTTGGAACTCAAATCTATATATATATATATATATATATATATATATATATATATATATATATATATATATATATAATATATATATATATATATCAACAACAAAATCAGTTTAAAAATCTAAATATACTCCTTAAAATCAAAATTTATGAAGACAACACGCAAAAACCTAAACAGTTTTAAACTTGAGAGGCATGTTTGATGTTAGGGCTTATTACAAGGGTGAGGATAGTGTAGATATTACTCACCACAAGAGAGGAGGTGGCAAAGTGGGGTGGTGGTTGTGGTCGGCTGGACGACGGCACACGACGGGGTGGCAGGCTGGGCTCGACGAAGTGAGAAAGAGAGAGGGGGGAGAGAGAGAGTGTGTGTGCGTGTGTGTGAGGGAGAGGGAGAGCGTAAAAGAGAGAGAGAGCGTAAGGGGAGGAGGTACGGTATGGAGAGGAAGAGAGGGAGTCAGGAGAAGAAGAGAGAGAGTAAGGATTCTAGGGTTTTAGGGTTTGGTTGGGGGGTATTTCGGTTGGGCCGAGTAGGGGGAAGAGAGAAAGGGGTGTAGGGTTTGCATGGCTTCATAGGGAAGAAATCCCAAAAATATATTTCTTCTTTTTTCTTTTTTTTAAAAAAATAAGTTTGAATCCAAAATTTTAACAAAAGAGGAAATAGATAATTCCCGCATTAACTTGGATTGACCCGAGGAGGATCCCAGGCCGGTCCATGTCGAATATGAATTTGTAGGGTTTCACATTCTACCCCCCTTAGAAAAACGTTTTGTCCCCAAAAGTTGGCATGCACCTGCTCACAGGAATAGTTGAGGATATTTATCTCGCATCTCCTATTCTAACTCCCAAGTGGCTTCAAACATCTCATGATTGGCCTAAACGACTTTCACCAGGGGTACCATCTTCTTACGAAGGTGCTTTTCCCACTGATCTAGAATCTGTACAGGCTGCTCCTCGTACGACAGGTCTTCCTGGAACTGTATAGGATCGGGCTCGATTATATATGAGGGATTTGGGATGTACTTTCATAACTGCGACACATGAAACACATTATATACCCTTGGAAGTTCAGGTGGTAGCTCCAGCCGATATGCTACTTCCCTAACTCTCTGTATGACTGGGTATGGCCCGATGTACCTCGGGCTAAGCTTTCCTGCCATCCCAAATCTCACGACTCCCTTGGCTGAGGAGACTTAGAGAAACACCTCATCTCCTGCTTGGAATTCGAGAGGCCTATGCCTCCAGTCAGCGTACCTTTTCTAGCGGCTCTGGGCTGCTCTTATTTGTTCCTGGATCACTATTATTTTATCCATGGTGGCTTAGATTAGTTCTGACCCTATAGTTAGTACTTCATCGATCTCTTGCCAACAAAGCAGGGTTCTGTACCTCCTCCCATACAAAAGTGTCTCATACGGGGCCATTCCAATACTTGTATGATAACTATTATTGTAAGAGAACTCGATTAGGGCCAGCTGTTCATCCTACATGCTCTTAAAGTCTAAGGCACAAGCCTTTAGCATATCCTCCAGCGTCTAAATAGTGCGTTCCCTCTGCCCGTCTATTGCTAGGTGAAAGGCAGTACTAAAGCGTAATACCATCCCAAATGCTTCTTGTAGCTTCTACCAGAATCCTGACTAGAATCTGGTGTCTCAATCCGACACTATGGAACTAGGTACCCCGTGTAACCGTACTATCTCCTCGAGGTGTGCCCGAGCTAACTGATCCAGGGTCCAAGTATTCCTCATGGCTATAAAATGTGTTGTCTTCGTAACTCTATCCACTATGACCCAAATCGCATTATTCTTTTATTGAGTCAACGGTAAGGCAACCACAAAATCGATGGGTACCGAATCCCATTTCCACTCCGGCACGCCCAGGGGCTGTAAAAGTCCCGCTGGTCGTTGGTGTTCGATTTTTACTCCCTGATAGGTTAGGCACGTTGCGACGTAATTAGCCACTTCTTGTTTCATGTTACTCCACCAAAATGTCTGTTTCAGATCTTTGTACAGTTTATTTCCCCCAGGGTGCACCAAGTGTGGAGTGTTGTGACCCTCATCTAGGATTTTCTTTTAAAGTGCCTCTATAGCTGGAACACACACCCGGTTATGAAATCGTAGGGTATCATCTTCATGAATTTCGAATCCGGGTGCTTTTCCTACCAATATTTCCTCCCCGATCCGCTCGAGTTGGGGGTCCGTAGCCTGGGCTACTCGAATCTCTTCTATGAGTGTTGGCTGTGCTTCTAAGGTGCAAAGCATACATTTTGCCCTTTAGGTAATCACGTTGAGTTCTAACCTCTGAAATTCCTCACACAACTCATTCGGAAGAGCTAGCAAGCAGCTCAGCACTGGGTATGGTCGGCGATTTAACGCATCCGTCACTACGTTAGCCTTTTTCGGATGATGTTGGAGATGAACATCGTAGTCGTTCAGGAATTCTAACCACCTTGTCTATTTCAGATTCAGATCCTTTTGTAAAAAGAGGTGTTTCAAACTCTAGTGATCAGTGAATACCTCACAACGTACACCGTACTGGTAGTGCCTCTAGATCTTAAGCGCAAACACGACAGCTGCTAACTCCAGGTCATGGGCCCGGTATTTCCACTCATGGGTCTTCAATTATCGTAAGGCATAAGCTATAACATGACCCTCTTGCATCAGTACACACCCCAACCCGCTCCTAGAGGCATCGCTATACAACACAAAATCTTTATCGGTGGTAGATAAGGCTAGTATCGGTGCACTCGTTAGTCTTTTCTTAAGCTCTTGAACGCTTTCCCACACTGCTCTTTCCATTCATACCTAGTGACCTTCTGGTCAAATTGGTGAGCGAGGGTGGTAATCTTCGGGAAGTTTTGGAAAAACCTGCGATAGTACCCCACCAAACCTAAGAAACTCCTCACTTCCGTCGGGTTCTTAGGTTTGGGCCAGTTCGTTATAACCTCTATGTTTTGGGGGTCCATGGACACTCCGTCGTTGGATACTATGTGCCCCAAAAATGCCACCTGACTCAGCCGAAACTCACACTTCGAAAATTTGGCGTATAACTCATTTCTCCGTAATACTTCCAGGACTGTCCTTAGGTGGTGGGTATGCTTCTTTGGGGTTTTCGAGTAAATTAGGATATTGTCTATGAATACCACCACAAATTGATCCAAGGTTTAAAAACCCTATTCATGAGATCAATGAATGCTGATAGGGCATTGGTGAAGCCAAAGGGCATCACCACAAATTCATAGTGTCCATACCAGGTACAGAAGGCCGTCTTGGGTATATCTTCATCCTTGATTTGGAGTTGGTGGTACCTCAAATGAAGGTCTATTTTAGAAAAAGTCCCCGCGCCTCTTAGTTGGTTAAAAAGGTCATCTATCCTGGGCAGAGGGTAACGGTTCTTGACTGTTATTTTGTTTAGCTCCTAATGGTCTATACATAATCTTAGGGTTCCATCCTTCTTCTTTATAAACAACACTATAGCTCCCCATGGAGATGTACTGGGCCGGATATACCCCTTCTCTAACAGTTCATCCAGCTGTGTCTTCAATTCCTGAAGTTCTGCCGGTGCCATAAGGTAAGGTGCCTTAGAGATAGGTACGGCTGCAGGAGTCAGGTCGATGCAAAACTCCACTTCTTTAAGGGTAGCATTCCGGGGATCTCCTAGGAAAACACAGCTGGAAACTCCCTTAGTACTGGAATGTCCTCAAGGGAAGGTTCGCATCCCTGGTTTTCAATACGTTACATAAGCATCCCTCACATCCTTTGCCTAACAACTTGCTTGCTTTCATCACAGAAATTAGTTTCACTCCCGCTCTCGGTCCCTTGTCCTTATGCACCACTTTCTCCCCATTGGGCCCCTTCAGGGTGATATTTTGTCTTGGACTGTCTATTTGAGCCTGATATTTGGCAAACCAATCCATTCGCAAAATGACCCCAAAGTTCGGTAACTCAAACCTATATAAGTCTGCCAAGAACTCATGCTCATGTATCCTAGTAGGGCAATTCTCATACAGTTCTTCACACATCACAGCCTTCCCATCAGGGAGCATCGCAGACAATAATGAAGATTTACGGGTGGGAACTAGCTCTAACATCTCAACCAGGTTAACAGAAACAAAGGAGTGCGTGGCACATGAATCAAACAAAACATCTACTGGCCGATTTAGGATAGAGAAAGTACCCATCACCACGTTTGGAGCGTCCTCAGCTTCCTCTTTTCGCACCACATACACCTTGCTCCCATTGTTTCGAGGTGGTTGATTGGGAGGTTGGGCCTGAATTTACTGAGGTGCCCGTTCTGCTGGTTAGGGCTGGCCGTCTGTCCACCCCTATTCTGATATGGTTGTGGGGGTCGCTGTCCTTGCCCTTGTCCTTGTCCTTGACCGATAGGTGGTGGGGGGTGCGGGCAGTCCTGAACTTGGTGTCAAGGGCTTCCACAGTGAAAGCACCTCTTCACTGAGTGACATTCTCTGGCATAATGCCCCAACTTTTCGTAAGTGTTGCAGGTTACCTTAGGCCATGCATTGGGATGCTGGCCCCCACGAGTATTGTTGTTCGAGTACTGATTCCCAGAAGATCTGCGGTACTACTCGAACGGCTGGGTGTTCCCTTGGTTATTCCCCTTCCTCTTAACTCCTCGTTGCTCGTTAAAATAGTTGCTCTGCTCCTTCATGGCCCTTTCTACGTTGACCGCAGTATCATATAGGTCAATGAAGGAGGTGTACTGTCATACTGACATTCGCTCCTTAATGGTGGTGTTGAGCCCGGCCTCGAATAAGTTCATCTTTAGCCTCTCGTCAGCTACGAAGGCCGGGACAAACGGCGAGAGCTCCATAAATTTCGAGGTGTACTTAAGGATGCTCATGCTTGCCTGCTGCAGTTGCATGAATTCACCCTCCTTGGCCTGCTAGAGGGACATGGGGTAGAAATGATCCTTGACCATCTCCTCAAACATGCTCCAAACGAACATAGGCTCGTATTGTCCTTCCCTTACCGTAGCCCACCATAGATCGACCTTATCCTTCAAGTAAAACACGGTGAAACCCACTTTTCACTCCTCAGGGCATTGGAGTGCATCGAACAGTTTCTCCATGCCCCTAATCCAATCCTCAAAAGTCTTGGGGTTGGCGGTGCCATCATAGATGGGTGGGTGGTGGCTCATGAATCTCTTGAACATGTAAGAATTATCTTCCTCAATCCTCTTCTCCCGAACCTCCATTACCTTTTATAGTTGTTCTTTCTGAAGCCGTAATTACTCCCCTTGCTTCTGTAGCAGCTCCAGTAGCAGCAGGTTAGTGAGTTCGGCCCCAGTGGGTGGGTTGGTCTCGCCCACCTAGCTGCGAGACCCATTTATATCCCTAGGGCATAGGGCTTCTGGCTGTTCCTTGTGGCTCGACATGTTAACTTCCTTATTAACATGGACTCTCGTAGCAGGTGAGGTCCGGTTTGAGATTCGTTGTTATTTCCCGCCATCCTGGTTGAGAAGTAAGTTGGGTTTAGTTCCTCTCCTAATAATTCATATCCTACATACTATTAAAGTTCAAAACATATTACATACTAGTGCATCATATAACATTTAATAGGTTTTTAATCACGTCACATTGCCACACTCATGTGGTCCAACCACTAAATCACATGCTCATGCATTACACATCATATAGGCATCATGATCACGTGTTTCACATACTTCACCCATAAAGAACGCTAATACTCAGATAACTCAAACATTTCATTGCATAGAATTTCAAAATCATAAGTGTTCCATGCTAGTACTCTTCATTACATCACAGTTTGTAACTTTAATAGCCTACTGTGGCTTAACAACATAATAGAAAAATAACTAATAGAATTATCCTAGCAAACAAACTTTCTAGCACTATAAGCTTCTACTGATTAGGGGCATCCAGTTGACAGGTACCCCTACACATTCGACCACACCTATCCTGCTTCTAACGGATCACCCCAGTCTCATACTGACCCCTCTTTTCCACAGAATGCATCTCGTCACCCAAGCCTTTAGGTCCTCTTGTTTGATCGTCCTGCATAACAAACTCCCTCCTTTCCTCCTCCTAATTCCCCTCGGGGTTCTCTTTCTTGATAGCCTTCATCTCGCTCTCGCTGGAGTCCCCTTCGAGATCTTCACTTCCTATAAGTTTTCCCTTACTCACCTTAGAATCCTCCTCAGGGTCCCCCTCTTCCATCAGTTCCCCCTCACTAGGATCCTTTTCAGGGTCCTCCTCTTTCATCGGTTCCTCCTCACTAGGGTCCTCCTTAGGGTCCTCCTCTTCCATCGTTTGTCCTCACTAAGGTCCCCCTTAGGGTCCTCCTCCTCCACTAAAATCGCCTTAGTAGGAACATCTCCCTCATCCTTAGAGTCTCCCTCCTCATCAGTAAGCTCGTCTCCCAGGGGTGGGGCATCCTCCTCACTAGCCTTAGGTATACGCTCTTGGTCATAAGGTCCCTCCAACCTCAGGTAGTTTATGAGGTCAACTATACTCATCCCCATAGGCTCCCAGTCACATCAACAACACCTCCCCCACGGGCAATGATCATGAGCCCGGGGGTGTAGCGCGTCAACTCGGTAGCGCCACTCAGGGTCTCCCTTCAAGGTCAGTAGCAGAAAGATCACCCAGTTATTCTCTACCCCCAAATAGCTATTAGGCACATCCTTTAAATATCTGGCTAACACCCACCTGATATACCAAATATGGTCCCACACTCCCTAACTTGGTTTCTTAGCTAACTGCTCGTGCAAACAAGGACCTCCTATGCAACCACAATGCTGGGTACCCTCCATTTCTATACAAGGTAATTACACATAAGACATGTATCCAAACCATACCATGCATTCATTTAATGCTCTATGCACATGCATGCAACCCCTGCCCTGAACTGCACTCACTCTCCGAGCAGTCCTTAGGCCTACAAGGTTTAGTATTTGATTTTCTATAGTCTTTTAGGCGATCCTTCAGGTCAGTCAACCTGGCTCTGATGCCACTTTGTAACACCCTCGGTTTTGAATTCCATTTCCTCATTACTAACCCTTATCCTATGTGACAGCAGAACCTGAAAAGGGGTGTTACTGTCGTACTTCCTTCTTGGAAATACTAGGGTGGACATCGAATAGCAATTAATACAAACATTCCTTAATAACACCTCAAACTCGAAAGAGTTCAAATGTTGATGTCAACTACTAAATTAAACAGTTATTCATGTCTATCTTTTCTTAAAACAATTAAGCTTTCATCTTCTTCAACTTAGGCGTAAGGGCCTTGCTCTACTTTTGGCTCCCAAGTCCCACGCATAACTAGATCACTTGAAAATAAAACATTTTATAAAAGTGAGATAAACTCAGCAAACAATCACCCCTATTGGTAAGCTACGCATAAAAATTCATTTTGGACACATTTTAAGGGGATAGGGGAACAACAAGATCGTAAGGACACGTTTTCTATTAATATAACCGTCCATACTTACAAGATCTCAGTGATGCATATTTATAATCCATGATCCAACCACAACCGTTAAATTTAAAGGTCAGCGACCCCACTGGGTCTCGTAGCCTACGCTGGGGTCCAACGCAACCGTTTAACTCTATCCTAGTCTATTGCTTGCTATGGTGGTTACGGCTTAAACCTTTCCTGGCCTACCATCAGCAACGATGGTCATCGCTGACCTGGCCCACATCCCAATAGGGCACGTGGCCGCTCACATACATGCAATAGTTTCCTGGGGAAGGCTAATAGCCTTCAGTCAACATAATTAGCTCAAGTCTCACCCAGCTCCCCCTTTACAAATTACTGTCACACTTCTCTATATTAGAGGTCAATTTAACATGCAATATTCATTCAATTCCAACCCAGTTCCCCAAGGACATCATTACAACGAATAATCTCTGAAGCTCCTACATAACATTACCAAGTCTCAAATTCATAGCATAGCACATCATGCAAATTCTACTTCGCAGTCACATTCAGTTGACTCATACTTTCATTCCATCCAAATAGCATAACCAAAATCGATTCTTACCATGTTCAATGCACATGCAATTTTTAAACTACTCGGGGAAGGGTTGGGCTATGATTGTTACTTGGATACCATACAAAGTTACGGGCTCCGTTACTATTTTGAACCTACTGCTCCACACCTGGGCCAAAACATAGCCCACGCTCAGTCCAAAATCGAATAGATTACACCCCTAGTCCCTACCTTACTACCAAATTGTTTCCTGGAATTTTATTCATATTTTAGGGCTCCCAACTGAAACCTAGTCCTGGATCCAGATTCGTCTAGAATCTCGATCAGCTTTTCAGAACCCATAACTTCTGCTCCTAGCATCCAAATCCTAGTTTTTTGACTAATATAGAAAGTTTAGCCCGCCCTGTACACTTGACATGTTTAGGGTTTTGCTAGTTCTAACCTGAACTAGGTCGTTTTCTTATTTCTTTTCACAGTGTCACTGATTATCTCGGTCTGGTCAGTTTGCGGTAATTTGACCATAACGTGAACTACGCTAGTCTAACTCATTTGATTCAAAAAACTAAATTATGCAGCCCATCCTGACACATCTAACCTAAAAATTTACCAAATTTTGGCAAACTAACACATCCTGGCCGAATTTCCAAAATCAATGTAGGTGCAGCCCCCTTCCAACCAAGTAGGTTCTGCCCCTCTTTTCCAATTCGATTTTTCAACCCGATAACTATAACTCCCAATGTTAGCAATTTAACTTCTTGCCCATTATAGAAATAGAAATTGTCTATTACAACTTTTATGTTTAGCGATTTCGTAAAGTCCAACAGTTACTAGGTTAAAAACCTAAAACACGAAGACTATCCCTGACTGCCAAAGCTTGGATAGTCTTCAGTAAATAGACCATAGCTTATCCAATCCAAGTTGAAACCCCTCGATTCAAAAGGCGTAGTGCAGGCTACATATCGACCCATCCACCCTCAAATTTTCACGAGCTTTAGATTAGTACATCAGCAGGAATATATTTTTAAATACATGTCAGTTTTTTGACTCTCATCAGTGGCGTGTTCTTCCCCAATTCGGACCCAAAATCCGATCTTTTCACCTTAGCACCCACGATGCTAGTTCTCGTGACTCTCTCCACATGAACCCCAACTATCTTATCCCATCCCAAGCCATCCAAGTCAAGAAAAAAATTTGAATTTTCTATTAAGAATGCAAAAATATCATTAAACACTCACCGCGTTGCGGTTCCCCAAAGAAGTGCATATCAACGTCACTCCCCTTAGAACTAAAATCTGAAAATATGTATATATCCACAGCAACATCAGTTTGACAATCTAAATATACTCCTTAAAATCGAAATTTATGAAGACAACATGCAAAAACCTAAAAGGTTTCAAACTTGAAAGGCATGTTTGATGTTAGGACTCATTACAAGGGTGGGCATAGTGTAGATATTACTCACCACAAGAAAGGAGGTGGTAAGGTGGGGTTGTGGTTGTGGCTGGGTGGTGGTTGTGGCTGCCTGGATGGCAGTCCACGGCGGGGTGGCCGGCTGGCCTCGGCGGGGGGAGAGAGAGAGCGAGAGAGAGAGAGTGCGTGTGTATGAGGGAGAGGTATCGCATAAGAGAGAGATGGGGCAAAGGGGGAGGGGATACAGTATAGAGAGGAAGAGAGGGAGTGAGGAGAGGAAGAGAGAGTAAGGATTCTAGGGTTTTAGGGTTTAATGGGGGGTATTTCTGTTGGGCCGAGTAGGGGGAAGACAGAGAGGGCTGTAGGGTTTGCATGGCTTCATGGGGAAGAAATCCCAAAAATATATTTCTACTTTTTCCTTTTTTTTAAAAAAAAAGTTTGAATCCAAAATTTTAGGAAAAGAGGAAACAAATAATTCCCGTATTGACTTCGATTGACTCGAGGAGGATCCCAGGTCGGTCCACATCGAATATGAATTTTTAGGGTTTCACAGAAAGGTTGCTCAGATGTGTTTAAATGACTCCCTACAGAGCACATACAAGATTTTTCATAAACAATCCATTACAAATCGAGAGAGTGTTAATGGCAAAGAGATGATACCTCTGAACAAGTTAAGGTAACTAGGGCATAAATAAGTCAATGACAAGAAGTAATGAGAGCACTGCTGATGTAAAGTATTAGTGTTAAGACTAGATAATTTCTATACACAGCAGCTTAATCTTACTCGTACCACCCATATAATGCCAAGTAACACACCATAAGCTACTAACTGTTATTACCAGACATAAGCACTCATTATAATGTTCATTTCATACTGGTTCACCTCAAAGATATTGCTCCATAAGGCATTTCCACATCTAAAGGTTTAAATCTAACTTGACACTATATTAATCCCTTAAGAAGTTGCAAATGGCATCCCCACATTGGGTTTAAAACATCACTATACCCAACATCAGGTACATTAACACACCTCAATAAAACTATCAAATCCTGGGGCAAAACGGATAAAGTTTCACCTAAAACTGACTAAACCCGGCCTAAAGCCTTATAATAGATACCTGAAATGAAAAGAAACACTTCAATAGCTCAATGGCCACACACCGGAGTTCATAACTCAACGAGTCATATACCCGGAGTGCACGATTGTAAAAACTTAAACAAATGAGAGAAATGAAACATATAATACAACTCCCAAATAAATGAGAGCATGCCTCACTGACATGTCATCCAAATGGTTCCACACTCTGCTTTGCTAATGCTCGAATCTTAGGATATTACCAAATGATTGAATCACCTCAATGGAAATGGTTCCTCCTTATATGTCCATACATATGAACTTATAGTCAATAGCTCATTTAACTAGTGCAATATAAATCTTAGGATATTACCAAATAATTGAATCACCTAAACAAAAATGGTTCCTCCTTATATGCCCATACATATGAACTTAAAGTCAATAGCTCATTTAACTGGTCCAACATAACTCATACATACCTTGATAGCTAACTCATAAACACTTGATAGCTTACAGTGGCCCTTAAAACCTTAGCTCTGATACCAAATCTGTAATGCCCCCAAATTGTTAATTACTCGATTCATAGATAACCACAACAGAAGACTTAATGATCAAAGGCGCTACCGCTACCCTGATAAGGACAAGGCTCACTAAAGCCATGTAATCTTGCAACTCATGTTCACAATCACAATACCTAGTAAACTGAAACACTCCAAGTCTAAAGTCCATAATAGTTCAACTTCAATACAATTGACTTAATCGTACCATGTGCTAACTAGCACTCCACACTACACAAGTATATTGAATATAGACCGACTTGACCTTGTGGTCGATTCCAACATTCTTGCTATGCTGAATCCACTGTGAGCACCTGGCGACTTTCAAAAGGGCTTGCTAAATGGAGAAACATGTGATACTTGATCATCTAAAATGGAAAATATGAAAACAATTCGAAAATGTGAGCTAAAACTTAGTAAATGCATTCTTGTATTGTAAAATGATCACTGCATAAATTGGTTGGGCGTCGACTTTGTAATTTATTTTAAGTTAAAACAGTGAATAAGATGAATCTAAAACTGCATTGCTAGTCATTATCTGACAGTGAACCCCTTGTAACTGTTATGATCTGTAGCTAGTTGTACACCTGCTAAACCGATCGGGACCTGGCCTGAAGCCGCACGGGTACTTAAAGGGATATGCCCTATAACTGATAACTCATGGGCCACTAATTATGTGATAATACTTAGAAAATGAACATACCTGAAGTCTTTAAAAAGCAATCTCAGTTGATAATACTTATGTACAATAGGAAATGATAGACTAAACCCCAATTTCCATTTAAGAAATATAATTATCGGTATATGTCATTAGTGAACAACATTGGCTTTCATAATTTGTGATTGTAATGGAAATTCATTAAAAGGCATCCATAACTCAAATAATTCAATGGAAGATAAGTTCTGCCAACATGATTTAGAAACTAAGTGGATTAGGGTAATTTAACTCAAAGTGAAATAATCTTGGCGTAAAACTGATCAAGGTAGAATAATTGAGATCATAAAAGAAAGACTTTGATGGTTGTAACTGATCATGGGTTTTTGATATTTCTAATATGGATAACAAAGGTTTGAAGACAATTGGACCGGTGGTAGGTTCAGAATAACTTTAAACACACCGGTTTGGACCAATAAACACTAATCTTGAGTTATCAATCTCCCCACTTCTTCAATTTTGTAGCACATACTATACAGCTTAGTTTTTCAAACCAAATAAGCTTCTAAGTACAATCAAAATTGTTGCCGATTCAAGGTCCACCTTAGAAAATTCATAACTTTCATCTGTGACCTCCAATTGAGCTATAAAACCCCTATACGAAAAGATTAAAAAGTCTGGCAACACTTTTATGCACATCCTATAACACAGTCACCACCACACAAATCCCAAAATTGAGCTAAAACACCACCATGCACAGTTTTGGTCCGATCTGCACAGTCGGAGTAAAATGGCCTTAACTTTTTTCACAGAACTTGGATTAATGTGATTCAAAATCCATTTGAAATATAACTCATTAATATAGCTCCCCATCAAAATTCATAATTTTTCGACGAGCCACGCATTACCAGTTTTTCCTAGAACAGAACCCTTTTTCCAGACCCTTCACAGCTTGCTACCTACTTTATTATCCTCCTTTTTCACATAATTACCCTCTAAAATCACTTGCCAAAATTACCAAACCATGGGGTGACCTTCAACATCATGTTATATAGCCATAATCCACAATTTTTACTTCGTAATCATCTAAGATTCATTTTCATATCTAAAACACACATATGACTTGCTTGTTGACAAACATCATTTAAACCATGCATAATTCTCATAACCCTAGCTTATGTCTCACTTGAACTTGCACTTAAACTTCTCTAAAATTAGTACCAATACCATGATATTCATTATGAATAGCAAAGATCACAACATCACAAATAAAACCATCCAAATTCAACAGCTCAACCTAAGCTTGCATGATCATGAATTATCTTAACTCCCACATACTTTCAAGCTTCATCAATCATGTGAAACACCAAAATAACTCTTATTTCTATCCATATAGCATGATTAATAAACAATAGTATGAAGAATAATTAAGATAAAAAATTAAAAACACAAGGTTAGGGTTTACATACTTTAAGCTTAAAACAAGGGAAGTTAGAGATGTTTGAAGCTTGAAGAAGTGGGAGGGGTGGCTGGTGGTGGTGTTGGTGGTCTATGGGAACCTCCTAGTGACCGAAAAAAGATGGACTGGTGGCTGAATGTGCTGAAAATAGAGAAGGCAGCAGCAAAAGGGGGAGCACGGCTAGAGGAGAGAGAAAGAGGAAGATGATCTTGATATTTTTACAACTAGTCTAGGCCCGTGCCTTGCACGGAGTATGTTCAAATAGACATTTTGTGGATATATTATCGAAATAATAAATGAATAGTTATGGTAGACATGATTAATATTATAATTTAGAGGAAATAATGGAAGAACTCAATAAAGAAGTCGAGTATACAACAACTTCGTGCATAACCAATGGGATTAACAATTGAAAGCCATATGATTGTGGAAAAAGTCTATATAAGTATGATAGAGACAGTAGATAGTGAATTTGTTGCAAAGCACGCTAAATGGATTGATGATAAGTCAATCTATGACGCAAGTGACGAGAAATTCACCTCCCTTTCTTGTTGGTGAGCAAAAATTTATGAAGTCATTAATTATCGAGTGAAGTTAGGTAGAAGCTATTTTGAAGTCAGTTTAGTTTGAGTTTCTCATGTAACACAAATAAAATTTGTCTTTCAATGAAAATAATTTGAATATTATATTTATGCTAATATATAACTTTTTTGGCTATTTAAAGTGGCCTATTGGAGGGTGCTAATATAATTATGTCTTTATAGTTTGTACATTTGGTTTTCATGTCAACTCAATAGTTTCATGGGTTTTGATATAAACTTCCTATGCCCTTATGTTGTCTTGCAAGAGATGAGTTGAGTTCAGATTTGTAGGTTGAGATATTTCTTAGTTTGAAGTGTTACGGCAATTGGGTGCATTTTATTTTAAACAGTAAAAAATTATTTATACTTTAAGGTGTTTTATGAAGAGAATTTGATTATTGGATTTGTATGGTTTAAAAGAAAACAAAAACTATTTCATTTTTTCTTACACGTTAAATAGATTAGATTTTGGTAGATTTATTTGAAACATTACAAAATTAATTATACTTTTAAGATTTACATGAATTAAATTTAATTATAAGATATATATGCTTTGAAAGGAAAATAAAAATAGTTCGTTTGTTTCCTTCCGTTAAATAGATTATATTAAATGTGAAAGAAATTCATATTCACGGGCCTAATATAATGATCATGTTTTATTCTTAATTTTTTTATATTTTACATTTAATCCTTGCAATATGTTATATTATGCTCACAATATGTAATTTTTCAGCACAACCATGTCATATATATGATCATAATTAATATTGATTATATTATCAAATTCAAAGCGAAAGACAACAACGATGATAACGACGATGATGACAACAACAACAATAGTAATAATGGAAATATTCATGGAAATCATATTTATATTTCTATTATCTCTAATAATACATGCTCAAATATATATTTGTATCGAAAAAGATAAAATGATAATAATAATCATCGAAATAAAAAATGTTTATTATTTCTATATAAATGTGTATATTATATTATGTGTTAATAATAAGGTGTCACATAAGATTTATGATTTGTTTACTAATTATAATTCAGTTTTCTTAAGTTAAAACTTCTAAAACATGAATTTATTCTATAACAATGAAATAATAAAAATTTTTATATCCATTATAATCTCTTAATCTCTCTTTGATAATTAGATGATCATAATTAACATTGATTATGTTATCAAATTCAAATAAGAAGATAACATCACCGACAACGACAATGATGACATAAGCAACAATAGTAATAATGGAAATAGTGATGAAAATCATATTTTTTTTTCCATTATCTCTAATAATACATGCTCAAATTTATATTTGTATCGAAAAATACAAAATATTAATAATAATCATGGAAATCAAAAATGTTTATTATTTCATTATAATTATGTATCTTATATTATGTGTTAATAATAAGGTGTCACATAACGTTTTATGGCTTGTTCAATAATTATAATTTTGTTTCCATGAGTTAAGACTTTTAAAATATGAACATATTATATAATAATGAACTAATAAAAATTCATCCATTATAATCTCTTAATCTCTCTTTGATAATTAGACAATCATAATTAATACTGACTATATTATCAAATTCAAACAGAAAGGTAACAATGCCAGCAATGATAATGACAACAACAACAACGATAGTAATAATGAAAATAATCATAGAAATCATATTTATTATTCCATTATCTCTAATAATACATGCTCAAATTTATATTTGTATTGAAAATACAAAATATTAATAAGAATGATGGAAATCAAAAACGTTTTAGTCCGTATAAGCCACAAAGGACAATACAATAGAATAAGGGAGAGAGGAATTGAACCAGAGACCTAATGTGCCCAGTAAAGAGAGAGAGATTATTGCATGTGGTATTTATTGAGGTAGTTATCAAGATAAATCCAAGGGCTGAGATTGGCTAAAATTTTGATCAACGATTGTGAAGCGACATATATCCCAAATTCACTCTCACGTTAACACTTTACATTTCCTCAACACTCGACCCCTTACATATTTTAGCATTTATGGTATAAAGATTTTACTTAGTTAAAAATGACTTAAAATTTACTTGACTGAATTTATCCCTAACAAAAGCAAATTTAAACCAATGGAAATTTGACAAAACTCATGTTGATTAGCCAAATGACTTGGAGTAATGCTTGTTGGGCCAAAATCGAGCCCAAATGAGCATGGGTCCAAAAATTCACCTTACTTGATTTAAATAATTCACTGCTTGAAATTATTTTGTTATTTATTGTTATTATCATTTTGAAAGCGTTATGGAAAATAATTTGATCTTTTGAAACATATTTATCAGGGCCAAATAACAATTCACCCGAAATTGTTACGTAAATGAAACTCGAACTGTAAAGTAGGGTCCGAAATGAATTCTGCCAACCGGAATGATTAAATGAGATAAATAAATGTGAAAAATTAATAACATGGCTTAATTAGATAAATAAACACGATCTAGAATCGGGCTATTACAGTCTTCCCCCCTTATAGAGTTTTGTCCTCGAAACTTATGAACTTTTCCAAAACATGCAAGTTTATCTTAAATAAGTATAGATACTTGGCTTTCAGTTATTCCTCAGGTCCCCCCCACCCAAGTGGCTTCTGAGGAGGTATGATTTGACCAATATACTTTGATTAAGGATATCTGCTTAATGCGTAGCTGCTTAATCCTGTGATCAAATATCTGAACTGGTTGCTCTTTAAACGCGAGACCCTCAGTCACCGCAATGGGTCTAGTTAAGAGAGTATGATCAGGATCTGAAATGTACTACCTGAGTTATGAGGTAGGAAACATCTTAGGTGCGTGTCCAGGTTCAACGGGTAGGTGCAGTCAACAAGCTACAGGATTTAATCTTTCAATAAATCATAAAGCCCAATGTAACTAATCCCTAATTGTCCTTGGATAGTCAATCTCTCACTACCTTCGATTAGAAAAGCCTTTTGAGATACTCTATAACCCATGTGAGACTTTGGTTATTTCCTTATTTTGCCAGCACAACTCTGTTATCGACTTTGTAGCACCTTAACATGTACTTGAATTGTCTCTGTATTCTCGATGCTTCTTCTAGCTTATTGTTCGAGATTATGCCCTTATCAAAATATCCTCATATGATGTTCTTAATACATCACATGATCTTCCCTCATCAAACTAGTCTAAGATCTGCTCCAAGTCCGAATTGGACATTAGAATAAACATGGTCAGAGATGAAAATGATAGAATTGGTAGTCAAGTGAGTCATTAGGAACAAAATAAATAAACAATGAGACTAGAAAAGATTTATAAAGGAGGGGTTAACATGGGGTGGTTAGAATAAAGATAACCATAGGTGTATCATGAATTCTAAAATATAATGCCACAAGAATTTTGATTTATAAATATGGATCATAAACCAATAAATAATCAACCAAGGAGAAAGATAGCCCAGTTATACTCAGGTTTAACTGATAAATTGAAAACTAGATGATAAGCAAATGAGCTTCAACTAGATGACTTTATAGCTACAAGCAACAAGATAAGTGCAATAGATCGATGGGGCAAGCAAAGTGCAATAAAAAAATAGATAGATTGGGTAAGCAAAGTGCAATAGATAGACAAATAGATTGGACAAGCAAAGTGCAATGGATAGATAAATGGATTGGATGAGCAGAGTGCCATTGGATAAATAAATAGATTAAGCAAGCTATAATAGGAACATGCCTTTGCTCATTCGAAGCCAATTCGTGTATAATAATAAGATTAAATAGAGAATGCAAAAGTTTATTTATCGGAATGTCAGATATATATTGGGAGTTGAAGTTCAAAATAAAGAGAGTAAGGAGATTATGGCAATCGCAATCACCCACACCAATGAGAGTTGAATTACATTATGAATTCAAAACAAGTTATATGAGCTTATCATTATAAATAAATGAGATGTAAGGTAGATGTGTAAATCAGCTCTCAACGGAATGAACTACAACTCATGATCATGAAATAAAGATGGTGAAGGTCGAGAACACTGGAATATTGACAACCATATAAGGTCGAACAAAAATATATTGCACATTTAACAATGGGTTTACAAAGACACGAAAAATCACACTAATAGGAATTACCGAGTTGAAATGCAAGGGAGATTAAACAATATTGGATAGTATCGAGTTTTGAAGATGCGATAAGCAAGCAATTATAAGAATTACTATAAAAGGGCATTCTTGCAAAAGATAAATTGTGGTTGGCAGTTAATCCCATAAATTATTTATTCGAGGAACAGGGAACTTATTTTTGATAGTGATCTTGTTCAACTCTCTGTACGCTATACACAACCATAAGGCTCGGCCTTCATTCTTCGCGGATATAAAACTAGGCTTTCCTATGGTAATACATATGGTCAAATAACTCCCTTCTGTAGCAAATCATCTTATCAAATCTTTAGTTCTTTGAGCTCTACTGGGGGTCATCTGAGAGGGGCTCTATTATGAAAACACAGAATTAAACGATTATAATTGTCAGGGTTTGAATCGCCCATAAGAAAGGTTACTCAGATGTGTTTAAAGGACTCACCACATATCACATACGAGATTTTTCATAAACACTCCATTACAAATTAAGAGAGTGTTAGTGGCAAAGAAATGATGCCTGTGAACAATTCAAGGTAACTAGGGCAGAAATAAGTCAATGACAGGAAGTAATAGGAGCATTGCTGATGTAAGATATTGGTGTCAAGACCAGATAATTTCTATACACGGTAGCTTAATCTTACTTATGCCACCCATATAATTCCAAGTAGCACACCATAAGCTACTAACTGTTATTACCAGACGTAAGCACTTATTGTAATGTTCATTTCATACTGGTTCACCTGAAAGATATTGTCCCACAAGGCATTTCCTCATCCAAAGGTTTACATCTAACTTGACACTATATTAATCCCTTAAGAAGTTGCAAATTGCATCACCACTTCGAGTTTTAACCATCAGGTATATTAACACACCTCAATAAAACTATCAAATCCTAGGGCAAAACGGACAAAGTTCCGCCTAAAAACTGAATAAACCCTGCTTAAAGCCTTACAATAGATACGTGAAATGAAAAGGAACACTTTAATAGCTCAACAGCCACATGCCGGAGTTAATAACTCAACGAGTCACACACCCGGAGTGCACAATTGCAAAAATTTAAACAAATGAGAGCAATGAAACATATAATACAACTTCTAAATAAGTGAGCACATGCCTCACTAATAGGTCAACTAAATGGTTCAACAGTCCACTTTGCTAATGCTCGAATCTCAGCATATTACCAAATGATTGAATCACCCAAATGAAAATGGCTCCTCCTTGTATGCCCATACATATGAACTTATAGCCAATAGCTCATTTAACTGGTTCAACATAACTCATGCACACCTTGATAGCTAACTCATAAACACTTGATAGCTCACAGTGGCTCTTAAAATCTTAGCTCTGATACCAAATCTGTAACGCCTCCAAATTGCTAATTACTCGATTCATAGATAACCGCAAAAGAGGACTTAATGATAGAAGGCATTGCTGCTGCCCCGACAAGGACAAGGCTCACTGAAACCATGTAATCTTGCAACTCATGTTCACAATCACAGTACCTAGTAAACTGAAACACTCCAAGTCCAAAGTCTATAATAGTTCAACTTCAATACAATCGACTTAATCATACTATGTGCTAACTAGTAGTCCACACTACACAAGTATATTGAATCTAGACCCAACATGACCTTGAGGTCCATTCCAACATTCTTGCAATGCTGAATCCACTGTGAATGTTTGGTGACTTCCAAAAGGGCTTGCTAAATGGAGAAACATGTGATACTTCATCACCTAAAATGGAAAATACGAAAAAAATTCGAAAATGTGAGCTAAAACTCAGTACATGCATTCCTGTATTGTAAAATAATCAGTGCATTATTGGTTGGGCATGGTGCCTACTTTGTAATTCATTTTAAGTTAAAATAGTGAATAAGATAAATGTAAAAATGCATTGCTGGTCATTATCTGACAGTGAACCCCTTGTAACTGTTATGATCTATGGATTGGTGTACAGCTGCCAAGCCAATAGGGACCTGGTCTGAAGCCGCACGGGTAACTGAAGGGCTATGCCCTATAACTGATAACAGATCGGGCCACTAATTATTTGATAAATTACTGATTAAACTGATTTATTGATGTACTTACCAAAATATTATAATTTTGATAAATATGTGCTGATTTCTAAAGATACAGATAATGAACGTGCCTGAAGTCTTTAAAAAGCAATCTCGCTAGATAATACCTATACACAATGGGAAATAATAGACTAGGTCCCAATTTCTGTTTAAGAAATATAATTATAGGTATATGTAATTGGTAAGCAATGTTGACTTTCATAATTTGTGATTGTAATAGAAATTCATTAAAAGGCATCCATAACTCAAATAATTCAATAGAAGATAAGTTCTGCCAATATGATTTTTGAACTAAATGAATTAGGGTAATTTAACTCAAAGTGAAATAATGTTGGCGTAAAACTGATCAAGGTAGAATAATTGCGATCATAAAAGAAAGACTTTGATGGTTATAATTGATCACAGGTTTTTGATATTTCTTAGATGGATAATAAAGGTTTGAAGGCAATTGGACTGGTGGTAGATTCAGAATAACTTTAGACACACCAGTTTGGACCAATAAACATTGATCTTGAGTTATCAATCTCCCCACTTCTTTAATTTCGTAGCACATACCATATAGCTTAGTTTTCCAAACTAAATAAGTTTCTAAGCACAATCAAAATTGTTATCGATTCAAGGTCTACCTTAGAAAATTCATAACTTTCACTTCTGACCTCCAATGTAGCTATAAAACCCCTATATGAAAAGATCAAGAAGTCTCGCAGCACTTGCATTCACAGCCTATAACACTATCACTGCCACACAAATCCCAAAATTGAGCTAAAACACCACCCTACACAGTTTTGGTCTGGTATGTGCAGTCGGAGTAAAATGGCCATAACTTTTTCCGCATAACTCCGATTAAGGCGATTCAAAAGCCATTTCAAGGATAACTCATTGATCTAGCTCCCCACCAGAATTCATTATTTTTTAACAAGCCACGCATTACCAGGTTTGTCTGGAACAGACCCCTATTTTTAAGCCCTTCATAGCATGCTACCTACTTTATTATCCCTCTTTTGCACATAATTGCCCTCTAAAATCACTTGTTGAAAGTAGCACACCATGGCATGGCCCTCAACATCACTTCAGATAGCCATAATCCATAATTTTTACTTCATAATCATCCCAGATTCATTTTTAAATCTAAGCACACACATGACTTGCATATTGACAAACATCATTTAAACCATGCATAATTCTCGTAACCCTAGCTTGTGTCTCACTTGAACTTGCACTTAAACTTCTCTAAAATCAATGCCAACACCATAATATTCATTGCGAATAGCAAAGATCACAAAATCACAAATAAAACCATCCAAATTCAACATCTCAACCTAAGCTTGCATGATAATGAATTATCTCAACTCTTGCATACTTTCAAGCTCTATCAATCATGTTAAACACTAAAATAACTCTTATTTCTACCCCATATAGCATGATTAAGAAACAAAAATAGAATGAAAAATAATCAAGATGAAAAATCAAAAACACAAGGTTAGGGTTTACTTACTTTAAGCTTGAAACGAGGGAAGTTAGAGATGTTTGAATCTTGAAGAAGTGAGAGAGGTGGCTGCTGGTGATGCTGGTGGTCCGATGGCGGCCTCCTGGTGGCCGAAAAAAGATGGGCTGGTGGCTGAAGGTGCTAAAAACAGAGAAGGCAGCAGCAAAGGGGCAGCACGGCTAGAGGAGAGAGGAGGAAGATGATCTTCATATTTTTCCAATTTTACTTGGATAAAAATGACTTAAAATTTACTTAGTTGAATCTATCCCTAGCAAAAGCAAAGTTAAACCAATGGAAATTTGACAAAACTCATGGTGATTAGTCAAATGAGTTGGAGTAATGCTTATTGGGCCAAAATCGGGCCCAAATGAGCTTGGGTCCGAAAATTCACCTCACATGATTTAAATAATTCACTGCTCGGAATTATTTTATTTTTGTTATTATTATCATTTTGAGAGTGTTATTAAAAATAATTTAATCCTTTAAAACATATTTACTAGGGGCAAATAATGATTGACTCGAAATTATTACGTAAATGAAACTTGAATTGCAAAGTGGGGCTCGAAATGAATTCTCTCAAGCGGGATGATTAAATGAGATAAATAAAAGTAAAAAAATTAATCACATGGCATAATTAAATAAATAAACATGATTTAGGATCGGGCTATTACACCTTAGTACTTCTAAGACTATTCTCAAATGACGAGAGCGTTGCTCTGGTGTCCTTGAGTAGACCAATATATCATCTATAAATACTACCAGAAGTTGATCTAAGTAAGGTTTAAAAGCACTATTCATGAGGTCTGTGAAGGAGTTGAGAGCATTAGTTAGTCCAAATCGCTACGTACTCATAGTCCTACAAACACCCCAAGTATGGTTAAAGTTGAGGCATAAAGGATTTAAAATCACTATTTATTTTGCCAAAGGTGCACTTTCCTTTTCAAGAAGCCCACTCTTAAAACTTTGTAGTTAAGCGTACTTGTTGTGGAGAAATTTAGGATGGATGACCTTCTGAAAAGTTTCTTAGGCAACGTGTGAGCGAGGGCAAAACATGTCGAACAAGCTTATAGAGAATTGTGGGGCCAGACAAGAATTCTTGAAGTTGTTCCTGGTAACTGTTCACGATCCATGACAAGTTAGGAGATTACAGATGGTATCAAACCTGAGTATGGTTAAAGTTAACATTTAGCTGATTTAAAGTGACCACTTATATCAAAAAAGGTGCACTCTTTTTGGGGAAGCCCCCCTTAAGAACTCTGTAGTTAAGCGTGCTTGTTGTGCAGAAATTTTAGGATGTATGACCTACTGGGAAGTTTATTAAATGCTCATGACCTTGGAGGAATCATGGAGTTATAATATGAACCTCACAAATCATATTATATGGTTGATATTAAACTTGATTAAAAAAAAGCAATGACAATAGTCACATCATCCGTTAGTTATCAATTGAAGAATCAAAGAAAAAAATTCTCATAAATGTCCAAAAATCAATTGTTGGCCAAGCATTTTCTACAATTATCTAATTATAAATTGGTGACCCTTTTTAATATCATTTGCCAGTGGGTCACTAATCAAAAGCCTAATGATCACTAACAGTATGCCAGTGGATCGCGAATCAAATGCATATCAATCACAGATGACACAACCATTGATCTATTAGTAGCGAGGAGTAAAATCATCATTTGTGTTGAAGCAAAGACTAAAAGGATCATCACTACTTGAAAAATGGAATACATATCTGTTGATCACTAGTCACATAACATTGGGCCACTAATGAAATATCTATAGATCCCCTACTATATAAGGACTACATAATAAAGCAAGGAGGAAAATTTGAAGGAAATATTTAACCAATTTCAAAATCTAATTTTGTTAGAAGAATTTTCTCCAATTGCTCACTAGATAAACACATATCCAAAACGATCACTAATACTATACCAAATGATAACCAATTACCTCTCTAATCATCACCAACTAGACATCGCCCTTGCTAGCTTCTTGAATGCCCATTTTTGCCAAGCTTTATTAGTATAAAACCCTAGTCGAAGAGCATATTCATGTTAAACCAAAAATTCAGCAAACAATAGTTTTGAAAATTGACTATATCACTAAACATGCTCAAATTCCCCAATATTAGTAGAAAAATAAACAAAAAATAATAAATGCTGTAAAAAACTCAAAAATCAACGCAACCACTACTTCATGTGGCAGATTCACATGAAACAAATGATGGCTATTTAATGCAAAAGTAGAATGCGATTTTTCAAAGAAGAATTCAAAGTAGATTTGGTATGAAAATGTCCGAATAAACAAAGAATAGTTTAGAAATCAAACATAAATCCCTGAACAAGTGAATGACTGTATGAAAACTCAACAAGGAATTGAATGTCAAATGTTCTAAAATTCAAAATATGTCCTAGGATTTTGAAACCATGGCTGGAAATTGGTGAAGAAGAAAATTCAAATTAAGAGAGAGAGAGAGAGAGAGAGAGAGAGAGAGAGAGAGATGGAAAGCAAGAAGCATGTGAGAAAATGAGGAGTCACTAGCATGCAGTTTAGACGTCAAAGAGTGCCTTTTGCCTTTTTTTGGTTTTTTCGTTTTCTTTTTTTCATTGGGGCGCTGGCATTAGCTGAATTAATTGCCTATCTTAACTGAATCTTGTCATTGATTAGGAGATAAATAAGAAAAAGTGTGTTTTTAATAAATTCAATGTTTTTTTTTTTTGTGAGAATTAAAAGATGAAATGTTGAGATTAAAGAAAAATGATGTTTGCATTTTATAGAAGAGAACAAATTTTATTTTTAACTTTTAAGTAGTGAACATTTACCAATTAAAAATGAAATTCTATCTTTTAAAAAATGAATAGTTTCAAAAAATTAATTTAAACAATGCACAAACCTTTTCATGTTCAATTAAGGTTTACTTTGTACTTAAGGAAATAAACCATAAGAATAATTTCATTAGACAAATAGATGTTTAGACTTTAAGAGGTGGGCCTTAAATATAAGAGAACGAATATGTAACCCTTAAGCAGATACCACATAGTCATTAAAAATGAAATTCTATACTCTAGAAAATGAATATTTATAATTTAAACAACGAATGAAATGAACATTTAGAGATTTCAAAATGAACATATACCTTTTAGGGCAAATTAAGATTTATTAGGACATAAGAAAATTATTCATAAGAATAATTTCTCCAGCCAAAAAATGATAATAGGTGTTTTTTATAAATGACATTAATTGGTGGCCAACCGTTGCAGTTTTGGCGACCATTAGAACTATGTTTGTTGATCACTAGATATATTTATGGTGATCAACATATCCTCAATTATAGTTATGATACAAGTGCCTTAGTTAGTGATCAATAAGTGCTGTTTTAGTGATCATTAGTATTTCATTTGTGATCAATTGATGGAATTATAGTGACCCCTAGGAATGTGTTTGCTGGTTATAATATATATTTTCACTTATCAACTGAGTTAGTCATCACCAGATGCAGTTTTAGTGGTCATAAGGGCTATGTTTGGTGATCACTACATTTGTTTATGGTGACTAACATAAATATGTTTGTTTTGTGTGAAACGTACATTGAAGTATAGTTAGATGAGCTTTATTTTGTTGTATCCTAGGTTTAGGTAAAGTTTGGTTGGGGGAAAAATGATTTTCCCAGAAAATATTTTTTTAATTTTTCGTTGTTTGGTAAAATAAAGGATGAAAAACTATTTTTCTAGGAAAATGATTTTTCCCCTAATGGCGGAGAATGATTTCCTTTTTGAGAAGATAAGAAGTTGATTTTCTTCCTTCAATTCTTTGATGACATGGTTAACTAAATTTAGGCGCAAAATTCGATTTCAACAGTTTGGATCAAAATTTGACCATCCAAAGGAAAGTTTAAAATAAGCTCAAATCTTTTTAGATCAAATTTCTTTCATTTGATGGACATTTATCTCCACCACAACAATTCAATCAATATTTTTTACCACTAACACAATTCAATTGACTGCCAATAAAATAATTTCAACGGCTTGGATTAAAACTTGATCATCAAATAGAACATATTAAAATAGGCTCAAATTCAATTTTAAGTTTGATATTCTTTCATTTGCTTAACAATTTTTTCCATAACAACAATTCGGCTGATATTTTTGCCCCTTAAATAGTGCAATCAATATTTTTCACCACTAGAATAATTTCAATAGTTTTGATTGAAACTTGATCATCGGATAGGAAAGATTAAAATAAGCTAAAATCCTGATTTTGACATGATTTTTCTTCATTTCGTCAACATTTTTGTAAGGCCCGCGTACTTTATATTTCGTCGAGTCGTTTGTGACGCCTTTTTACATTATAAAAACCATATTTTTATTAACGATATGTGCTAAAATTATTTTCTAAATACCTATGTGAACGTTAATTTATTAAAAAGGATGTAATTGTCATTGTTATTATCATTATTAATATTATCATTAGTTTTGAAAACCTTTCGATGATTTTTAATAAGCGTTATTAACGATTATTAACAAGTACTAAATCAATTAAGAACCCGAATACGATTAAGTTGTCAACCTGAGGAGTAGTTCAATGGTTATTAAATCGAACTTGACTGTGTTTGGGAACAAGTAATCGATGAAATACTATATCATCGATTTGGATTAGAATTTGGGTTACGAACTAGACTAGCGATAGTAGATACGATTCAGCCTGGACCAAAAATAAACGAAAGAAAGTGGGAGGGGCATTTTGGTCATTGCGTGTGAACCCCCTTTTTCTCCTCTCCCTGCCGCGACACCCCCTCCCCCACGGCACTCCCTACTGCTCTTCTTCTTCCTCCTTCTCTCCTCCTCCATTAACGTGACCCTCAAGCTCAAATTGCAGAGGATTTTCGCCCTTTTTTTCACTGCAAAATCATCCCACTCGACCTCCCCTCTAAGCTAGTCATCCATTTGGTGTGAATTTGTGTCGAACATCTGAAGCCCTTGCCGCGGTTATGGAGGGTTTCAAGAGCTCGAATGCGTGCTAGGTAAGGCCCTGCAATTCCATTCTTAATTCCCTCAATTTTACTATAAATTAGAACTAGAATTCGTACTTCAACACCCCAAATCGATCTCAAGCTGGAAAATGAAATTTGGGTCTCTCTAGGGTTCGAATTTGGTGAAGTTTAGGTGTGAATAGGGGACTGACGTGCGTGCTGAGCAAGAAGCGAAGATTTGGAGTTGTTCGAACACCGAAAGTTGACCCAGTAGTCGTGAATCGAACCTCTAGCTTGAGTTCAAGGTGAGGGTTCTCTTCCTCCTAAATTATTAGTAACTTCAAAAGATTTTAACGAATATAGTTAGTTCATGTTGAGTTGGGTTGGATGTCAGTAATTGGAGGAATTGGGACTAAAATTGAGAATTTAGTGCTGATTTTTGGGTATTTCGATGACTGAATGTTATTACATGAGAAATAATTAAATTGGGTGAACATTGGCATGTCATGACTAGGTTGTTCTTTTGAGGAATTATGTTCTGCCTGAATATCGTCAATTATGTCATTGAGTATGCCTAGTAAGTTATTTTTGGGGCTAATCGAATGTCAGCTAAAATGAATAAATGGAGTCAAGGCATGCTAAACTTGAAACATAAACAGTTGGGTTACTCGTTGAGCGATTCCTAGAGCTTTAAGTTTTTCTATATTGGTTTGGTTACAAGTTATTCGAGTAATTATAAACGAATATCATGCTCACGGGTATCGATTCATGAATTAATCGAAGCTCTAAGTTATTTGAATGTTCATATATGAGTTTCTTGCTTGGAAATATCGATTTATGAATTAGTTGAAGTTGTAAGTTATTTGAAGGATTACATATGATACCATGCTTGTGGATATTGATTTATGAAATAGTCATTTGAATTGTCGTGATATTGAACCAAGCTTGGCAGTTAGATGGACTTGGGGTGAAACTGATGATTAATTCGAGGCTTTTGTGGTTGGTGTTGTGCGAGGAGGGAGATAGGGTTGTGAATTGCTGCAATCGTGTGAATTGCTGCAATCGTGCGAATTGCGAGGCCATGTGTGGCTTAATGAGTTGTGATATGAAGTGTATGAATGTGCTCTGTGTAAACCCCTCTCCCCCTCAATACGCTATGTGGCAAATTCTTTTTAAAAGTTAGTACGTCTTTAAAAGAGAAAAGGACCATTTAGAAAGCTTGTTTTTATGATTTCGAATGCTTTTAAGTGTCTACCAATTACCTGTTATTTGATTAAGATGTTTATGGCCTAAAAGAGATCCTAAATCATCGAACTATTCAGTTAGTGACTCGACTGAATAATCGATAGGTTTAGGAAGTTTAAAAGTGAACTAAAAGTGAGTTTGAAAATGTTTAAAGCATTGGTTTGCTATGACTTATCCTCGTGTTTAAAAGAATTTAAACGACTTGAAAAGGGCCACTTCAAGGCTAATTATGGGTTTAGCTGATTGTATGTTATTTGCGTGTTTAAATTTCTATTAAGTTTCGAGTTACACTTCAGTAACTCCATCTTGTTTAAGAAGCGTTCACGTTGAAAGTATACAAGGAAATCTCGTTATCATATAAACGAACCAAATGCTTACAGTTTTCGAATAGTAGCAAGTTTGGAATGTTTCAAGCCTTCAGTTTACTTACACACCTTCCTTTGAGTTCAAAAGGGGATTGAAACGAGTTATAAAAAGACAACTGAGGATTTTATTACGAATCTAGTTTGAATTAAACCCTAACTAAGTACTTTAAGTTTCAAATGGGTTTCGTTTTATGAATTAATACGTATTACATTTAAAACAAGCTTTTAAGCTAAAAAGTAAAGTCGTTTTATGAGTTAGCAATCGTTTTACATTTATAAGAAGCCTTTTAGTTAAAAGCGAAGTCATTTTATGATTTAGCAAACATGTTAAGTTTAAAAGAAACTTTTAAGCTCGAAGTGAAGTCGTTTTAAGTATTAACCAACTTATTGCCTTTTGAAGAAGCTTTTAAGTCTAAAAGGAAGTCGTTTTACGATTTAGTAAACTTAATACGTTTATACGAAACTTTTAAGCTGAAAACGAAATCGTTTTACAATTTAGCAAACATTTTACGTTCATAAGAAGTTTTTTAGTTATTTACGAAGTTGATTTACGTATTAGCAACTTATTACAATTACAAGAAGTTTTTAAGCCAAAAACAAATGAACTCTAAACATTTTAAAAGGTTATGGTCATTTTGTTTAAAAGTAAGATTTCAGCAAAGTAAGCATTTGAAGAAGAGAAATGTAATGCGATTTTAAAGCCTAAGAAAGTGCTGGGCAAATGGCCAGACCTTCAGGGTGGGAACTGGAAGTAAAGATAGCGTGAGCTGTTTTCCTCTAAGGTAATGTTGGGAGCTGGACGCAAAGATAGCGTGAGCTGTTCCCGGGAGCTGGACTCAAGATATGAGTATCTTAGAGTGAGCTGTTCCCTAATGTGTGACGCGTAAGAAAACCTTGAGGGGGACTGGACTCGAGATATGATTATCCTGGTGTGAGCTGTTGCCCCATAGAGGACAGTATCGAGGTTAGAGTTGTTCTACTAAGACGCATTTTGGCCAAAAGTTAAGGACGTATACCCCGGGGATAATGTGGATTAAGAGTGATGATTTTACTTACGGGCGGTCTTGACCTCCCTAGCTAGCACAATAAGATATTTTTAAGTTATATGTAAGTTCCTGATAAAAAGAAGATTTGGCTTTTTGCCATTCTAACCAGTTCAGAAAAGGAAAAGAAGTTCTTTTAAAGGGATATGGGCCTTAAGAGGCCAAGTAAAGTATTTTTTTTTTAAAGAAAAGAAGAAAGCTGTCAAATGTACCTAACTTGCATATATTCTACGAATGTGTTCTGAATATAGTCTAAATGAGATTTCAAATGAAGTATAATTACATCCTAATAATGCGTCGTACATTCAAGCTTTTTAATATGCATATTCAATGAAGGAATGTTTCTCGCCAAATCTTCCTACTAGTTTAGATGCTTCGAGAACTTTTAAAAAGAATTATAAGCATAAAAGGAGTTTGTGTGGATTATAAACCATTCTTGGTATTTATCATGAGTCACCATGTTTTCAAAAGCGAGTTTGAAGGCCTTTAAATTCGATCCTTATTACCTACTTGGTTATGTGCCTGAACGCCTGCTAGTAGAGAAGTCCGGTCGATGAGGGCCTAGAATCGAGTTGAATGGTTAGGATGAAGTCTTAATGGGTGTTATCTTTCCTTGGGGATTATGATTGCCTAATATGATAGTAAAGTACGAATGCTTAATATATGGCTATTATTAGTATTATTGCCTATAATTGTTTTAGTTTTAAGGAGCAGGGGAATTCTCACTGAGCGTGTGGTTGCTCACCCCAATACTCTTTCCCCCTTTTCCCCTAGACTTTTGTTATGACAGGTGGAAATCAAGCTACTTATGCTGAGCTAGAGTTTACCCCGCTTGAAACAAAGTTATGTGTGCCATATAGAAGTAGGTTCATGTGTTTAACGATGTGATGTAATGTATTACTAATTTGTAAGGGTTGTAAACTAAGTTTCTAGCTCATATAACACATATTATTCATGAGTCGCTCTGGATGGCCTTATGAGCCAGCCATCTAGTCAGTTAAATGTCTTTTGGTCAAAGTTAGTTATGTTTTGGGATGTAAACCCCAATACTCCGGTTGTGTGAACCGTTGAGTTGTATCTTCCATTTTCTCTTTATTCATGCATTAATCTGGTTGGTGCACTCCGAGCGAGTGGCTCGTTGAGTTATGAACTCCGGCGTGTGGCCGTTGAGCTTGCTTCAAATGATTTACGCTTCCGTTAAATTGCAGGGATTTATTGTAAGGCTTATAGCCTGGAACGGTCAGTTTTCAGGGGAAAGTCTGCCCATTTCGTCTCAGAATTTAGGTAGAAAGTTAAGAAAACGTAACGCTTTCGGCCTTAGGGGCTGGGGTGTTACATTGATGGTATCAGAGCAAAGGTCCTGTGGCCATAGGCCGCGACCTGAGTCTTACGTTCATATAGTCGTCTAGGAACACTTTGCGACTATGTGACATATGCTTCTTGTATGTGCAAATGTGAGTTTTATGTTAATGTTAGTGCGATTAGCTAGTTAGGTGCGGCTTGAGTGAGCCCCTTGACCGAGTGAATGAACGAATTGCCAAAAGTGTAAGCCGAATAGCTTATATTCTTATGAACAATAGGGAAAAGGTTAAGGAGGGGGAGTTTAATTTCTGTGAAGTGGTTTTGGTTCCATTGCAAGAAGATCATCTATAAAAGGCGGTGAATCTTATGAGATGACTTATGAAATTCTAGAGGGGTAGAAGAAAAGGATTTGCATATGGTGTCCATTATATTGAAAGGGCTTGAGATAGCGTGCCTTGTGAAGTGCATTGGAATTGTGAGCAAAGAATTATTTACCTTTTTTATGTTTCTTGAAGATATGTATGAGAGAGTGGAGACTAAGGATTAAGATATTAGAAAGAAACCTACAGGACTTCCTTATTGATATGGGTTATACCAAAGATTGACTTTAAGCCCTTTTAGTTTATTTTCCTTAAATTGAGAAGTACAAGGGTGGTAGGATCTCCCGTGACTCCTAAGTCACCTTATTAGTGTTCAATAAAATAAGTGCAGTTGGTGCCGATCCCGTGTTATGGATTCACTAGTTTGTTCAGGCCTGTCTTTCGTTGCGTCGAATAATTACGTGAAGGTTAAGCTGAGACTAAACTAGTAGCCATACATAAAAACTCTCACCATTTACAAATCATTCCTTAGCCAAGGAATCATGCCTATTGGCCTAGAGAGATCGCAAGTTAACCTTTCGTTGAAAAATAGAACTAAGTAATTCCTTATGTGAATGTGTGACAGATGCCTCCTCGACGAGAGCTAACACCAGAACCAACTGCCGTGGAGATGATATGCCAGTTTAATAAGCTTAAACCTCCTAAGTTTGAAGGTGGAACTGACCCTATGGTATATGAGGAGTGGCTCAGGAGAATCGAAAACTTATTTAAAATCATAGAGTGTCCTAAGGGATTTAAGGTGCATCTGGCCACCTATCAATTCGAAAAAGAAGCTGAATTCTGGTGAGGAATAGTAAAACCTAGAGCGGGTGAACCCGCGTTAACCTGGAACCAATTGAAAACCTTGATGGATGCTCAATATTACTCTCATGATGTAAGGAGAACTAAGGAACGAGAGTTCTTATGCCTAAAGCAAGGAGAAATGAGCGTAATAGAGTATGCAGCGAGGTTCAATGAACTGAGTCGCTTTGCAGCTAACCAAGTGGCCACTGAAGAATTGAGGATGAACCACTTCGAACAAGGATTGAAGGGAGAAATAAAGCAAATAATAGCGGGTTATGCCTATACCAGCTTTCAAGAAATGTACCAAAGAGCTACGAAAATAGCCTGCATCATAAGCGAAACTGAGATTGAGGATAGAGGGAAGGGTCAAGTAAAGGAGAAATTTGGCCCCGGAGGATCCAATTCTCAGGGAGGCATAAGCTTCGGGAGGGTTAAATATAGGATGAAACAGGACAAAGGAAAGCAAGCCACCCAAGTGAAACTAAGGAAAACATGCGACCAGTGTGGACGACAACACCCTGGCCCTTGCAGACGCCGCGCAGACCCATGTTTTGGATGTGGTGGTATGAGTTACAAAGTCGCAAATTGCCCAAAGGCTACATGGAATAGTCAGGGTCACTCTCAGAGATCCGGAATGGGAATCAAGCTAGCGGCACAACGAGATCGCCTAACCATTGGTACTCCCTCAAGGGATAGTATGAACAACCAGGAACCACAAATCGGCAGTCGCACACTTAGCTAGAAGAAAAAGAGACTTGAGAACCTGCCAACACAAAGACAGATATTCTCTTGATAACCACCTTTATGCCCCCATCCCGTCATTCTAGTATTGCTCCCCCGCTTGTCACTCTTGAATTGCAAAGGAACTTGTTAGTAAACTTCATGAGATGTGCATGCAACATTTCAATACCTCTTCCCTAAAAGCTATCTGCCATACAGATCATGCTTGTAGCGATTGAGTTGTTATAGTGCAAGGGAGAATACTCCCTGATGATTGGGATCGAATAGAAATCCAGGGATAGGATGCTATGGTGAAGGCAGAATGAATAGCTGAGTGTAAAGCGACTTGGATTGTGAAAGAGGTGCGGATGAAGCACACCCATTAATTCCTCCAAGAAAACAATTTCGAGGACGAAATTCCTTTAAGGGGGGGAGAGTGTAAGGCCCGCGTACTTTATATTTCGTCGAGTCGTTCGTGATGCCTTTTTACGTTATAAAAACCGTATTTTTATTAGCGATATGTGCTAAAATTATTTTCTAAATGCCTATGTGAACATTAATTTATTAAAAAGGATGTAATTCTCATCGTTATTATCATTATTAATATTATTATTAGTTTTGAAAACCTTTCGATGATTTTTAATAAGCATTATTAACGATTATTAACGAGTACTAAATCGATTAGGAACCCGAATACGATTAAGTTGTCAATATGAGGAGTAGTTCGATAGTTATTAAATCGAACTTGACTGTATTTGGGAACAAGTAATCGATGAAATACTATATCATCAATTTGGATTAGAATTTGGGTTGCGAACTAGACTAGCGATAGCAGATACGATTCAGCCTAGACCAAAAATAAACGAAAGAGAGTGGGAGGGGCATTTTGGTTATTACGTGCGAACCCCCTTTTTCTCCTTTCCCTGCCACGACACCCCCTCCCCCATGACACACCCTGCTGCTCTTCTTCTTCCTCCTCCTCTCCTCCTCCATTAACGTGACCCTTAAGCTCAAATTGAAGAGGATTTTCGCCATTTTTTTCACTACAAAATCATCCCACTCGACCTCCCCTCTAAGCTGGTCATCCATTTGGTGTGAATTTGGGTCGAAAATCCAAAGCCCTTGCCGCGGTTATGGAGGGTTTCAAGAGCTCGAATGCGTGCTAGATAAGGCCCTGTAGTTCCATTCTTAATTGCCTCAATTTTACTATAAATTAGAACAAGAATTTGCACTTCAACACCCCAAATCGATCTCAAGCTGGCAAATGAAATTTGGGTCTGTCTAGGGTTCGAATTTGGTGAAGTTTGGGCATGAATAGGGGACTGATGTGTGTGGTGAGCAAGAGGCGAAGGTTTGAAGTTGTTCGAACACTGAAAGTTGACCCAGCAGCTGTGAATCGAACCTCTAGCTTGAGTTCAAGGTGAGGGTTCTCTTCCTCCTAAATTATTAGTAACTTCAAAAGATTTTAACGAATATAGTTAGTTCATGTTGAGTTGGGTTGGATGTCAGTAATTGGAGGAATTGGGACTAAAATTGAGAATTTAGTGCTGATGTTTGGATATTTCGATGACTGAATGTTGTTGCATGAGAAATAATTAAATTGGGTGAACATTGGCATGTCATGACTAGGTTATACTTTTGAGGAATTATGTTCTGCCCGAATATCGTCAATTATGTCATTGAGTATGCCTAGTAAGTTATTTTTGGGGCTAATCGAATGTTAGCTAAAATGAATAAATATAGTCAAGGCATGCTAAAATTGAAACATAAACAAATGGGTTAGTCGTTGAGCGATTCCTAGAGCTTTAAGTTTTTCTATATTGGTTTGGTTAATTTAGATGTTCAAGTTATTCGAGTAATTATAAATGAATATCATGCTCACGGGTATCGATTCATGAATTAGTCGAAACTCTAAGTTATTTGAATGTTCATATATGAGTTTCTTGCTTGGAAATATCGATTTATGAATCAGTTGAAGCTGTAAGTTATTTGAACGATTACATATAGTACCATGCTTGTGGATATTGATTTATGAAATAGTCATTTGAATTGTCGTGATATTAAACCAAGCTTGGCAGTTGGATAGACTGGGGGTGAAACTGATGATTGATTCGAGGACTTTTGTGGTAGGTGCTATGCGAGGAGGGAGATAGGGTTGTGAATTGCCACAATCGTGTGAATTGCGAGGCCATGTGTGGCTTAATGAGTTGTGATATGAAGTGTATGAATGTGCTATGTGTAAACCCCTCTCCCCCTCAATACGCTATGTGGTAAATTCTTTCTAAAAGTTAGTACGTCTTTAAAAGAGAAAAGGACCATTTAGAAAGTTTATTTTTATGATTTCGAACGCTTTTAAGTGCCTACCAATTACCTGTTATTTGATTAAGATGTTTGTGGTCTAAAAGAAATCCTAAATCGTCGAACTATTCAGTTAGTGACTTGACTGAATAATCGATAGGTTTAGGAAGTTTAAAAGTGAACTAAAAGTGAGTTTGAAAATGTTTAAAGCATTGGTTTGCTATGACTTATCCTCGTGTTTAAAAGAATTTAAACGACTTGAAAAGGGCCATTTCAAGGCTACTTATTGGTTTAGCTGATTGTATGCTATTTGCGTATTTAAATTTCTATTAAGTTTCGACTTACACTTCTGTAACTCCATCCTGTTTAAGAAACGTTCACATTGAAAGTATACAACGAAATCTCGTTATCATATAAACGAGCCAAATGCTTATAGTTTTCGAATGGTAGCAAGTTTGGAACGTTTCAAGCCTTTAGTTGACTTACACACCTTCCTTTGAGTTCAAAAGGGGATTGAAATGAGTTATAAAAAGGCAACTGAGGATTTTATTACGAATCTAGTTTGAATTAAATGCTAACTAAGTACTTTAAGTTTCAAATGGGTTTCGTTTTATGAATTAACACGTATTACGTTTAAAAGAAGCTTTTAAGCTAAAAAGTAAAGTCGTTTTATGAGTTAGCAATCGTTTTACGTTTATAAGAAGTCTTTTAGTTAAAAGCGAAGTCATTTTACGATTTAGCAAACGCGTTAAGTTTAAAAGAAACTTTTAAGCTCAAAGTGAAGTTGTTTTAAGTATTAACCAACTTATTGCTTTTATAAGAAGCTTTTATGTCTAAAAGGAAGTCGTTTTATAATTTAGTAAACTTAATACGTTTATACGAAACTTTTAAGCTAAAAACGAAATCGTTTTACGATTTAGTAAACATTTTAGGTTCGTAAGAAGTTTTTTAGTTATTTACGAAGTTGATTTACGTATTAGCAACTTATTACAATTACAAGAAGTTTTTAAGTCAAAAACGAATGAACTCTAAACATTTTGGAAGGTTATGGTCGTTTTGTTTAAAAGTAAGATTTCAGCAAAGCAAGCATTTGAAGAAGAGAAATGTACTGCGATTTTAAAGCCTAAGAAAGTGCTAGGTAAGTGGCCAGACCTTCAGGGTGGGAACTGGATGCAAAGATGGCGTGAGCTATTTTCCCCTAAGGTAATGTTGGGAGCTGGACGCAAAGATGGCGTGAGCTGTTCCTGGGAGCTGGACTCAAGATATGATTATCTTGGAGTGAGCTGTTCCCTAATGTGTGACGCGTAAGAAAACTTTGAGGGGGACTGGACTCGGGATATGATTATCCTGGTGTGAGTTGTTGCCCCACAGAGGACAGTATCGAGGTTAGAATTGTTCTACTAAGACCCGTTTTGGGTAAACATTAAGGACGTATACTCGGGGATTACGTAGATTAAGAGTGATGATTTCACTTAAGGGCGGTCTTGACCTCCCTAGCCAGCACAATAAGATGTTTTTATGTTATATGTAACTTCCTGATAAAAAGAAGATTTGGCTTTTTACCATTCTAAGCAGTTCAGAAAAGGAAAAGAAGTTCTTTTAAAGGGATACGGGCCTCAAGAGGCCAAGTAAAGCTTTTTTTTTAAAAGAAAAGAAGAAAGCTTTCAAATGTACCTAACTTGCATATATTCTACGAATGTGTTCTGAATATAGTCTAAATGACATTTCAAATGAAGTATAATTACATCCTAATAATGCGTCGTACATTCAAGCTTTTTAATATGCATATTCAATGAAGGAATGTTTCTCGCCAAATCTTCCTACCAGTTTAGATGCTTCGAGAACTTTTAAAAAGAATTATAAGCATAAAAGGAGTTTGTGTGGATTATAAATCATTCTTGGTATTTATCGTGAGTCACCATGTTTTCAAAAGCGAGTTTGAAGGCCTTTGTATTCGATCCTTGTTGCCTACTTGGTTATGTGCCTGAACGCCTGCTAGTAGAGAAGTCCGATCGATGAGGGCCTATAATCGAGTTGAATGGTTAGGATGAAGTCTTAATGGGGGTTATCTTTCCTTGGGGATTATGATTGCCTAATATGATAGTAAAGTACGAATGCTTGATATATGACTATTATTAGTATTATTGACTGCAATTGTTTTAGTTTTAAGGAGTAGGAGAATTCTCACTGAGCATGTGGTTTCTCATCCCAATACTCTTTCCCCTTTTTTCCCAAGACTTTTGTTATGACAGGTGAAAGTCAAGCTACTTATGCTGAGCTGGAGTTTACCCCGCTTGAAACAAAGTTATGTGTGCCATATAGAAATAGGTTCATGTGTTTAACGATGTGATGTAATGTATTACTAATTTGTAAAGGTTGTAAACTAAGTTTCTAGCTCATATAATGCATATTATTCATGAGTCGCTCTGTATGGCCTTATGAGCCAACCATCTAGTGAGTTAAATGTCTTTTGGTTAAAGTTAGTGTGAACCGTTGAATTGTATCTTTCATTTCCTCTTTATTCATGCATTAATTTGGTTGGTTCACTCCCAGCGAGTGGCTCGTTGAGTAATGAACTCCGGCGTGTCGCCGTTGAGCTTTCTTCAAATGATTTACGCTTCCGTTAAATTGCAGGGATTGATTGTAAGGCTTATAGCCTGGGAACGGTCAGTTTTTAGGGAAAACTCTGCCCATTTCGTCTCAGAATTTAGGTAGAAAGTTAAGAAAACATAACGCTTTCAGCCTTAGGGGCTGGGGTGTTATAATTTTTCTCCATCATGACAATTCAATCGATATTTTTTGGCACTTAAACAATTCAATTGAAGTTTTTCGTCACTAAAATAATTTCAACAGTTTATATCGAAACTTGATCATCCGAGAGGAAGCATTGATAATAACTGAAATATGAATTCTAAACTCAAAATTCCTTTGTTTGGTCAACATTTATATCAACTACGATCATTCAGTCAATATTTTTTGCCATTTAAACAATTTAGTTGATGTTTTCCTCTTTTTCATGAAAAATGATTTATCTTGCACCAAACAACAAAAAATGTGACATGAAAATTAATTTTCCTTGGAAAAACATATTCTATAGAAAATGATTTTCCGAGAAAACTATTTTTCTTCCAATCCAACACTGCCCTATTCAAACCAAAATCAGAAAATATGTTTTTATAAACAATATCAATTGATGATCAACAGTTGCTGTTTGGTGATCATTAAAACAATGTTTGGTGATCACTAGATGTATTTGTAGTAGTCACTAATATCATGCAAATTGATCATCAATGTCGCATCTATTGATCATCAAAAAGGAAGGGATTGATTCCTTTGTAATGGGTTAAAAAGTACACAATCAGTTAAATGCTCCCTATTGTTGTTCTTATTGATCACTAATTTTATTTGTATTGGTCACCAACTATACAAGAACTTAATTCTAATCGATCATCCAAAAACTAAACACTTGGTTACATGGTCACTAATGTCATGTATATTCATTACTTATTACATGTCCAATTATCGCCACTACTGAAAGGACTATGAACAACTGGCATGCCTCAGCTCAGTATTTCTTCTTGACTTTTTCCCCTTTGTCCTATCATAAACATTTATCATGCTCTTCATAAGTGTGCAGAAATCACATTGGTAGCTAATGTCAGAATCTTGTGGCAGTACTCCACCCTCATCTTATCAATCCTAAGATTAAAAGTGGAAAGGGAGGAACAAGAATTGGCATCCCATCTTACATTTACCTCTCTTAATTAAGAAAATAAATTTTTAGTAGAAAAATTTTCCTTTCAAGCAGGCTTATGCAGCATGTTCACCTCATTCTTTCTCAATCCTACATTCTAAGAGCTAGACACTCCTTGGTGTTCCTGCATGTGCCTCATAACTTAAATGCTTCCATTATCATCTTTCGTTGAAGCCTCTGGCCTCCAAGGCATGTGTATGTATTTTTCTTCAAACTCTTCAATGGAATTTTCTCTCCTCTTATAATTCCATTCGTCAATGAGATAATTCTGAAGAATCTGCTTTGCACTACTCATATAAAATAGAAATGAAATTTTCATCAACAAAATTTGCATAACAAAGTTTTTTTTTTTTACATAATGAAGTTTCTTTTTTTACAAGGTTTACCAAATTATCTGTGAAGCAGTCGTATAGGTATCGTTCGCTGGACTTTCTTTTTATATAGTCAATTATGTCCATAGTCTTTTCCTCGAAATTAAAGCAAATAAGGAATTGTCATCTGTTGTCCAAACAGTGAAAGAACACCAGAAGAGCCAAACTGTCAGAGCCTGATGCCCTAAGTATATCGGCTAAAAGAAAAATTTAAAAAAATTAGTAAAATTAATCTATCTGGCTTAATTTTTACCAAGTCAACTTACTTTAAGTTTATATGGGGACCTAAGGACAGCTCGTAGTTCAGATGATGAAAAACCGCAGCTTCAGCTTGGCTTTTATGTTTATCTTCCTGTATGAATACTTCAAAACCAAAAAGGGAATTTTCTTTGGCAACCATTCCATTTGTCAAAGAATATATAAAATGTGAAAACATTATTAAAAATCTATTAGATTGGCTTACAAATGGTTCATTTGTCAAGAAAACTTTTGGATCGATCTATATGCATTTCGCTTGCATTCAATATATGCACTAAATATTCATGATGAATTTGTGAACGTGATTGTCATCAAAAAGACTCAAAAGTAGGCCTCAGTTGGTGGCATTGTACAAGTCATCATACAACGCTTGGGTGGAAAACAAAAACATAGACATGCATATGAGCAAGTAAAAAAAAAATAAAAAAACAGTTGACAGTTAGGTTCTTTTTCGTTAGTAATGAAATGTGCATCTTTTAATGACTATGTTTTTTTCTATTTTGTTTTACATATGGTACTCTAATGAGTTAAAAAGTCAGCACGTAGCCACTTCATAGAAAATTACCCGAAAGATACTCATAATTCATTGCATGTAAGCAGAGCACAAACAAGGAGCAAACTCTTTCTTTCCCTGTTGAGGCTAGCTGCAGCTTTCTAGCATCGAGGGTTGGGCAAACAACAATATACTAAGTACACTGCAAACGAACACCATTCATAGAAAACTAGTATTAAAGTACCTCTAGCACACCCCACATCCCAAAATGTACTCCCAATTCCATGAAATGAGTCTTAAAGGAGAGGGAAAAGAAACACGGCAAAGCAAGTAGGGCGGAAAGAAAAATATAGACGTTAACATGATTCCCAAGAAAATGAGTATTAAAGTACCTCTTCGCAATTTTGTCATGATGTTGGGTGTTGACCTTGTTCTTGGTCTTTTGGGGACTTCAACGACTACAACCTTCCCTTTTTCATATCATATCTAATATATATATATTATAATATATAATTTGTTACATATATATATATATATATATAATTATATATATATATATATATGATACTCTATATGTACATATTATATATATATAGATATATCTAATTGATCTATATATATACTATATATATGTGTCTATCTAATATCTACATACATATATATAGGCATATCTCTCTACATAATATATATATACATATGTATGTATGTCCATATCTTCTCTATATATATATCATAATCTACTATGTTATATCTATATCTATCACTATATACAATCTATATATCTAATCGATATATGTCATATATATACGAACAATCTCTTAGATATGTGCATCTCATATGTTGTTGTGTGCGTGTATACTATCGATATAATATGTCATCAATAATCATATTGCGCATACCATCTACTATATATATTATGCCTATTTCATATATCTATATATATATATGCTGTATATATATATATAGGATATTTATACCTATATATATGTATAAATATATCCTATGTGTAATATATACATAGATATATAATATCTAATATATTATATATATATATATATATCATATAATCTCTCTACATACATATTATGCATATATATATGTTGCATATGTATATTTATTTATGTGTGTTATATATCTAGTATATCTATATATATATATATATATATATATATATATATATATACTATATATATTACTATATATCTATACATACATAGCTCTGTGTGTGTCTGCCTCTATCTACCTATATTATTATATATATATCATATTAGTATATATAGATATATATATATATTAGATTATTATATAGAAATATATATATAACATACAAACATAACCATACATCCTACACACATACATACATACATACTATATACTTTTTATATATTGACATCTACATATATATATATAATATTATATTATAATATATATATATATATATATATATAGTATATATATATATATATATCACATATATATATATTATATATATATAATATATATATATATATACATGATATAGATTAGATATAGATATATCAATATATATATATAATATATATATATATTATATATATTATATATATATAAATGCCTATGCATATATATATTATAGATATTATATATATTTTTATTATATATGATATATATTAATATATCTGTATATGTATGTATGTTATTCATGCATGTGTATATTATATATATATATATATATATATATATATATATATATATATATATACTAATATATATGATATATATATATATACATATATGCATATAATAGATCTATATATATATATATATATGTATATATCTATATACTATAATTATATAAATATATATATCTATATATATGTATATATATATATATGGCAACTATATACTATATATAGATATATATATATATGTCATATATATATTATAATATACATAATATGGTATATACATCACATGCATACACATATACTGACATACATACATATATGTATATATGTGTGTGTGGTGTGCGTGTGTGGTTGTGTGTGTGCACGTGTGTGTGTGTGTGTGTGGGTGTATATATATTTATATATATATATATATATATATATAATATCTATATATACTATCTATATCATCAGATATATATATATATATATATGTGTGTGTGTGTGTGTGTGTGTGTGTGTGTGTGTGTGTGACACATACTGTCTGTCTGTATGTATCATCTTAATATATATCTCTATCATATCATATATATATTTATCTACTCATATATATATATATATATATGCACACATATACTGACATACAGGTATCATACATTACAACTCTTCTATCTTATATTATATACTATAATATATATATATTATTATATATATATCTGTATGTATGTATGTATAGCAATCTACCTATAATATAATATATCTTCATCATATCATCTATCTATCGTCCTCTTCTTATCATATCTCTATCTGTATCGTATATTGTACATACAACAATATTACTATACATCGATATATATATATATATATATAACTATCTATCTACTTATTAGCATATATTATAGTCTTATATTCTATCTATCTATCTATACACGTATACATATGTATCTTATATAAATATAAATATTATATAAATATGTATACCATATGTATAATAATTGTATATGTTATATGTATTATGTATGTTTTGTAGGTATATATATATATCGATATATCTATATATATATATATATATATACTATATATAATTTGTGGATGCTATATATATATATCCATAAATATAACTATACGTCTATATGAATATAAATATATATATCTATACTACAGAAACACATACATCATATCTATATATTGTTATGTATGTATGTATATAGTATATATATATATATATATATATATACACACACACACACACACACACCCACACCTTACAGATGTGTATCAATGTATACATGTGCATATAGTATATAGTATATATATATATAATATATATATAATATATATATTATATATATCTATATCTATATATATAATATATATATATACGTATTTATGTATATTGTGTGTGTGTATATAATATATATATACATATATATATATATATCTATTATATATATATACATATATCTATCTTATATATATATATATAATATTATATTATCCATCTATATACATATATATTTATTTGTGGATACATATATATATCCATAAATTCTACGTGTGGGTATATATATTGAAGGATATGTGTATATATCCATATATGTTATATTATAGATTATATATATATAAATGTATATATATATATATATATATATATATATCTACATATATATATTATGTGAAATATACTATACATAAATATATATATATATATATATATATCTGTTTATATATATATATATATGTATACGTTACATATATATAATATATGTACATTATATATACATAAGGTGTGTTTGTGTGTGTGTGGGTGTGTGTTGTATATACACGTAAATGTGTATAATATATAACTATACACACAAAAACGGCGGCGCAACACCCACACCCCCACACACACACACACACGCACACAACACACACACACACAGCACATATATCTATATATTATATATATATATATATAATATATTGTATATATATGATATAATATATATATATATAACACCACGTACTGTTTTGTATGTATACATATCTATATATGTATATATATATATATAGATATAGATATATAATATATATTATATATATATATATATGTTATACATACATACATACGTATATAGATCTATATATATATATATATATATATTAATATATATGTGGTGTGTGTGTGTGTGTGTGTGTGTGCGCGTGTGTGTTTGGATCAGTTTTCATGCTGTAGATATTTAGCAGGTGGTAGCGATAGGAGTTTTGTTTTGAAGTTATGGTTCTGCTCTTTCAAGATTATAGGAAGCTCCTTAATAGTGTCGTGATAGCTCTAAACGTGAAATAACTTTGCCAGAGCTTTTTGCTCTACTTCAGCAGACCTTCTAACCTTTCATGGATGCAAATTAGTAGTCAGAATCTTGAAGATTATATAAGATGTTGAGCTAGGAATAGATGAATTGGTCCAACTGGTACATGGTCATGGCTCGTCAAGGAGCTACTTCAATTATTTGGTGGTATAATGGAATACTTCAAGTTCTTTGATAAAATGACTACCAAAGACTTTAATTTAGTCAAAGTGAAGAATTATCGTCTTTATTTGTTAGACTGGTAATTTGATCTTCCAGTTGTATTGTTTTATTTCTCCTGTTTATATGCAAAGATCATTCATAACATGGTCACCAATTTTTCTATTAACAATCAATAATTTATATAACGATGATCAAAAATTTGGAAAACTATAATACCATTTTCATCATACCTTTCTTAGGGACATCCTACACATCACAGTTTAGTCATTGTACTTCTATTGTCAAAATATTAGGCTCTAAATATGTAATGACAACTGTGTTGGCAACTCTTAGTTCTCATAATGAGAGAACCCACGATTGAAACCAGGTGGGGTGAATTGTGGGAACTCCTGTATGGTATTGCGGGAGCTCACGAACTGCTTCTCAATCACATTAATCCTTATTAAGAAGCCTTTTGATTCGTACAAGTTGGGTAAGAGTACCTGATGAGTGCATCACTCATCGATTCCATAACTCTTGAGGATGGCACATGCTCGAGGAAGCAACTCTTCCAATTTTATCATGACTTTCGCTAGCACTGGCTATTGCTTGCAATTTTAGCGGTTACCACCTGACCATCCCAAAAAAGAGCCTGATTGAAACAATAGTACTTATAGACAGAAATCTCATTTTAAGTAAATAATATGAAGAAGAACAACACAAGTACATTTTTGTTTAAAAAAAGAGAAAAGTTGTGACTTACGTTAACCTTTAACACTCACCTTCGATCTTCGACTTTAGTTTTTGCTTCAACACTTTTGTTATGATGTTCCTCTTTATCGACTTCTTCCTGCTTATCATTTACTATGGTCTTATCTAAGCAATCCTTAAGATAACTTTTGTCAAATCCAACTTCGAATTCTTATTTTGCCCTAGATTTTATTTCCTCACTGATCACCCTACTCTACCCCTAAAAACATTGAATGTAAATTATAAAATAAAAGGGAAGCAGAAAAGGGGGTATTGAATTATTCACTAATTGGCATAATAATGGTCACTAATTTATCTGCTGATGATCACTAATTTATTAAAGGCAATATGTTGGACTACTTTTGTGATTACTAATTTTTGTAATAATGATCGGTAATCAAACATATGATAATCCCTAATTTGCAGGTTATTGATAGTATTTAAATGCCAAGACAATCTATAAATGATCAAATTAGGTTGCTAGATTAATAATTTTTCAGATGACAATCACTAGTTTATTGGAGTTCATATATCAGAACATTTGGTGATCACTAGATTGTCCACTAATGATCACTAAGAATGTCCAGTAACGATCACTAAGATTGTCCACTAATGATCACTAATTTATTTTAACTTAGAAGCAATCACTAATTTCTCCAATGATTATCACTTATCAGGCAGTACGTTGGAATATTTTCTGATCATAAAATTTTTTAACAATAATTAGACATCTTATGATCACTAACATGCAGGTTATTGACACTATTCAAATGCAAAAAGACTGTGTACATGATGAAGTTAGTGAAAAATCTAAAATGCAAGGACCATCCCATGGACGATCACTAATTTTTCTAATAACAATCACTAATTTTTCTAACTTCATGATGCAAACTTCATCCATGAGTCCATATCTAATTACGACCTGCTAATGCCTTTTTCTAACTATTGTGCTTCAACTTAAGTCTTGAACATACCAAGAGAGAAAGGATTAGTCCCCTAAACAATCTCAATGTCTTCTTTGTCCACTCATTGACTAATGCTATGAGTCCTCTCATTGTATATCATGCCCAGTTCATTCCTGTGACTCTGCTTAAATCTAATTGTGTGCATTTAGTATGAGGTAGTTCACTCCCCATCTTAGTTACGACATGTAGGGATGACGAATCTTATAAAATTTTATTTGAAGTGCTCTTCTATATCTACTTGACTCTCTATCGTTTCAATCGTCTCCCCACACTTAGGGATACTATCACGCTCACGCCACTACTTTTTCCATTGCAAAAGCAGGCTGTTAAATTTAACACTCCTAATTGTTTTGCTTTTAGTCTTGGTTACATCGATGTCATGGTTATTCCATGCATTCAATAAAAAAGATTGAAACTTGCAAGGATAATAAAAATAGGGCGCTTTCCTATATTGCACTGAAAGTTGCCAAGTCACAAAACAGAAGAGCTCCCAAAATAAAGATGTACACTTCTCCATGTAAAATATTCATCTTCGTGTTCACTTATCAGGAGACCTAACATCATGTACACATCCTCTGCAGTCACCCTCCTCCTGCCATAGGTAAGTGGCAAGGAGTAACAGCAAGTGTCAAAGTTGTAGACCAATCACACTGCTCACTTTCTCGGTATCTTATCAGCTTGTAAGTGTAAGAAGTAACCCAACCAATTTATTTAACGACCTATTTGTGCCTGTCATTTAGATTTTCAATTGGCTGTCAGAATCCCTTAGGCGACATCCTATTGTTGAACACCTAAGCTTTTCTGCTTTTAATTTTTGGTTTCTTTGCCAACTTGCGCTCAGCATTTCTTAAGGCCATCGACCCTTCTTGTTCATTATTCATCAGTTCTATATAAGCCATCTCTACATGTATTTCTGGCCCCTACTGCATTGCTCTAACTATATAAAGGTGTAGTCCCTCTCTCTTGTTGCAAATTAGCTCGAGTGTTTCAGATTGCATGTTAGACATCATTCTTTTCCTTTTTATTGTTGTAAATGTAGATGTAGGTGTAAGCGTAGGGTCCCCAAAGGAAGGTACTCTTTGGTACATCCATCACCAGAGATGATGTTAGAATCACGAATCTCAGGCGTATACATATAAATAGGGTAGTTCACATTTGCCATCATGCATAATCTTTGCAGTTG